>CM055964.1:42537500-42850000 GCA_029531755.1 Holothuria leucospilota
CAGGGGGAGGTTGGTCTGTGGGGTATCTGGGTTGTTGTCAGGGTGTGTGTGGTTCTATTGTTGTAATGAACATAATTTTCTGTTTGATTTGGTGGTGTGTGGATAGTTTTGCCTTTATGTTCCTGTCCGATCCGGTTTGAATTTTGTTTTTTGTTTGTATGTGCCGTTTCGATGCACTTAAAAAGCTGTGGAAAAAATAATTTCTGCGATAACTATGTACAAAACCACCCCGAACCCAAACTAGTTACATAGGACTATCCACAACCCCACCAGGCAAAACTATTTACATCAACAGAAGAGCGTTCAGGTTGAGTCTGTTCAATGCTTTTTGGAACTATGGGTGCATGTGGCCAACCCCCACTATTTACAGTAATAACAATGTGATGTGCTCTTTACATGCTTGTAGCCGGGCGGACCTAATGTGGAACAAAGCAAACCTATTTACACTGAACTACCAAAAATACTTTCTGGCATGCATGGGCACAGACACAAACAGAACAGAAACCCCAAAAGAAAACGGGGACACAAAGGCAAAACCATTCACACTAAAAACTCTGACTGGGACCTTATCTTTTTAATCCGTGGGCTCGGTACGGGCGTCCCAGAGTGATGGGTTCCCCTGTCTGATACTTCGCCTGAAGCCGACCTCTTTAGTGCAGACTCTGGCCCCTCCCCCTCACACAAATCAAACCAACCCTCCCCCGAAGGTGGATCCTTCGGAGGAGGCTCTGAGGCACGCTCCCCGCCATCCGACATCGCCGAGTCTGAGGACAGATCGAGGTCCTCCTCTAATGTCATTATTTCAACCTGACCGGGTGCCGCTGCCAACGATGGCGGAGAGTCTGCCTCAGGAGTCCCAGTACCCCCCTCACACTGCTTGGAGGCAAGGAAGTCCTGCTCAACCTCAAGTGCCGCCTCCTCTAATTCCTGGGTTGAATATTGTGGGCCTGTTTGCGAGGGTTCGGGTGACGACCCCACATCGGCACTGACATGGGCAGAGTACGATGTGGGGCAGGCACCAAACACATGTCCCTCCTCCCCACAGAGGTTGCACCGTACCTCGTTAGGACACTCTGCCTTGCCGTGCCCCAACTGCAAACATTTTCCACAACGCCTGTTGGGACACGACTTGGCTTCGTGCCCCTCCTCGCCACATCTAAAACAGGTACGGGGCTGGCAAAAGTACCTAATGTGGGCCTTGGAACCCCCTATGAAGAGGAACGATGGAATGTCCCTCACCAGTTCCATACGGAACTGTCTCTTGCCATTAAATATACCTTTCAAGTCACCCACAGTATATTTACACCACCGCATTTCAGAGACAGTTCCGTATTGACTAAGAACCCTCCGGTTAAACTGCATCCGGTTGTGGAGCTTGTTAAAGCGTGGGGATAATGAGGTTACCCTTTGCCACAACTGCCTCCGGGGCACCCTTGGGCAAGGTGCGCCTGTATTTTTGGCCCAGTTTTTTGTTTTTGTGTAAATAGTGTAAATAGTGTATATAGTGTACATACTGTAAATATAGCAAGTTGACTCCACCCCGGACCCCTCGTGGCAGGTGGGCCCCGCCCCGGACCCCCTCGTGGCCCCTTGGGGCAGTTTGTGATGATTGCTTGGTCTGGTGTTTTGGTTTTTTTGGTTGTTGTTGGGTGGTGGTTTGGTCTGGTGTTGTCTTTCGTTGGCGGTATGTAGTAATGTTGGTTTGGGGTGGCCGGGGGGAGGTTGGTTTGTGGGGCATTGGGTTGTCAGTGTGTGTGTGTGGTTCTATTGTTGTAATGAACATAATTTTCTGTTTGATTTTGTGGTGTGTGGATGGTTTTGCCTTTATGTTCCTGTCCGATCCGGTTTGAGTTTTTGTTTTTTGTTTGTATGTGCCGTTTCGATGCACTTAAAAAGCTCCCACTAAGAACCCTCGCAACCAGGCGCTGATCGACCTCGAAGGGAAGGTAAAGCACCGTCACCGCCACAGAGCCATCATATGGGGTGACAGTGAGCCCCTCTACCCCCTTCAGGCATGACACACCCTTAACACGGGCAGCATCAGACTTAAACTTAAGGTCATACGTGTTGCGGGCCTCAAGCGCCTGCAACATCTCAATTTCTCCAATTTCGACACCATTGTCTTTTAACACAGTAAACGCCTGTGGGGGAGGGACACTCACCCCAGACGAAAACTCCAACTTAACAATTGTGCTATCCCGACCTCCGGGCATAGCAGCAGTTTGTGTGGCTCGGGGCCACGGAATGAAAAGAAAAAACTCTGACCAGGTGTTACAGAAGACAAAATTTAGTATGAAGCACGCTATAAGGTTTTAAGCACAATTGCAATAAATAGTACAGCTATCACACAGTGATACAAGTTGAGCACGGTAAAACGACGAGAGCGAAACGAAAACACGTCTGCTCTCGTCGAAGACCTGAACTGAACTCTTCAAACGTCAACCATGTCATGATTCTTTGTGAACATGTCCAATTCCGCAATGCCGACACCACAGCTCGAAGATGTGCATGTAGACATTCTGTCGAACTGTGTGTTAGGGACAGTGTTTCCACTTTCAAGGAAATTTCCCGGAAAACGGTAAATTTCGGGAAATTGGAACGATTTCGGGTAATTTTTCGGGAACTCAGGAAATTCCAGGTAATTTGAGGAAATTTAATTTTGTGGGCTTAAGAAAATATTGAGAGATTAAGTTTCTAATGAAAGCCGGCCCTGCTACTAAACAAATTACTTTTAATCAGCTCATTTTCGCAAATAGCAGAAAGCAACTAGCCCTTTAAGTCTCGGGTTACCCACTTTGCTTACGTGCCACTCATAAAACGAGCTCCCAGCCTTTGCGTAAATAAAGATGTGACTTATCGTAGGCCTACTTTAGCGTATGGCGGTGAACCACGTTACTGTGCCACGTACGTTTGCAGTGTTGCACGTACGTGTACGAAGCACTTGACGTGTGTGGCTTATGTTTTCTGCTTCGTACCGCGGCAAGTGTGTGTATGTGTAGTTACATTCATTTACTGTCTTTCGAATTTGTCAGTCTATGATATAGCCTAGGCCTAATACCGTGATACTCAATCTAGTGCCAAATTTGCGTTCAAAATGAGCGAAGAAGTAGAGGAAAGAAAGAGAAAGCGTGTGAAGTATGAAGTTAAGTTTAGTGATGGATGGCTATCGAACCCTTTGTTTAAGGATTTCTTGCAAAAGAAGAAAGACGGCGACAAATATGTGCCTTACTGTGCCAAATGCAAGGTGAACATTTCTTCGGGCAAAAGTGCCATAGTGAGACATATGGAATGTAAGTCACACCAGGAAGCCAAGAAAAGATTTCAAGAAGTTGGCAAGTCGCAGTCTAGTATCCAGTCATTCTGTCGATCGACATCATCGGATGCAATATCCAAAATGGAAATAAAACTGTGTAGCTTTTTAGCGGAGAACAACCTTCCATTTTCACTGTCGGATGATCTCGTAGCCCTTCTTAAAAGTTTGTTTCCAAATGATGAAACACTCAAGGGAGTTACTTTGGGTAAACAAAAGGCAACTAACACTGTAAGGCAGACACTTGGATTTTATTACATGAAGGAAAACATTGACATATTGAAAAGTAGAAAGTTTTCTATAATTATTGATGAAACAACGGACAGTTCTACACAAAGTCAAATGGCAGTACTCGCGACATATTTTGATGAAATAAATTTTAGGATGAGTTTAAATTTTTGTGGATCTCATTAGCATGCCTGATGGGAAAGCTGATACCATCTACAACACTGTTCTTCAATGTTTCAAAGACAAAAACATTCCTATGAAGAATATTATTGGCTTCTGCGCAGATACTTGTAATGTGATGTTTGGTGCCCATCACTCAGTGGCGCAACTTCTAGTGAAAAACCACTCTTGGATCATAACAATCAAATGTTCGTGTCATTTGATCCATCTTTGTGCCTCTCATACCTCCAAAATTCTTCCAAAGTCCATTGAAGATTTGTGTAGGAATGTTTATTCGTACTTCCGTTTGTCATCCCAAAGATGCGATGCTTTCAAGGAGTTTCAGACTTCCTTAATCTGGACCAGCATCAGATGCTAAGGGCAGGGCAAACTAGATGGCTTTCAATGAAAATGTGTGTAGACAGATTGTTGGAGCAGTATGAAGCACTGAAGCTGTACTTTAGAGGTGCTGCATTGGAGGATCCATCACACACCAACGATGCAATTGCGAAAAGTCTTAATAACGTGTTTACACAAGCCTATTTGGAATTCATGTCATACAATCTGGGCAGGCTTACATCCTTTAATACCCTTTTTCAAAGTGAAATTCCTCTACTTCATCAGCTGAAAGGCGAAGTTACAAAATTGATATCGGGACTAATTGGTGACTTCATGGACCTTTCATATGTGAGACAAATGGATCCCCTGAAGATAGATGTCAGTTTGGAAGGCCATCATGTACCCCTTGATAAAGTCTACACGGGAATCAAAGCGACATGCACAATCCAAAGCATAGTTGCTGATTTGGGAAGTGATCACCCTGATGTGAAATTGTTCCAAATGCATTGCAAAGGATTTCTCGTGGAATGTGTCAAGCAGATTCAGAGCAGATTTTCAAATCTGGATCAACTGGACTTTCTAAAATGCTTCGAACCAAGAGTAGCGAATAACCTTTCCATTCCGTCGTTGGGTTTAATCTTTAAGCAACTGCTGTACCTTGATAGCGTAGCAGCAGCCCAAGCCGCGGATACAGAGTGGAGGGAACAGGCAATGCTGCATCCGACTCTGAATGAAACAATGTCAGTGTATGACTATTGGAAAACACTTTTCCAACTCAAAGATGGACAAGGAAATGTAATGTTCCCAAATCTTAGGAAAATTGTATCTGTGTTACTGTCCTTGCCATTTTCCAATGCTGCCGTTGAAAGGGTATTCAGCCAGCTTAAATTTATCAAAAACGACCACAGATCATGCCTCAAACAAGAGAGCTTACTTGGATTACTTGTCACGAAATTCAGCTTAAAGCAG
This sequence comes from Holothuria leucospilota, assembly GCA_029531755.1. NCBI lineage: Eukaryota > Metazoa > Echinodermata > Holothuroidea > Aspidochirotida > Holothuriidae > Holothuria > Holothuria leucospilota. The sequence goes on from CM055964.1 coordinate 42,542,506, forward strand.
CAAGGGAAAATGCAAGCAGCACAAATGGACCCGAGCAAAACCATGCTACAACTCCACTCCAAAATGAAGTCAAATGCTGACGATGCGGAGGTAGCTGAATTACGAAAAACATTTTTGGCTCAGCAGGAAAGCCAATAAGAAAACTATTTCTACTTTCATTTTCATTGACGACGGTGCCCCCAATGGAAGGTAAAGTAAATCAAAAATCGATTTTTACTTTTGTTATCCAATTCTAATCGTGGGGACTGGGAACTCTTTTTTTTATAGACCTATATAGGCCTGTGTTTTTTCATTTCATTAGTTTATTTGTTTCATAGCAGGCACCGACTTTTATCCTCGAATGCAACAAGTGCAAACGTGAATAAATACCAAGAGAGTAATAACAATTCAAAGTTGCTTTCGTAAAAAAAAAAAAAAAAATGAAAATAATAATCCATGCTCAACTTGTCAGGAAAAGTGGGCTAAATCAGAGCCTTTCGTCATGGGAGGTGGGTCTAGGATTTGCTTTGGCGCCAATTTCGGGAAATGGCATCTGAATTTCGGGTAATTTGAGGGCGACATTCGGGAAATTCATTTTCAGAGTGTGGAAGCACTGGTTGGGGACACAGTTAAAGTCTCCTGCTAGGATACAAGGGGCACAGCCAGGAACGAAGGATGGAAGCGTAGTAAAAAAAAAACCTTCTGTCTGTAGGCTGATTGGGTGCGTAAACATTACATAGGATGAAGCTCCCGCAAGGATGTTTTATGGGGATGCATATCACCCGGCCCTCTTGATCATGATCAACTTTTCCGACCAGGGAAGTCCATCTGGGTGAAACTAAAATAACAGATCCACAGGAAGACACGGAACCAAGGGAAGCGTGCAAACCCCCACCCCATTCATAGGACCAGGCGTAGACGTCGTCCTCATTAACAATATGAGTCTCCTGGAGAAAAACGAAGTCCACACCTAGTGATTTGCAAAATTGCAATATTCTTGATCGCTTCCGACTGTCCCTCATTCCATTAACGTTTAGGGTCATGAGGGACAGAGGACCAGTCATGATAGCATGTGCAATGTGTGACTACAAAACCGTCTCTGACCTGGCCTTTTTATTTATGTTTGGTGCTGGTGGCATAGAAGCATGGACTCCCTGGTCTGACACCTCGCCTGAGGCCGACCTTTTTAACTGAGAATCTGATTCAACCCCCTCACATAAATCAAACCAGTCCTCCCCGGTTGGTGGGTCCTTTGGTGGAGGCTCACAGGCAGGTCCTCCCACATCTGACATGGTGGTGTCAGACTCCGAGTCCGATGAGAGGTTAAGGTCTTTCTCCACTGTTGAAATTCCGGCCTCCCCAGGAGCTGATGGGGAGGGTGCCTCAGGTGCAGATGGGGAGGGTACAGAAGGGCCTACCTCAGGGTTCCCAGAGACCACTTCACATTCTTTGGCAGCTAGGAAATCTTGTTCCACCTGATGCGCCACCTCATCAGGTGAAGGGGACCTGGGTTCCTCCACCACTGGTTCTGGGCCTGACTGCGAGGGTTCACCGGCCAGCTCCACATCTGCACTAGCACGTGCAGAGTATGATGCAGGGCAGGCACCGGAGACATGTCCCTCCTCCCCACACAGGTTACACCGCACCTCATTGGGACACGTTGCCTTGTCATGTCCCAACTGCAGGCACCAGCCGCAACGCTTGTTGGGACATGACTTGGCCTCGTGCCCCTCCTCACTACATTGAAAACAGGTGCGGGGCTGGCCAAAATATCTGATGTGGGCCTTCGAACCCCCAATGAATAAAACGGAGAAAATGTCTCTTTCTAGCTCCATACGGAACTGTCTCCGTTGAGAATACCGGCCAATTCACCCTCATTGTACCTTGCCCAACGCCAGTCAGAGACAGTTCCGTACTGCCCTAGAACCCTCGCCACCAGGCCCTGATCTACCTCAAAATTGAGGTACAACACTGTCACCACCACAGAGCGATCATATGGGGTGACAGTGAGACCCTCCACTCCCTTAAGGGAGGAAACCCCCTTGATTCGAGCAGCATCATTCCGGAACTTCGGATCGTATGTATTTCGGGCTGCAAGGGCCTGCAACATCTGTATATCCTTGACCTCTACTTTATTTTCCTTCAACACATTGAAAACTTGCTGGGGTGTGACATTACCCTTCGACTCAAACTGTAACTTAACGATGCTGCTATCCCGACCTTCGGGCATAGCAGCAAAAGACTAGGCCACGCGAACACAAGCAAAAAACCTCAAACCTATAATTAACAATGTACAGGAAAAGACACAAATTACACAGGAAAAACCAACACGACCAAACCCTCGCCAACACAAGACCACACACACAAGAAATAAACGTTACACCGCTTGGCCGTGTCCGCCCTCAGGCACGTAAAAGTATATAATATAGTATAGTATAAGCCAAGGCGAGAGCGAAATGGGGGGTGGGGGGGGGGGTTATGTGCAACCAAACGGCACATACAAACAAAAAACAAAACTCAAACCGGATCGGACAGGAACATAAAGGCAAAACTATCCACACACCACAAAATCAAACAGAAAATTATGTTCATTACAACAATAGAACCACACACACACTGACAACAACCCAAATACCCCACAGACCAACCTCCCCCCGGCCACACTAAAAACAAAGGCCACACACCCAAAACCACCACACACCCAAAGACAACACCACGCCCGAAGGCAACACCACGCCCGACGGCAACACCACGCCCGAAGGCAACACCACGCCCGAAGGCAACGCCAAGCCCGAAGGCAACGCCAAGCCCGAAGGCAACGCCACGCCCGAAGGCAACGCCACGCCCGCAGGCAACACCACGCCCAAAGGCAACAGCACTTAAAAAGCACCGGGGTAAATACAGGTGCACCTTGCCCAAGGGTGCCCCGGAGGCAGTTGTGGCAAAGGGTAACCTCATTACTCCCACGTTTAAACAAACTCCACAACCGGATGCAGTTTAAAGTCCTACCCAGAGCGAAACGAAAATACGTCTGCACTCGCCGAAGACCAGAACTGAACTGAACCAGAACTGAACATTTGTGATATAACTTTGTGATATAATTAAAGCATGCACAACTTGCCTGCAAGCATCATTGGTAAGATATTTTCTGATTCTTGCTATCCGAAGATAATGTACCATAGCAGATCTACATTTACTTTGCATGTGTGAATTCATCATAAGGTTCTTATCCAGGTGACCATAAGGTTCTTATCCAGGTGAACTCCAAGTATTTTATAACATTAACTTTTGATGTTTTATAGTTATTAACAGAACATGTTTGAGTAACGCATTTACCCATTTACATAATTGCTTAGCAGATAGAAACTGAATAAACTCAGTCTTACAGTCATTCGTCTTTAGTCTGTTGTATTCCATCCAGGTCTTGACTTGACTTTTCAAGAAGACGTGTGGTGAAGAATTCAGAGTCCCTGCATCTTCCCAAGAAAACTTATCTTTAGTGCATGATCATCGGCATACCCGCGAAGTTCTACAATGTTAGGAATGCAATTCCGCATTGTAGATGCATAGGCGTAATAAAAGGTTGGACCGACTACATTTTCTTGTGGAACTGAAAAATGAATTGAACTGAATTTTCAGTTTTCACCTTGAGCTCAAGTTAGTTTTACTGATTTGTTTTGGTTGTGCATAGTGTTCCATTGGCAGTTAGCGATCATCCTGGGCCTTTATTTAGGAAGATGGTTCCTGATTCTAACATTGCAGAACCTGAACTAAAATCTGGCATGTAGTTCAGTCACTGGCAGAAAATGATGCACGAAGCACAGAACGGTCAACGTAGGAAAACATTTTTAATCTCCTTGATAAAGAGGAGAAGCCGCCTTGAATAGAACTTTCAATCGTCAACAATAATTCATACTATCGCACGAATGAAAAACATTTTTTTTATATAACACATTATAACTTTCTTAATAGATCTTGGCCAAAACTTTACCCGAGGACATGACGATTCCCAATGCTGCAGTGATTTACTGAGTCGTGGCATAGCTTGTATGTATCGCAATGATCGCAGACTCATCGCCGTGGGCCAGTTCGATATAACCCACAGCCGTGGGTTGTAGCGTACTAACCCACGGTCGAGTATCACAACTGTGATGGTAGTTCCGAATCACACATGGTATAAGACCAACAATCTTCCAATCAGATGTAGAGGAATAAATAAGCTGTTATATAAAGACTTTTATTCATTGCCAGAATGTTGAAGCATACAATTTGACCACAATTACTTTCACATGTGGGTGTCTACCGTGACATTTGGAATGCCAAAACTCATTGTTCTTTGCTTCCATACAGGTGATATTTAAAGGGAAAGCTGTCCTAGGACCCATCAAATTTTCACAGACAAGATAGGACTGTTTTTATTTTTCATCCGATGTGAGCACTCTGTAAAGAGTGCTGAACGTGGCCATGGTGGAATTCAAAACTTCGTTTTGCAAAAAATAATTGTTTCCGTTGGCCAACTATTTTAAACCATTGTTTTATTGTTCTTAGAATTGCCTGTTTTAGTTAAAGTTTCCTTTTGTCGCATTCCGCGAAAGTCAAAGTGAAGAGCACACCAAAGGTAACGTGGTCACCCTGACAAGGTTTTAGATAAACTCTAATTGAACTGAAATTAAAAATCAAGGATGCAAAGTACAAAAACATGACCTCTTCAAAATAACATGAAAATCTTCGGTGTTTAGAGGCAAACTTTTTCAAACCTGGCTAGGCTGATGTTCACTTAAACCCACGCACTTGAGTGAATTTGTATTGGAGGTCCACGCAATGAAGAGTACCTAACGAGTTATGCAGTCAAAGAACAAAAAGTAGACTTCATTCACTGAAAGTCAGTATGACTGGTCAAAAAATGGCATCATACTCTTTTGTCATTGCAGTGACCGGGAGAGGGCCCCTTTAAAAGGTTTCTCGAAACCCTCGAAAATTTCAAGTCACCATTGACTTTTTCTCACACCTCACCCCCACTCCCGAAAATGTTTTCTCCACCCCCTCCCGGAAGTCATCTCGCACCGTTCGTACCTTGCCCGTGTTCTGGGTATGACGTTAGACTGCATCCAGGTGGACTGAAGAGGCCGTGTGTGGAGAGTAGTTTGTCCCACGGTTGGCGGGTTGTCGGCGCCACAAAACCGAGCATAACCTCCATGGTTGGGTCCCCTGTTCGCTGGGGTTGTAGAATATGCCCACGGTATTTCCCGCCTGTCGTAAGAGGCGACTAAAGGGAAGGACTTGCACTGCATTTAAACTTTGCTTGACACTATATAACACATTTGTGTTGGTGTGTCGTTAAATTTTATCTAACTAACTAGCCAACACCGGTACCAACTGAGGTTAATTAACTGTGCACAATCTGCACCGAAAAGGGTTAACCCTATTTCTTCCATTAAGTGACATATTCCTAGAATGAAATTTATTCCATCACGGACGAGGGTTTAATATCAAACAGTTACTTTCTGTCAAATTCGGTCCGCTCCTACTGATTATACCCATGACTTTTTGGGGATCCGCATGCATACACATATAGTGACATACAATGCTGTTTTGCACCATTCATTGAGAAACTAAAGCTTTTTTTCCAAAAGTCCCCTGACTCTCTGGCGAAGAGCCAGGGGCGAAAACCAAACAATACTCCCGAAGGAGTTCTGCTCCCCGAAGGAGTAACAACGTCCCCAAGGGACAAACATTGACTTAACTGACACCACCTGACAGTGGTCCCGTTCTAGACTGGCTGAATAGAACAGGTCCCACCTGGGAGCTCCGCCGTCGTGATCAGGGATACTCCTGTTCCATTGAGAAACTAAAATAAAGCAAAAAAGACGACTGGAAGGTCCATTGTAAATAAGAGAAGTCACAGTACTGCTTATTTATACAATTCGTTTGAGCTGCTTTTGAGAGTAATTATTGCAGCCCGTTATGCATCACACATGCAGGTCTGCATATTATGTGTGGTCGAATACTATCTACTGTGAACTGATAAATGATGTCACCCTGGTATGATGTGGTTTGAATTGTCTGGCAATCCTCAGTAAGTATGCATAGGACCGGGGACTATACCAACAGAAAATCCATTGCAAAATAATGTGCCAGGGGAAGTTGGTGGGGTCGGGTTGATTTGTTTTGAAATGTGCGTATTGTGTGAGCCTAATAATTGAACCACTTAACAGCTTAATCACTGAATCTGATTTGAAAGCGACTAGCTTTTTAAATACGTAGAAACAGGCACTGAGAAAATAAAGGAGAACCCCAAACACAAACACAAACCCTGTCAGATCACATACACAAATGTCAAACAAACTATACACACCATACAACAGGGAACAAAAGAGTCTTTGTTACTTCTGAGATTCAGAAACTGCCACTGCAGCCAACCCCAAAACAACACTCTACCCCAACCACAAACCACCCCAAAACAAAGTCCACCCGTCCACCAACCGGCCCACAAAGGCCACCGCGCCCGAAGACAACACACGCCCGGAGGCTACAACACGCCCGAGGACAACACCACGCCCGAAGGCAACATTAGTCCCGATGGCAACACTACGCCCAAAGGCAACAGCACTTAAAAAGCACTGGGCAAATACAGGTGCGCCTTGCCAAAGGGTGCCCCGGAGGCAGTTGTGGCAGAGGGTAACCTCATTACTCCCACGTTTAAACAAACTCCACAACCGGATGCAGTTTATAAAGTCCTACCCAGGACAAAAAGTGCGAATGGAAAACCGAACACTTTACACTGCACCATCAACATACATTTCAAAAAGACTTATTGAACTTTTTTCAAAACACCAGTGATAGAATGCTGACAGCTTGATTTATACGTTCTGAAAAATGTAAACGGTCAGACCGGCGAAAGGATTACATATGGCCAAGAACCAAAAGACCAAACACTAACAACACCCTCGCAAACAAAACGAAACTACCAACACCGCTACCGAACAGCCACCGATACCAGAAACGAAAAGACAACACCAGACCAAACTACAAGAAACTACCCAGAAGGGCCACATCCCCGAAGGAAAAACCTTATGGGCATCACATAGCTTACTGATACTGGAATTTTATAATTCACTTCGCGTTTTTGACCAAAAGTTGTAGTGCTGCAGAGGACTTTACAAAACAATTAGCATGTTGTTTTTAGGTAACAATGCTTCACCAAACATTAAGCGTGTTGTTTTTAGTGAGATCGCACACTCATGAAATTATAATCTTTTTGGTAGTGTTGTGCACCCTTGGGTGTGGTCCAGGGAATTGCATGTTTTTGTCGTGTTCGCTCTCATGCTTTCAATAAAGATAAAACAAATTTAACTTTCCAGAGCAAGATTCATCATTTACATAGTATGGATTCAACAGTTTTTAGGTAAGAATTCTTTGCAAGTTAGAAACCTTTAAAATTTTATAGCTTCATTTTGTAATTTCATCAGTTTAATTGTAAGAAAAGTGATTTGAGTCAGCTTTAGTCATATTCCAGGTACTGATACTCAAAATTCTTCTCAACTCAGGATGGTGTGTGGTCACACACACTCAGTTCAGTAACGTTTACGGCATTGAGTGTTGCCTAGATGAAAGTGACCATGTGCCTTACAGACTGTACATGGTGGTGTCTCTACTTGGAATATCCCACATTATACACTTATATTTCACACAAGCTCACAACGAAGTTGTCATGACTACCCTTTTTGCATATATATATATATATATATATATATATATATATATATATATATATTCCGTCCTGGGTATGACGTTAAACTGCATCCAGGTGGGGTGAGAAGGTAGTGTGTGGCGAGTAGTTTGTCCCCAACTCTCGCCTATAAAATGCGCACATGATACCGTTATTACTCATCCCATGACTGGCGGCCCCCCTGCGGGTACGGGGATGTAGAATAGGCCCGCTGCTTTCTCAGCATGTCGTAAGAGGCGACTAACAGGGACGACTTGTTTGCCGTGAGTCGCGACCCGTGTCGGTGGAGGAGAGGGTCCTGGTGGTTGAGTGAAGGCTATAACTGCGGTTTGGTCCTAGCAACACACCACTTTGGCCTCAAATTCACCTAGTCGGGAGGTTGAATTGGCCTGGTTCAACCAATCGGCTGGTGGCGTCATGCCCTGAGATCTCCACCTGACTGCTTTTCAACATTTGCTTATTAACATAGCACTAACTTTTCATGTACTCGTCACCAAGTGGACTCTACTTGTGTGTATCAGAACAGTGGTTTTGCTCAGAAGGCGGCTGCTTAATCAGGTCAATCGGGGTTATTGATTTATTTAATGGCCTTGAGTATATCACTAGTGTATCCCTGGCATCGGTTTGTGATGTATTTTTCCACTTACCTTTGATGTCCCCTTGTTGGGCTCCATGGTGGGTGGGGAGCACCAGTGATGAAATTTAGCGTTTTTATTATGGATTCCTCAAACTCTGAAAAACTGGGAAAAAAACGTTTCAGGAGCGACTCTGGGTCCAGCTCCGACCCAGAAGCCACTCCTAACTGGCCTAGGTTTCTTGTCGTGTCCAGTAGTGGTGACGACAAGACCCTTTCAAACCTGTCGCCTTTTGCAGTACAAAAAGGCATTGAGGGTGTTGTGGGCACCCCAAAATCTATCAAGAGGCTGCGCTCTGGGGATCTCCTTGTTGAGGTCAGTCGCAACACCCAAGCTGACAACCTTCTGAAAACTAAATCATTCGTTGACGTGCCAGTTCGGGTGACCCCTCACAGGTCACTTAATAGCTCTAAAGGTGTTGTTAGATGCCTGGACATCAAGAACTGTTCTGATGAAGAGATTCTTGATGGCCTGGCATCTCAACATGTAAGCCACATTCACCGCATATCAGTGATGAGGGAGGGTATAAGGAAGCCCACCGGCACCTTTATCCTAACCTTTGATACACCCAAACCCCCGAAAACACTGAAGAATGGCTATATGCAGGTCAGGGTTGAGATTTACATCCCCAACCCTGTCCGCTGCTTTAATTGCCAACGGTACGGCCACTTTAAGTCAAACTGTAGTAGACCAGCTACCTGCGAGAAATGTGGCCAGGAGGGACATTCCGGTGATACCTGTGAGGGACCACCTCACTGTGTTATTTGCCAGGGCAGTCATCCTGCAAACAGCAAAACATGTCAGAGATGGATTGATGAGAAACAAATACAAAAAATAAAAGCTTCCAACAACATCACATACAAGGAGGCTAGAGACACATTTAGATCGCAGGAATCGCAGCTCAAGAGCTATGCAGGAGCTGTGAAGACTGCAAAAGTCTCTGCTGCCACCCAAACAGATGTCACCTGGCCAAGGGACAGCAGCTTCCCAAAACCCATCTCTTACACGTTCCCAAAACCATCACAGCAGTCTACAACAACCAAGACAATACAGACGATGACAGCACCGACAAATGTAACACAATCAAAACCCCCACAACAGAAACCTAGACCACCACCGAAACCAACGACCGTAAAACAACATAGACAAAAGACAGAACCAACAAAAGCAAGAGACACACCTAGAATGAAAATACAGACAAAACAGAGCAAAGGGTCTGATGACCCCATTCAACTTTACAATAAGTTTGGAGCGCTAGAGGGGAGAGAGGGAGAAGGAGAAGAGGTGGAGCTCAGCGGCCAGAACCTTCGGTCTGGCAAGGGGGGCTCCACCAGCTCTTCTAAGAAGCCGCAGATTTCCAAAGGATGACACTCGGGAAACCTGCGGCTATAATACAATGGAATTGCAGAGGACTTAGACCGAATTACGAGGAGATCAAATGCTTTGTAGCAGACTGGTCTCCCTTAGTGATGTGCCTGCAGGAGACTTTCCTTCGTGACACAGACAATCTCTCATTTAAAGGGTATGATATGTATAACAAAACGGTTGTATCCCCGGTTGACAATAGAGCAATTGGGGGATCATCCATATTGGTTAAAAAAACATTTCCACACTCCACTATCCATCTAAGGACTAACTTACAAGCTGTGGCAATTCGAGCTACACTTCACCGCACCATCACTGTGTGCTCGGTGTACATCCCACCGAGATATAGCCTGAAACGAGATGACCTGGAAGTGCTAGTTAACCAGCTGCCCACCCAATTTCTACTTATGGGTGATTTTAATGCACACAGTGACATGTGGGGTTGTAATTACACCAATCAGATAGGTGGATTGATTGAATCAGTGATAGCTGCCTGGGATCTATGCCTTTTGAATGATTGGTCTTGTACCTATATTCATCCAGCCTCTGGATCTCGTTCGGCAATTGATCTCTCAATCTGCTCTCCGGCAATTCTGATGGACCTTCAGTGGAGAGTCAATGATGACCAGTGTGGAAGTGACCACTACCCCCTTTTGATAGATATTGTCTACCCAATGCCCGAAGAGAGAGTCCCCAGGTGGCAACTCCAAAAAGCCGACTGGTCTGAATTCAGCCATCTCTGCCAAAATGAGATCGTCAGGGGTGCTTTCAATGGTGTTGAAGACCAGATCGCCCATTTCACACAACTTTTGGTGAATATTGCTACCAAAACTATCCCTAAGTCCTCTGCAAATCCACGTACTAAACACAAGCCGTGGTTCAACACGGATTGTGAACAAGCGATCAAAGATCGCAAAAAGGCCCTTAATATTTTTAAGAAGTACCCAAATAATGTTAATCTTAGTAATTACCTAAATGCCCGTGCCAAAGCACGGCGCATCATTAAATCAAGCAAACGGGAGTCATGGAAACAGTACATATCTAAACTAAATTCAAATACTCCTGTTAAAAAAGCATGGGATATGGTTAGGAAAATCAGTGGAAAGCAGGTCAGTTCCTCTGTTTTACATGTGACCAAACCAGACGGTAGCAAATGCACAGAGACAGCAGATGTTGCCAATTTGCTTGCAGATGAGTTTGAATCAAACTCCTCAAGCAATCACTATTCACAAGCATTCCAGACATTCCAACATACCGTTGAAAAACAGAAAGTGAACTTCATCTCGGATAACTCTGAGGACTACAACAGCCTCTTCAACATCACGGAACTGCGAATTGCTCTCGAAAGAAGCAATGACACTGGCCCAGATGAGGTTCACTATCAGTTCCTTAAACATCTTCCAGATAGCTCTTTACTGGTACTGTTGGATATTTTCAACGGTATATGGGAAAATGGCAACTTTCCGGCTGCTTGGCGGGAAGCCACCATCATTCCCATCGCCAAGCCGGGTAAGGACCCGACAAAAGCTACAAACTACCGCCCTATTTCCCTCACTAGCTGCCTGTGCAAGACGTTTGAAAGAATGATTAATGCCCGTCTGGTTTGGTTCCTTGAAACCAACAATCTCATAACCAGTTCCCAAAGTGGGTTTCGACGGGGCCGCAGTACTACTGACCAACTCGTGCGCCTAGAATCCACAGTTCGTGACGGTTTTGTTCGCGGGCACCATGTCGTTTCGGTATTTTTTGACCTGGAGAAGGCATACGATACCACTTGGAAATATGGAATTCTGAAAGACTTGTACTGTGCGGGTCTGAGAGGCAGAATGCCCCTTTTCATTCAAAATTTCCTGAAAGATCGTGTGTTTCGTGTGCGTGTAGGTAGCATATTATCAAAGTTACATAATCAGGAGATGGGTGTTCCTCAAGGCAGCATCTTGTCAGTTACCCTTTTCATGATGAAAATAAATAGCATCGCTAGTGTGGTGAACACTGGGATTGAGAAGTCTTTGTTTGTGGATGACTTCTCTATTACCTGTTCCTCAAGGAACATGAGGTCTATAGAGAGACTAATGCAAAACTGCCTCAACAAGATCCAACACTGGGCTGACCAAAACGGATTCCGTTTTTCTCGGACAAAGACTGTTTGCATGCACTTTTGCAACCGGAGAGGTGCTCATTGCGACCCGGACCTGTACTTGAACGGTGTTCACATCCCAGTTGTTCCCCACACTAAGTTCCTTGGCCTAATACTTGACAGTAAGCTCAACTTCAAAGCCGAACCCTCGCAAACAGGCCCACAATATTCAACCCAGGAATTAGAGGAGGCGGCACTTGAGGTTGAGCAGGACTTCCTTGCCTCCAAGCAGTGTGAGGGGGGTACTGGGACTCCTGAGGCAGACTCTCCGCCATCGTTGGCAGCGGCACCCGGTCAGGTTGAAATAATGACATTAGAGGAGGACCTCGATCTGTCCTCAGACTCGGCGATGTCGGATGGCGGGGAGCGTGCCTCAGAGCCTCCTCCAAAGGATCCACCTACGGGGGAGGGTTGGTTTGATTTGTGTGAGGGGGAGGGGCCAGAGTCTGCACTAAAGAGGTCGGCTTCAGGCGAAGTATCAGACAGGGGAACCCATCACTCTGGGACGCCCGTACAGAGCCCACGGATTAAAAAGATAAGGTCCCAGCCAGAGTATTTAGTGTAAATGGTTTTGCCTTTGTGTCCCCGTTTTCTTTTGGGGTTTCTGTTCTGTTTGCGTCTGTGCCCATGCATGCCACAAAGTTTTTTTGGTAGTTCAGTGTAAATAGGTTTACTTTGTTCCACATTAGGTCCGCCCGGCTACAAGCATGTAAAGAGCACATCACATTGTTAATACTGTAAATAGTGGGGGTTGGCCACATGAATGCTGGCCTGGTGTATATAGTTGTCCTTGTGTTTCATGTCACGTCCGGTGTTTTGTTCCGGAGCACGTAAGGAGCACCCATAGTTCCAAAAAGCATTAAACAGACTCAACCTGAACACTCTTCTGTTGATGTAAATGGGTGTGCTTTTTAAGTGCATCGAAACGGCACATACAAACAAAAAACAAACTCAAACCGGATCGGACAGGAACATAAATGCAAAACTATCCACACACCACCAAATCAAACAGAAAGTTATGTTCATTACAACAATAGAACCCACACACACACTGACAACAACCCAAATACCCAACAGACCAACCTCCCCCCGGCCACCCTAAAGCAATAATACTACATACCGCCAACAACCAAAAACCAGACACCAACAACAGGGGCCACGAGGGGTCCGGGGCGGGGTCCACCTGCCACGAGGGGTCCGGGGTGGAGTCAACTTGCTATATTTACACTATGTACACTATATACACTATTTACACTATTTACACAAAAACAAAAAATATGTATGTATGTATATATGTATGTAAATATGTATGTATATGTATGTAAATATGTATGTAAATAGTTTTGCCTAGTGAGATTGTAAATAGTCCTATGTAACTGGTTTGGGTTCGGGGTGGTTTTGTACATAGTTATCGCAGAAATTTTGTTTGCTAGCGCAATCTACAGAATTCTGTAAATAGTTCACCTTTGCAGTTTTGTCCGGTCAGGTTTAAGTTCTCCTTTATTTCTTCGTGCCCGTTTCTACGTACGTAAAAAGCTAGCTGTACATAGTTATCACAGACATTTTGTTTGCTAGCGCAATCATTAGGCAAACTTCTCCGATACTCCAAAAACCCTGATTTCTGGGCCTTTTTCAGGGTATTTCTACTTCATTAACTGCACATTAAGATAACACCTCCCTGGCCCAGTGGACCATGAAATTGCAGATATGGTGCCAGAAGACTCTTCTCCAGGAGGCTATACTGTGACTACATAAGGTAGCTTTGTGCTGTTATCTCAGTATAGTCAGTCAATGAGCAGTGTGGTCAGTGGGACATGTGAGCATTATTTACACTTGACTTAATCAACCGTGAAGGCGCTATATGGACAGCATCGGGCTAGTTTTCCTCATGGTACAGAATTCTGTAAATAGTTCAGAGTTGTGTTTTTGTCCGGTCAGGTTTGGGTTCTACTTTGTTTCCTCGTGCCCGTTTCTACGTACGTAAAAAGCACCAGAATTCTGTAAATAGTTCAGAGTTATGTTTTTGTCCGGTCAGGTTTAAGTTCTACTTTGTTTCCTCGTGCCCGTTTCTACGTACGTAAAAAGCTCAAAGCCCATATCGACCATCTGAGACGGAAGTGCCAAGGGCTAAACCTGTTGAAGGTCGTCTCAAAGATGGACTGGGGCGCTGACCGTCCTGTTTTGCTTCGCCTCTACAGGTCACTTGTTAGGTCCAAACTTGATTATGGTTGTGTTGTTTACAGCTCAGCACGTGAGTCATACCTCAGAAAACTGCTCCCCATCCATAACCAAGGTCTTCGAATCTGCCTGGGAGCTTTTCGTACGTCTCCGATGCAGAGTATCTACATCGAAGCGAACGAACCACCCCTTCAGATCAGATGGGAGAAATTGTCACTCCAATTTGCCATGAAACTGAGGAGCCATAGACACAACCCGACCTTTGAGACGGCCTTCAACCATAGGTTTAGTCACATTTACCTCGCAAAACCAACAGGTATCCCCCCATTTGCTACTCGCGTTAAGGAAGCACTATCAAAGGTGTGTACCAACCCCGATTTCGTAGCGCAGTTTACTTTCTCCATCACTCCTCCCTGGAAGTTAGTCGAGCCAGTTATTGACCTTAGTTTGAGGAATTATCTAAAGAACTCAACAAATGAACTGGTGTACCGTGCCAGCTTTAATGAGCTGAGACATAAGTACCGTCGTTATCATGCAATCTATACCGACGGTTCCAAAGCGACGAACAGGGTTGCAGCCGCAGCGACAGGCCGAGATGCATTCTTGCAAGCCAGACTACCGGATGATGCATCAATATTCACTGCCGAACTCCAGGCACTTAAGATGGCATTCGATCTGATTGAAACCTCGGACAGCCACCAGTTCATCGTGTTCACAGACTCCCTGTCCAGCCTTTTAGCACTTAAAGGTCATGAGCAAAAACACCCTTGTATAATAGCTCTCCGTGAGGCTTACTCCAATTTGGTGAGACTGCAGAAATCAGTTGTGCTTGCGTGGGTTCCGAGTCACGTGGGCATACGGGGAAATGAAAAGGTCGACGCACTAGCTAAAGAAGCCCTACAGATGGACGTTACCAACCTCTACATCCCCCACACTGATTATCGTCCTCAGATCAACTGCTACATAAAATCCAAATGGCAGGAACTGTGGGATTCTTTCCCCGAGAACAAATTGTACCGAGTTAAACCAACGGTCGAGACTGTGAGTAATGCAGTCCCCAGAAAGCGACGAGACGATTTGGTTCTGACTAGGGCTCGTATCGGTCACACTTACCTTACCCATTCCTACCTTCTTCATGGTGATGAGAGACCATATTGTATCCCATGTGACTGTGCTGTCACCGTTAGTCACATTCTCGTAGACTGTTGTGAATACTCTCATATTCGCCAGAAGTACTACGCTGTGCCAGACCTGAAGACGTTATTTCAACAGACAGACCCTTATCTCATCCTGGACTTTCTCAAGGAAAGTAACCTTTATAGGGCGTTTTGACATGACTCCCGCGCTTCCTTTCGTGTTGACATTTCAAATAGGATTTTGCCCCATCCTCGCCCTTTTTACCTAACTTTCTCCCAAATTTTACTTTTTTGATGACACTATATAACACATTCGTGTTGGTGTGTCGTTAAACCCTATCTAACTAACTAACTAACCCATGACTGGCGGGCTGTCGGCGTCACAAAACCAAGCAAGCCCCCCCCCCCATGGTTGGGCCCCCTGTGAGCTGGGGGTTGTAGAATACGCCCACGGCGTTCCCTGCCTGTCGTAAGAGGCGACTCAAGGGAGGGACTTGAACCGTATCTATCTTATTGACACTATATAACACAATCGTGTTGGTGTGTCGTTAAACCTTATCTAACTATATATATATATATATATATATATATATATATATATATATATATATATATATATATATATATATATTATATATATATATATATATATATATATATATATATATATATATATAATGGTGGAAAGCTGGGCGGAGCTTACAAGTGACGTAATGATGGAAAACTGTCCCGTCTGGTATGTGAATTAAATTGACCAGTTCTTCCAGCAGAGTTCCGATAGCTCAGTTGGTAGAGCGTACTGCACGTTGAGCAGTAGGTCGTTGGTTCAAACCCAGCTCGGACCTCAGTTTTTCATCATTTGGTGGTATCGTCTTTCTTACTAAGGCAAAGGTTGCCAATGTTAGACGCATATTCCACAGGTTTAAAAATTAGGCGACTTTGTCCGCATCCCACCATTCTTCAGTTTATAGATATGATTTCCCTAAATGGTCACTTTAGGCGACATATCGGGTGAAAAAATGGTACTTTTAGGCGACATTGACATTAGGGGTATATATACGTGTCGCCTAAATGTTTACAACGTTATAACAACCATTCCCTGCATGTTATTTCAAAAGCTTTGAAATATATAAAAGTATCCTCTGTTTCAGATTACTATAGGTAAGTTGCACTAGAATCCCATTATGCCCATTAATTTACTATTGAAATTTGGGGGTGTATATCATGCATGTAAAAAATTGGTATATTAAGTACACACACCCTTATTGCGCAATACCAATTTACTTCTGTTTTATTTAATAAAACGTACGTACGTCACACAGGTAATTGGACATATATTCAACTTGAGGGCGTTCCTGAAGATCATTAAGGTATTTTTTGTCTAGTTTTTACCTTCATGAATATGCAAATATATTTAATTAAATGGTTGTGGCCCAAAGTGACCATTTAGGGTTATATATATATATATATATATATAAATATGTATATATATATATATATATATATATATATATATATATATATATATATATATATATATATATATATTACTTTCAAAAGCGATAGTCCTAATTGACTTCTTGGTGTATTGTGACACAATAGGCTCTTCAAAATAACGCATTTAACAGAAATTGTATTGAAAAATTCGGATTAAAACCGCAATGGTACAATTTTACAAATGGCAAGGTGCTGCACGTACTTATGCATACCTTTTCTTTTTAACAGGTGCGGCGGCCCATTTCAGCTTCACAGTCCCACGATGACGATGTAAAGTCGAATGAAGAGTATGATGGACATACTGGGTGATCTGCTGCTGCCTTCGTCTCCGCCGTTTCACCTGTCCCCATCACCGTCTCCAAGGCTCCTAAGAAGAAGTCATCTACAGTGGACTCTGCTATACTGGACTTCATCAAGACGAACCAGAACCAGGGGTTCCAAACCAAACCTAACCAACCAACAAATATTGTTTCGCCGAAAATAGTCTCCCCCCCCCCCCCCCCCACCTGGTCCTGATTTTCATACTTTTTGTTGTAAGCCATGTTACACACGGTAAAGCGCCACTTTGCTGTGGTGTAGATGATGCAAACCTTGGGAATAAATGATACAAACTTGAGTATGGGTCAAGGCTATATTTATCATTGATCATTGCAGAGGACGACACCACGCCCGAAGGCATCACTACGCCCGAAGGCAACATTACGCCCGATGGCAACACTACGCCCAAAGGCAACAGCACTTAAAAAGCACTGCGCAAATACAGGTGCACCTTGCCCAAGGGTTCCCCGGAGGCAGTTGTGGCAAAGGGTAACCTCATTACTCCCACGTTTAAACAAACTCCACAACCGGATGCAGTCTTACGTCTATTTGCACTGTGTGTGTTTTTACACTTCTTAAATGAATTGTCAGAAACACACTTTTCCTGAAATACATTTGCTCTGCACTCATCACTTCATTGCCCCTTCTCCCAAATGTTTGCTGAATGTCCAGTTTATGCGAATCGATACTGAATCGAGTCCCTCTTTCATTAGAATCAAATATAAAAGAGTACTTCGCAATATAATGGCCTAAGTGCAGAGCACCCCCTACCTGAGATGGAATTTTTTTATGAAACTGTTTTCTCACTTGCAAGTATCACATACTTTTTAGTCGTAAGACATTTTGGCAATGGCGACCTCACCCTGGTTTATTAAATTAGTTGATGTTGAGTCCACTTTCTTCCACTGTAACTTGGTATGCTCCCAGTCAACACAAAATTCATATTTTTTAAATAAACCTGACCCTAAATCTGGTTCAACTGCTGCTGCTTTTTGTTCCACAAAGCTTGCCATATTGACTGGCATTGTGTTGTATGGTATATTAGCAAGTTCCAAGAATTTGCCTCGGTAAACATTACATGCTGATGCAGCAACTTTACTATCCTGGCTTCCATGCTGCTTCAAAGCGTACACAGCACGCTTGAAGAAATTATTGAGGGTGCAAAGATTTGGGTCATATATGTGCTGCAGGTGACCACTACCCCTAGCGGTGTGAGCATAAAAGAATCTGTGCTGATAATTCGCATGCTCCCCACCATCTCATTGCATGCACCCAACAGAAAATGGTAAATAATACATGAAAGTAGGAGCATGATCAATTAACTTCATCATGTAAGGCGTTAATTCTGCTACAGAATACTGCAGCTTGAAAAGGTGATACAAGCTCTCAGTATGCCGCTTGTAATCAGTGATATCGGCTGGTGAATAGCCAAAAAACTTATCATTAGGATCAACAGAACCTTCCAAGTCTTTGTTCTATAACACTGCAGCAAGGTCTTTTCCCAGGATTTTCACCATTGCATGAAAATGATACCAAATCCTCGACACAAGATTAAACTCAGTGTACCTATCATCTAGTTCTAACAACCGACACACATTCAATGGAAGGATATTCTCTATGATGGAGTGTGGACACACATTTTCTAACACGTGTGGGTATGTATTTTGACCTGAGGGTGGAGGGGTGAGGATTATGATAGCATGAGTTTTGTTGAGCTTTATGGGAGGCTTTCCACCTTTTCCAAAGTCAATTTTGAAATTTCACTGCCGAACCCCCATTTTATTTCACTGGACTCTAAAATGGAAACCTTTTACATAGGCACAACCATCCCTGCCAGCTTGGGTTTCCTTATTTGCTTGTTTTGGTATCAACTCTACCTCTAACATGAGTTAGTTAGTTAGATGAGGTTTAACGTCCCAGTTTCCAACCAATTGGTTCAAGTCGAGACGACCACGGGCTTTTTTCCAATTGTGGCTCACTGGCTTGTTTTCCCTACTCCATTGCTTATGCTGGGCATCAAGCACAACGGCAGTAGGTTCCATTTTTAAAGTCTTTGTTATGAACCGGCCAGGATTGAACCCTAGACCTTCCGGCTGCAAGTCTCTAACATGAGTTTTTCAACTGAACGAGCAACAGCATGCAAAAGACAAAATACGGTTCGGGACAATAGGACAGACTTTAAAATATTTTCAATATGGGGTCTATTCATTGTAATCTCAGCATTTGTTCTTAAGCCTCCCACCGTCTTACCTTTGACAATGTGCACTCTGAATAGAGGTTAGTTAGTTAGATGGGATTTAACGACACATCAACACAAATATGTTATGCAGTGTCAGCAAGATAAAAACGGTAAAACTAAAGAGAAACTGTTGGGAAAAATCCTAAAAGTCTAGACAAGATCAAACGCGGGAGTCATGTCAAAACTTCCTATAAAGGTTACTTTCTTTGAGAAAGTCCAAAATGAGAGACGGATCTATGTGCTCGAACAATGTCTTCAGGTCTGGCACAGTGTAATACTTCTGACGAATATGGGAGTATTCATAGCAGTCGACGAGAATGTGACTGACGGTGACATCACAATCACAGGGGATACAATATGGTCTTTCATCCCCGTGTAGCAAATAAACATGGGTTAGGTAAGTGTGCCCAATGCGAGCCCTAGTCAGTACCAAATCATCTCTCCGTTTTCTGGCGGTTGCATTATCCACAGTCCCGACCGTTGGTTTGACCTGGTATAATTTGTTCTCAGGAAAGAATCCCACAGTTCCTGCCATTTTGATTTATATAGCCGTTGGTGTTAGGACGATAATCAGTGTGGGGTAGGTGGAGGTTGGTAACGTCCATCTGTAGGGCTTCTTTAGCTAACGTGTCTACCTTTTCATTTCCGTGTATGCCCACGTGACTCGGAACCCACGCGAGCACAACTAACTTCTGCAGTCTCAGCAAATTGGAGTAAATTTCACGGAGAGCTATTACACAAGGGTTTTTGGTCATGGCCTTGAAGAGCTAAAAGGTCCCAACCACTTTTTTGTATTTGGACCAAGAACATTACTGACATCCAAAATGGCCTCCATAAACATCTCATCACCACTGAGGTAGAACATGTGATCTTTTGACTGATTATCTTCAATGAATTTATCAAGCCAAGAATTTGGGAAGCCAAGATTTCCCTCAAGATTATCCCTAGTATCTTTGCCATAGAAAATGGCAACAGGGAAAATCCCATTTGGAGCTTGATACTTTTGCCGTGGAGAGCAGCCTCATCATTAAGGATACTTATTCCAATGAAAGTACTTGTCCACCTATCTCCCTAGCATCCCCATATAGCTTCCAGTGCCTTGTAACCAAAAGTAATTGAAAGAAAGCAATTCAAGTATTTTTGAGGGTCTAACTTCCAGCCAGTTGAAATTCGTTGAGGAAGAATTGAGTGAAATTCCCTCCAGTAGTCTAATTTCTGTTGCATTACCTGAGTGGTTAGCCTTAACCCACTGTTATTTTCATCTATGTGTATTAGGTCTGCTGCAGTCATTTACATTGTGTTGTGCTCATTGGCAATCTCTTCTAAGAGACTTCTACACACTTTGCGACCCCTTTTTGAGGTAGGAACTTTGGAAAGTACATGAACTTCTTTTTGAAAGCAGTGGTCATTAACAGATTTCCCAGTTTTCTCTGAATTTTCGGCCTTAATCACAGTTGAAAATGTATCAAGCATGTTTTTTTTTTTTTTTATAATGCCTGAATGACTGCTCCAGACAACATTTTTTTTTCAACTTGTTTCCTCACCTTTCTGGGAGTGGATCTTTTTTTTTTTCTTTTTTGAGACTGCTGATGTCACCACAGGGCTAGCATGGAGAACATTTTTGATAAGTTTATAAGTTTATTTTGTGACTGAGGGCTGACCCACTGTGATATGATCTAATGCATCAAGAAGATGCTTCTTGACTACCCGATGCGTAGTCTTAAATTTACCTTTAGGAGCACCCACCATATGAATAACATCACTCAGGGAAATGTGTGTTCTCTTCTTCCCACTGAACAGGAAACATGACTCCTGCAGTTTAAGCTTTGTCAACTGTTTATCTATGTAAGTATAACCATGGTTTTTCAAATGACTAAGCATTCCCATTGCCTCAAATATGTGACGACAGGACAGACATGTACTACCTACCACTCATAACGACTACATCCACTTGAACACCATTCACAGCAATGACATTATTTGGCTTTACGTGTATCGGCAAAGACACTCGCTTTGGTGTAGCTTGCAGATGGCTATCCTGCATGTTGGCAAAGTTTTGCTCACATTTTTCCTGGGCAGAACCAACTTTAAATGTAACCCTTTCATCACTGTTTCTTTGGGAGACTAGTCTCAGTTTTGCAAGTGCCATCAAGTGCCTGACCAAAACAGAAATCTGAAAATGGTTCCCGTAAGGAATTGCAAGTTTCGTCTGCCCAAAATGAACCATCTGAACAAAAGGTTTCACCATTCAGAACATTATGAGGTTTCATACTTAGTAAGTTTGAAAGATGCTCTCTTACTTGTGAAAAGACCTTTGCTTGACCCAACCTACCAGTTGTACAGCTCAATATTCCAAGGACTGACTCTAGCTTTATGAATTTTCTACATTTACCTTTGAACAGGAACGACTCCTGCTTTGTAATATTCATTCTGGACAGATTTCTGTAAATGACTTTATATCCTTCCTTTGATATATGTTTCAACAGCCCAATGGAATAAAAAAAAAACCATGGCTGTCCAAATAAATATCATTTTGCAACTGATCCATTTTCACTACCATTGAGTTCAAAGAAACCTCACAGTCAGAATCAAATTCCATTAGAGGGCTACCATATTTCTTACGAGATTTTTACAGACGATGAACACCATGTAGCTTTCACATGAAGCAGAACCAGAGTTTCGTTAGCAACTCGTGGACATCATCTGAAGCTTCTTGGGCCATCCTCTTATGAAGTGCTACTTGTCTTTTTTCCTTCTATTTGGTCATTTACATGTATTTCAAATGATATGAGAGGTGTGCCAAACCCTTTGTCATTGCCCAATGGCTTAGAACATGCACTTCCTGACAGTCTCAGGTGAGATGACACATGCAGGGCATGATTCTGATTTTCTAGGGGCATTATCTATGCAACCACTGTTGCATACTGTCCTTTATGCAGAACAACATTAAAAAAAAATGACCTGTCTGAGCCAATATGCAACCTGTTAAGTGGCATTCCCAGTCAAAAACATCTATTGCCTCACCAATTTGGATAGGCGGTACTTGTATATTTTTGCGCTTCACCAATCCAAGTTCTATCATTATAAAATCTGCAAGGTCTACACTTGCTTCTAAAACATTGTGAAGCCAGTGAGTGAGTGAGTCAGTGAGTGAGTGAGTGAGTGAGTGAGTGAGTGAGTGAGTGAGTGAGTGAGTTACGACACACCAACACGATTGTGTCATAGTGTCATCTAAAAAAGAAAAATGTGCCATGTTGGGGTAAAATAAACAAAAAAAGGCGGGGTCAAATTCCGCTAAAGGGTCC
The DNA here is from genome assembly GCA_029531755.1 of Holothuria leucospilota. NCBI lineage: Eukaryota > Metazoa > Echinodermata > Holothuroidea > Aspidochirotida > Holothuriidae > Holothuria > Holothuria leucospilota. Next base: position 42,565,024 of record CM055964.1, read on the forward strand.
AGGCAAATGCGGGATCATGTCAAAAATTTCTATACAGTTTACTTCCCTTGAGAAAGTCCAAAATAAGGGAAGGGTCTGTCTGTTCAAATAAAGTTTTTAGGTCTGGCACAGCGTAGTACTTCTGGCGAATATGGGAGTATTCATAACAGTCAACGGGAATGTGACTGACGGTGACAGCACAGTCTTATGGTATACAATATGGTCTCTCATCACCGTGAAGTAAATAGGCATGGGTAAGGTAAGTGTGACCGAAGCGAGCCCTAGTCTGAACTAAGTCATCTCTCCGTTTACTGTGGGTTCCATGTCCCCCAGTTCCGACCGTTGGTTTAACTCAGTACAATTTGTTTTCGGGAAAGGAATCCCATAGTTCTTGCCATTTCGATTTACAAAGCCATTGATCTTAGGGCGGTAATCAGTGTGAGGCAAGTAGAGATTGGTGACGTCCATCTGTAAGGCTTGTTTAGCCAGTGCATCGACTTTTTCATTCCCTTTTATGCCCACGTGACTAGGGACCCATGCTAGCACAACCGATTTTAAGTAGTTGAACCAAATTGGAGTAAACTTCACGGAAACTGTTACTGAAGGGTGTTTTAGCTCATGGCCTTCAAGTGCTAAAAGGCTGGACAGTGAATCTGTGAACACGATGAACTGGTGAATTTCCGAGGTTTCAATCAGATGGAATGCCATCTTAAGTGCCTGAAGTTCGGCAGTAAATATTGATGCATCATCCGGTAGTCTGATTTGCCTGAATGCATCCCGGCGTGTCGCCGCGGCTGCAACCCTGTTCGCGGTCTTGGAGCCGTCAGTATAGATGGCATGATACTGACTGTACTTTTGTCTCAGCTCATTAAAGCTGGCTCGGATTACCAGTTCATTTGTTGAGTTCTTCAGACACTTCCTTAAACAACTGGCTCGACTAACTTCCAGGGAGGAATAGTGGAAAAGTTAAACTGTGCTACGAAATCGGGGTCGGTACACAGCAGTGATAGACGGTGACAGCACAAATTCTTTCTTCAACTCATTCTGAGAACTCTATGCATGTGAAAATACTGATAGCCTTTGTTGTTTCCTGCACTGACTACAGGCAGCTTCACCCCATTTAAAAATGACCTCTGCATCTCTTCTCCGTTTTGGATAGTATGCAGCAGGGAGACTTTGAACAAGCCAGTCCCAAAACTCTTCCCTCATGGAGCAATTTGGAGTTAGACAAGATTTCCTTTCTTTGCACAATTTGTTGAGCAAAGTGACAGTATTGCTTTTAATAGAATTAACTTTACTATCGGCACAATCTGAGTAAACTCCAAAATAAAGCAACTCTGTTACAGCATCAACACCACATGATGCCCCGTGATGGTGCTCGTGGCACCTCAAACCATTGATGAGAAATGGTATATCCCCCATTGACACAATACTTAATGGGGAAATAAACATGGAATATCGATTACATTATTTCTCTACAGTAGCACCAACAAAATACCCAAGTCTCATACAATGGAAAACATCTGACCACTTTACACAGTTATTCATAAACGAACATATTTTAATAAATCCCATCTTTACAGGCATACAAAGTACATGTACAAGGATATTACAGTAACCTCTTCAAAGTGCAAACTGTAAACACATCTAACACATAATCACATGCAGCTTCTTTAACAGAAGCATTCTTATGTAGCCCCTTAACATGTTCTTTTAAGAAACATTACCAACAGCCATATCAACAGCAAGGATATCCCTGTAATTGTTCCCTAGACAGCCAGGTACATGGATGTAAAAAATACATGCCACCAGCAGGTTATCTACCGTTAGTAATACCTTGACCTCTGCCACAAATGACCACCTACCATCAAGATGAAGAATGCCCCACTTACTTCCAAGCAAGTCATCCAGCTGGTGAAGTGACTTGTAGGAGAATACTTTCTTCCTCTTGTTGAAGAATCCATCTTAAACAATTGTAAATCACAGTCAAGCTGACAGGGTCCCAGACGGACTCTTTTCCTTGGTGCCTTACTCTTCAGTGCAGCCAGTACTTCCTTTCTCACAATGCTCCCTAGCTGCTGCTTCCTAAAATCTAAAACTTTAAACTGCATCCAGGTAGGGTGAGGAGGTCGTGTGTGGCGAGTAGTTTGTTCCCGACTATCGCCTACAAAATGCACACAAAAGCCCCATATTACTCATGCTACGACTGGCGGGTTGTCGGCGCCACAAAACCGAGCATGCCCCTCCATGGTTGTCCCCCTGCGGGCTGGGGGTTGTAGAATATGCCCACGGTATTTCCCGCCTGTCGTAAGAGGCGACTAAAGGGAAACCAAACCTGAACTTGAACCATACTTGAAAATAACTTTAAACTTTAAACTTTTTATTGAGTTGACTGACACTATATAACACATTCGTGTTGGTGTGTCGTTAAATCTCATGTAACTCCTAAAATCTAAACGAAATACACTGTCAGTTGAAAGCCTCTGTAAAGAATGTTGCTGCTTTCTAATGCTTGAAAGCTGCTTTCTTTCTCCTGGTGACCCTTTCTCTGATGAAACAGACACCATATCAAGAGGGGATGAAATCTTTACCTTGGCCTCACCAAGTACCTTTCCCTCTGCGACATAACCAGCTTCAGGTTTGGATATTGCTTCAACTCTTATACTAAATAAACCTTGATTTAAAGGGAGTGATACAATGTCTCCACATGTGACAAGATTACCTGCAGAATCGATAGCCATGTAGCATGAAGCCTGGCTGTGCCCTGTGCAGCAAAGAAAAATATTTTAATTTCAGTGACAAAATAGTACCTCAATATACCCCCTCCCACTGCTTCCACTATCCTTCTTTCCCTTTTCAGGAAACCCCATGAGAGTATAATTTCATAATATCCCTCAAGCTCCAGACAAACATCCCCCTCAAGACACACATACACAAAATAATGAAAGAAAAAAAAACCTATGGTGGCTGATTGAAAAGGGATAAATGCAAAAAAAAAAAAAAGCACCAGGGCTAATGCGTTGATCAGGATAAAACTAGAGCAGTACTGCTCCCGTGGCTCAACCCTTCTGATGCTATGACCTGTTCAGTTTTCCATTTAACATCATGGTCCATACTTAATACATATCCAAACTTATGTTGGGCTGGCCAGGGCATAAACACTGTTCACCTATCAGTTGGACTGTGCCAGGGATGTTTATAGCTACTCCCATCTCCTGTATAACACTGCCCATAAGGACAGGGATCAGAAACTAAGAGTCACAGTGCATAAATGCAACCACCTTGTGTGGGGCAGCGGCATAACCAGTGGGGAAAGAATGTATCAAATGTCTTCCCTCCCCCCTCCCCCGCACTTGAACCCCAACTCACACCCTGTAACAGGAAGGTCAAATGCATTGTACTTACCCGAAAAGTTGTTGCTGACTGTGGTTGTGTTTCACCTTTGTTGGTCATGTGACTTGCATCACTTTCCACTTTATTGTTACCTTAAAGAAGTAGAAAGAATGAGGCAGTTCGTAAATGGTTTGTTACACAGACTGGATGACAGCAGCTTTGACAACAAGGGGGTCACACGTATTACTTTCCCCTGGCGTCGCCAATTTATTTTGAGTATTTATCGCGTCAATCAGCAAACACCGGGTCTTTCTGTTGTGATGAGGTAATCGTGATTAATCGCTAAACGATCCTAACCTTTTGTGGTTAAACATTTAACTATTTTGCTACATGTTCACAACCCTAAAAAGCATTGATGACACAGACAGCCACCATGACAAAGAAGAAAAGAAGAGGGTAAGCAAACAGTGTCCTTTGGATAAGACAGAACTTCAAATATCCAATTAAAGACTTTCATGAAGTCTTTTCAAGATACATATACTTTGCCAGCAAAATTGATGAACTATTCAGAAAAGTATCACAATTTGACTAGCATGAACAGTCATCACTGTCCCTGAAGGAATACCGTCTTCAATTTCCTAATAATGGCCACTACTGTAACTGTTGTTTCACTTCAAACTGTTGGAGCTCTTTCAAGTTTTTAACCCACTCAATATTGGCAAAAAAAACTTAAGTACGGACAGAACATGCTGTATGCTCACTGAACTCATGGTCAAGTCAATTACAGTGAGCATACATAATGGGTGAAAACGAAAATGAAACCTACCCCTACCAGTACAGGTGGATCTGGGCCTCTTCTTCTGCTTACTTGTGGCAGTTTCATCACGTGAAAGAAAGGACAATTTGCAGTCCATATGAAATGTCTGAAACAGGCAGTGGGAGATTTCTTACACTCAAGTTAACACAATTAAAAATTTAGCCATGATGTTAGCCACAGTACACTACTTGAAATGTATGCACATGAACACAAGTAGGGCCAATGATTTCCCGCGATCAAAAACGGAATTTACTTTTCTGCATGGAATTTCACAGAATTTAACCAAAATTATCAAGCTCAAAATACATGCAAATTCATGTTGGCGAGAGAACTGCATTCATTTTTCCTTGCTGCACTGATAAACAATGTGTTAACAGTACACCGTGCCAAACGACTTCATGGGTATTGTCATGAATTACTCTGGTTACTGTAGCACCTTTGCATTAACATCCTGTGAATGGTGGATTGTCGAAGTGAGGACTACGGTAGCCGCCCGATACTGAACTATAACGCATGCGTAGCACACTGATGTAATATTAAAAGAGCTTGATAAAAATTTCCAAAGCCCTATGTTGCTAGAAAAGGACAGATCTACAGTGCAGTAACTTACCACTTTGCCTTATAACAAGAGTGCTAGCATGCACCTCCCTGTCTCCGTCGTTAGTGCTGACAACAAGGGTCCTCCTAAAGCGATCAACTTCTTGGACAGTCCCATCTTGCTCTTTGCCGTGAAAGTTAATCCTCACACCGTCTCCCCTGACGAGTGATCTTAACAATGAGAGATTGTGGCTCTCGTTGATGGCTAAACGCCTAGGTCTCTTTGATGCAGATTCTGTAAAAAATTAAAAGTGACTAAGTATTAAAACTTTCTAAAATCCCACACTGCTCACACAATATCTCATTTTCGGGAACATTCACACACACACACACAAAAAAAAAACAGTTGAGCACAATCATCTACTATTTACAGCTGTGGAGCATCTCTTAGGAACATTCTCCCACGAATACACGAATACTCCCATATTCGCCAGAAGTACTACGCTATGCCAGACTTGAAAACTTTATTTGAACAGACAGACCCTTCCCTTATTTTGGACTCTTCCAAGGAAAGTAAACTGTATAGAAATTTTTGACATGATTCCCCATTTGCCTGGACTGTTTAGTCGAGTTTGACCACGCCTTTATTAATTGTACCTCAACATTGCACCTTTTTCTTTTCTAGATGACACTATATAACACAATCGTGTTGGTGTGTCGTAAAATCCCATCTAACTCTTAGGAACATTCTTAGATGATCCTTATAAGTACCATGAGCAATGTCACTCCCTCTACGAAATATATCCACTTGAATCATTAGGTACCAACCCATAATACCAACGTAGAAGCCCCCGATAATGTAAGTGCTGATTGTTTTCTGCAAGCTGTATGATAAGCCCCAGCCCCTACGCAAAAATATGAAAGATGGGTAAAGGCTTTAATCGGCTTTAAAATGCTACAGTGGTAGTAACCATTCTATAGCAATCTGCACTGAGAATTTGCCATTTGAAGAGTGGTTCTCCAAAAAATAGTAGTTGTCTTATTTTCAGAAAGTAATGAACCTGAAGCAAGCACATGTATCTACAGCCTAAATTTACCTGGACCACACGAATCACTACCTCGTGTTTCATTAATTACGATGAGAAGCACATGACTTTAGCAAACTTAAAATTTCCTTCCCCTGAAAAGTCACTTCCACGAACTAACCCTTGAACTTGTGCTATGTGTTTCTCACCAAACTATCCATGAACTCTTTCACACATTACATCTGCAGATAATACTCTTACCCTGGGAAAATTTTTTAAAAAGATTTGAAGCTGAAAATGATGCTACGTACTAAAGCCATGGCAAAACTTGTTCAATTACAGATATCGTGTGAACGACTCTTTCCTTATGTTTAAGTATTGGGTACGTCTACACTACTTTTGGAAGTACATAAATTAAGTACTTATCACATATCAGTATACATACACATGTGTAACATAGCCAGTACACAATGAAGAGAAACGATAGTCACTACACAGATTTCAATACACTTGTCGTGAACAAACGTGTAAATCTTTTTAATTGCTGACATGATGCTACAGCTACAGTACTGTATACACATTGTGGCATTGTATACACATACAGGTTGAGAACTGCAATGGTGTACTGCCATAAGCATTGCAGACGACACGTATTGTACACGTAATGAATGAGTCGTCCACATGATACTGTATCTGTAAGTAAACATGTTAATTGGCTACTTCATTCAATTCCTTAGTTATTTTGAGAAGAGCTCATGATATGATATAGCCGATGCACAAGGTGCATGTGTACTTGCAAAAAATAGACAAAGTCCAAAGCTATCCAACCAAATGGCGAGAGCAGCTACATCGGCTACGACGTGAAGAAATCATATTTTATGGCCCTATATTAATAAAATAAAGGCATATAAAACCAGAAAGCCTAAAGGCTTAGCGATTCCTTGCCGAAAGGGGATGCTTTGTTGCACTGAGGTTGATCCCTCAAATTTACCTTTCTAAACTACACCATTTTATGTTTTAACAATATGACCTCTGCCGACCTCCCATGACCTTTGAACCCCACCAAATATAACGAAAAAGAAAACGGAAGTGTCTTGAAAGGGGTTCAACTCCAATGGATCTGGGATCTTGAAAATTCTTGGGAAATTTTGCTTTTTGACCTCTGGTGACTCCAGATGACAACCTTGGGAATACTTGGGATATTTCGCTTTTTGTCCTTTGGTGACCCTGATGACTATCTTGGAAATTCTTGCTTTTTGACCCCTCATAACCCCAGATGACGATCTTGGGAATTCTTGGGAATTATGCTTTTTGACCCCTGGTGACCCATATAACAATCTTGAGGAATTCTTGATCCTTGGTGACCTCAGGTGAGGATCTTGGGAATTCTTGGGAAACTGCCTTTTGACCTCTGATAACCCCAGATGTTGATCTTGTTGATCTTGGGAATTCTTGGGAAATTTTGCTTGTGACCTCTGGTGACCCCATATGACAATCTTGGAAATTCTTGGAAAATTTGCCTTTTTGACCTGTGGTAACCCCTGATGACCTTTGGCCTCTACCAAAAACAATAGTGTTCTTCCTTACATCATAACAAATCTGTACACCAAATATGAAGTGTCATTCATTCCTATCTTGAGATATTGTAGTTACAAGCTTTTCGGTCTTTTAGCTCCAGTGACCTCAAATGACCTTTGACTTTCACCAAAAACAATAGGGTCCTTCCTCTCAACATGACAAATCCATATACCAAATATGAAAAGTGGCTGTTATTGCTATCTTGAGATATCGTGATTACAAGCCATTTACAAGGTTTCTGTAGTTCAACCTCTGGTGACCTCAGGTGACCTTTGACCTCTACCAAAAACATACCGTTCTTCCTCTCAACATGACAAATCTATATCCGCCATTCCTATCTTGACATATCCCAATTTCAAGGTTTTCAGTCTTTGACCTCTTGAGGTATAGTGATTATGAGCTTTTCGGCCATTTACCTATGGTGACCTCAAATGACCTTTGACCGCCACCAAAAACAATATGGTTCTTCCTTTCAACATGACAAATCTATATACCAAATATGAAGAGTGTCGGTCATTGCTGACTTGAGATATCGTGTTTACAAGCCATTTATGAGGTTTTTGCAGTTTAATCTCCGGTGACCTCAGATAACCATTGACCTCTACCAAAAACAATAGGGTTCTCCCTCTTGACATGAAAAATCTGTATACCACATATGAAAAGTGTCGGCCATTGCTACCTTGAGATATCGTGTATTTACTTCGCTCCTCCTTACCTGTCTCCTATTACGAACTACTGCACCAGATCTGCTCTACGCACCTGGTAGAAAATAACACCACCCTACTTCCGCTCGGACCTCCCGCAAAAGAGGACTAGCCCTCGTCCTTCTCAATCTGCCATCTCAAGGAGTGAGACGTAAGTTTTTCGCTGCGCCACAGGGGGAATTTCAAGTGTTTTTCGTCGGATTTTCCATCGGGTTATGACGGATATCATCGTATTCTTTGCCCAACGCTCCCGACGATAAGTACCAATCTTATTTCCTTACGTATGAGCTCTATTTAAGCGGGTTTTCCCCGGTTCTTCGCTTCGGGCGTGGGTTAGGCCTACGGCCTAGTTTCGTTACCGTGGTTAGACTCTTACAGCCTAACGCTGAAGTACGGGGTGGTCTGTAGGACTCCGATTCCCGTTGTCTCTTCCCTTCCGCGCCCTACCCCTTAGCTCTACGGCGGTTTGGGGGTTCATCCTTTCCCCCTATCACTTCAGGTGTCTACCTCGTCTGTTTTTTTTTTTTTTTTTCCTTTCTTATTTTAGCTCCGTTCCCGGGATTTTCGCAACTTTACCGTAGGGTTGGATTTCTCATTCAGGAAGGCCTCCCTTTGGGTCGGCCTAGCCATTGAATAGATTCCCTTTGTACTGTCCTGTCATCGTAGGCTAATTTCCCGGTTTTTTTTTTTTTTTTTTTTTTAGCGGGCTTCCAGGACTAAGCAGGCTTACCTCCGCCACTCGCAGATGCATTTAGGGAGGCTTTAGGACCTAGCCTAGCTTAGTAAGCTTAGTCCTTAGTTACTTCTTGTGTTTTGGGATCTACTAGGTGTAGCCAGATCCTTTATTCTCCAGTCGTTTTGTTTATTACATTTACAGTGTTTTAAGGTACTTTTGCCCATATGGGCTTTAGCTTTACCTTCTATCCTATCAGTTCTGCTTAACTTACATGTATTAGCCTATTCATGTATCATTATTTTTGTTTGGATTTATAGTGTCTCTATTGGCCCTATTTTTCTTTTTCTGGGCATTACCATCACCACATTTAAATATTATTTCCCTTGAAACTTGAGATACCGTATTTACAAAGTTTTCGGTATGTGACCTCTGGTGACCTCAAATGACTTTTGATCGCCACCAAAAACAATAGGGTTCTTCCTCTCAACATGACAAATCTATATACTAAATATGAAAAGTTTCGGTCATTGCTATCTTGAGATATCGCGTTTACAAGCTCGGCGTCACATACACACACATACATACACAAACGACATCACCATCTCCTGGAGCGGCTATGCCGGCTTCACCAGCTACATCGTAAAGACCTTTCGTTTGAGTACACGTTAACATATTACAGCACAAGGCTACCAAATGTTGCAAAAACATTTAGCGAAAGCCCAAAGCTTTTCCCTTAGGTGGCTACCCTGGCAACTTCCTGAAGTAAGGCTACACCGTTGCGGGGTATTAATAAAATTGTACTGAACATATTTCGCCACTGGCCTAACTACGTAACATGATTTTTTCAGCTACAAATTGCATCTCTTAAAAAAGCCATGGTAAGAGTGTGTATCTGCAGATAAAATGTGTGAAACAGAGTTGATGGACAAAGTCTGGCGAGAAATTGCTGATAACTGAGAGAGTGAAAGGTCTTCATACATTATCGCTGGGGAATCTGAAAAATTTGTACTGCAATAGCTTTGGGCTATGTTGGAAGAGTATAACACATTAGGCCTACTGACACTGATAAAGGGCTAACAACACTAGAAACAAGGCAAGTGCAACTCTTTTACCTAAGGTACAATTCAATAAGGAACAAAAGTAATGCTAGGCTAGGCTCAGGCACTTTTTTACATTCAATGTTTCTGAAAACAATTTGGTAGGAAGGGTCTTGTTGATAGAGGCATTATAAGCCATAAATGATGTCCATAGGTCTATGTATGGTCAAGTTATGGCAAATTGAAGATCCCTCAGTTACATCAAGTTAGTTAGATGGGGTTTTACGACACACCAACACGCAGGTGTTATATAGTGTCACCTAGAAAGGAAAAGGGACAATGTTGGGTACAAAAAATAAACCAGAATGCAAAAATGCATTGTGGTTTCGATGGATATAGCACTTAATGTGTAATCCCAAATAATGCCAAGATGTCCTGTTTCTTTCATTCATTGGTTCAATGTGATGTTAAAGTGCTAGAAAATTACAGTTTCATGTTCATATTTGACCTTGGGAATTCTTGGGAATTTTTTACTTTTTTGCCTCTGGTGATTTCAGCTGGCCCCTGATTTCTGACAAAACTTGTAGGGGTTTTCTGATGGATTAAATGCAACACCATGTGAAGTATCCAACCTTCCAACTTGAGCTATCTTGTACAGAAAGGTTTCAGAGTTTGACCCCAGCTGACCTCAGGATACTTCTTCTCACCATAAGTCATCCACAAACTATGTATGAAATCTATCCAAACTTCCTACCTCAAGATGTCGTGTTTAACAAGGTTTTCAGACTATAACCCCTGGTGACCCCAGATGACCTTCGACCTCCATCAAAAATGATATGCTTTGTACCTCTCAAGATTATGCATCCACATGCCATGTATGAAATCTATCCAAGCTTCCTACTTTGAAATATTATGTAAACAAGGTTTTCAGACTTTGACCCCTGGTGACATCAGATGACCTTTTACCTCCACCAAAAATGATAGCATTTTTCCTCTTACCATAATGCATATACATACCAAGTATGAAATCTATCCAAGCTTCCTAACTTGAGATATCGTCTAAATAAAGTTTTCAGAGTTTGACCACTGGTGACCCTAATAACATTTGACCTCCACCAAAAACAATAGGGTTCTTTCTCTCACCATAATGCATCCGCATACCAAGTATGAAATCTATCCAAGCTTCCTACCTTGAGATGTCGTGTAAACAAGGTTTTAAGAGTTCGATCCCTGGTGACCCCAAATGACCTTTGACCTCCACCAAAAACAATAGGGTTCTTCCTCTCACCATAATTCATCCACATACTAAGTATGAAATCTATCTAAGCTTCCTAACTTGAGATATCATGTAAACAAGGTTTTCATAGTTTGACCCCTGGTGACCCCAAATGACCTTTGACCTCCTCCAAAAACAATAGGGTTCTTCCTCTCACCATAATGCATCAACATACTAAGTATGAAATCTATCCAAGCTTCTTAACTTGAGATATCGTGTAAACAAGGTTTTTAGGGGTTTAATCCCCGGTGACCCCAAATGACCTTTGACCTCCACCAAAAACAACCGGTTTTCCTCTCACCATAATTCATCCACATACTAAGTATGAAATCTATCTAAGCTTCCTAACTTGAGATATCATGTAAACAAGGTTTTCATAGTTTGACCCCTGGTGACCCCTAATGACCTTTGACCTCCACCAAAAACTAGGGTTCTTCCTCTTACCATAATGCATCCACACACCAAGTATCCAAGCTTCCTAACTTGAGATATCGTCTAAATAAAGTTTTCAGAGTTTGACCACTGGTGACCCTAATAACATTTGACCTCCACAAAAAACAATAGGGTTCTTTCTCTCACCATAATGCATCCGCATACCAAGTATGAAATCTATCCAAGCTTCCTACCTTGAGATGTCGTGTAAACAAGGTTTTAAGAGTTCGACCCCTGGTGACCCCAAATGACCTTTGACCTCCACCAAAAACAATAGGGTTCTTCCTCTCACCATAATTCATCCACATACTAAGTATGAAATCTATCTAAGCTTCCTAACTTGAGATATCATGTAAACAAGGTTTTCATAGTTTGACCCCTGGTGACCCCAAATGACCTTTGACCTCCTCCAAAAACAATAGGGTTCTTCCTCTCACCATAATGCATCAACATACTAAGTATGAAATCTATCCAAGCTTCTTAACTTGAGATATCGTGTAAACAAGGTTTTTAGGGGTTTAATCCCCGGTGACCCCAAATGACCTTTGACCTCCACCAAAAACAACCGGTTTTCCTCTCACCATAATTCATCCACATACTAAGTATGAAATCTATCTAAGCTTCCTAACTTGAGATATCATGTAAACAAGGTTTTCATAGTTTGACCCCTGGTGACCCCTAATGACCTTTGACCTCCACCAAAAACTAGGGTTCTTCCTCTTACCATAATGCATCCACACACCAAGTATCCAAGCTTCCTACCTTGAGATATCGTGTAAACGTTTTAAGAGTTTGACCCCTGGTGACCCCAAATGACCTTTGACCTCCTCCAAAAACAATAGGGTTCTTCCTCTCACCATAATGCATCAACATACTAAGTATGAAATCTATCCAAGCTTCTTAACTTGAGATATCGTGTAAACAAGGTTTTTAGGGGTTTAATCCCCGGTGACCCCAAATGACCTTTGACCTCCACCAAAAACAACCGGGTTTTTCCTCTTACCATAATGCATCCACACACCAAGTATGAAATCTATCTAAGCCTACCTTGAGATATCATGTAAACAAGGTTTTCATAGTTTGACCCCTGGTGACCCCAAATGACCTTTGACCGCCACCAAAAACGATAGGGTTCATCCTCCCAATATGGGGCATCTACCTACCAACTTTGAGAACTGTCAGTTTCCTTTCTTGAGATATTGTGTAAACAAGAAAAGTCACAAACACACATACACACACGCACACACATACATACACACACGCCATCATGACTGCATAGTTTTCTCTTTTTATCGAAACCAAAAAGGGGTCAAAAGTGTCAAATTCCACTAGAAAAACTTTTCAGGTTTCACTAAAAAAAACCAAGCAAGCAAATGCCGGAGTCATGTCAAAAATTTCTGTACAGTCTACTCTCCTTGAGAAAGCCCAGAATAAGGGAAGAATCTGTTCGCTCCAATAAAGTTCTCAGGTCTGGCACAGCGTAATACTTCTGACGAATATGGCAGTATTCGTGACAGTCAACCAGAATGTGTCTGACGGTGACAGCACAATCACAGGGTATACAATATGGTCTCTCGTCCCCGTGAGTAAATAGGCATGGGTAAGGTAAGTGTGGCCGATGTAAGCCCTAGCCAGGACTATATCATCTCTCCGTTTGCTGGGGGCTGCCCTGGTTATACATGGACTTGTGGCATACTAAAATCTGGCATATCATTGCAACATTGCAGTTTTCTTCCCTTTTCTTTGACAGACTAGATTAGATTGAAATAACACAGAAGATGACCATTACCTGAATCACCAGCAGTAGTGGTGTGCATGACATCAAAATAAGTATTTGAAACTGCTGAGTAAAAAAAAAAACAGGATGACAGAATTCTTTTCAAAGTTCACTCCAACATACGATTAAGTCACCACTGGCAATATCCGCTACTAATTCATCAGCTGTCAAATAAATTATCTTCTCATCTTCTTGGGCATCAAATTATTCAGTCTGAAACTCCTCATCCACTTTTTGTTTAACTATCACTTTCCACCATTTTTCGCTTGCATTACCATTGTTTTTCACATGTCCATCTGTGGGTAATATATTTTCCAATTATTAAGTTATTTATAAATTTCTGCACTTTGTTCACTTACTGTATCTTGCTGTACTTCGATTTTCCATCAATACTAATAAGTTGGCCTGTTGAGCGTATGGGCCTTCCTATTACTACTTAAACAAAACAAAGCAAGATCTGCCTTTTGTTGTAAGACTTTTTCCGCAAGCTAATGTTGGCTTTTACTGCTTGTCTCTCATTAAGATGTTGCAAGTTTCCCTCCATTATTTCTTCAGATGTTCACAAACCTCCATATTTAACAACACAGATCACCAGATTTTCACGCATGACTCTCTTGCGTTTCTCATTTTCTACCATTTCGCATTCTTTTTGCTTTAACTGGGCCAGCTTTTCTGATATAATGGCAGCATGCCTTGCATAGTCTCTTTTAGTACTTTTTTGTGGCCACCGTCCTGACTTTTGCAAATTAATTTCCCCTGTCTACTTCAGACCTGTTTTTCATCCAGTTCTGTTTTCTCGACTTTTGCAAATTAATTTTCCCTGTCTACTTCAGACCTGTTTTTCATCTAGTTGTTTTATTGTTTGAATACATTATTTTTGACTCAAGGAAAGCTGTGCTTGCATGTGGTGCCCTTTTCATGGCATAGTCCAACTGGCCGAACACTTTCTCTCCAGTAATATTATTGTTGCAACATGACCTGGCTTCCTCTTTCAAACAGCAGGACCGATTGCTGTACTTTCCGCCAGGTAGGTGATCCTTCAATTGACGCTCACAGTCTTCCAGTATGGCTTCACAAAGCGCCCTTAGCAAATCACAAGCATCTTTGTCTGTTGGAGGTGGTTCCAACATCTTTTGGAAAACCTCATCTTCCAAGACACTAGTGTCTTTGCTTAATGCAGCTGATTTAGACAAAAGATTTTCTGGGTCCTGTGCCACTCATTGATGAATTCTTTACTAGAGTGGCCAATCCCACTAATGAGCTACACAGCGCTGTGTATGACCTTAAAATTTCACAATACCTCACTGGTTGTGGGGCACTGGGAATAATAGGAAAGCAACTAACAGGACCATGGATGCGCTTCGCAGAAAAGGATGGAAACATCTTAGATGCCAATCAGTTTTTTGAGGATGTGGACTCGGAAAGTAGACACCCCCTGCATTCCTGAAAAGTACATGGAACCGATGACCTAGGAGGGGGCTGATAACTCTTGGGCTGATGTCTTTATGCCTAAGAAACTGTCCATCTCTGATGGCAGTCCCACTCCATCTTTGAAAAATAACTTACAGACTGATGAAATCAAGTCCTGGGTACCGCTAGTACCCCTTCTACTGTATGACTGTTTTTCTAGCTGAATATTGTGATCACCCTCCCATTTTCTAATGACTTTATCAGCTGTTTCTTCAAACTTGTCAAGGGGGTGCATTGAGCAAAAAAAGGTATTCAGGTTGGTTCATCCTTTTTCTTTCTTATTTGTTAATTAACAGACTTGTTTACAATATAGCGATGTCATTGTATTTAAGATCGCATTAAATATTTTTCTAGTTTTATCCTCTCCAGAAGCAATGTCACTCATTGTGCTCAAGTCATTCACAACCTGATGGATAGAATCAACATAATCTGTCGACTTGCCTCCTGACATTTCCGTTACACCTAAAGTAAATGTGTTTGACGTAGTGGCTACTTGAACCTCTCGAAAGTGTGTCTTTGTTTTTAGACGCACCATCATATTTTATAGTGTTTTCATCCCCAGACAATTCCTGCACTATATGCATGCTTGACAGCTCTCTCATTCGTTTGGAAGGGACCAATTTTGTTTGTTGTTAACCTTTCAACGCACTCTTTCTCAACAGGTTCAATCTGTCGACTTGCCTCCTGACATTTCCGTTACACCTAAAGTAAATGTGTTTGACGTAGTGGCTACTTGAACCTCTCCAAAGCGTGTCTTTTTTTAAAACGTACCATCATATTTTAGAGAAGTGTTTTCTTCCTCAGACAATTCCTACACTATTTGCATCCGTGACAGCTCTCTCATTTGTCTGGAAGGGTTAGTTAGATGGGATTTAACGACACATCAACACAAAGGTGTTATGTAGTGTCAGCTAGATGAAAAAGGTAAAACCAAAAAGGAAAAACATTGGGGAAAATCCTAAAATGTCTAGACAAAAGCAAATGCGGGAGTCATGTCAAAACTTCCTATAAAGGTTACTTTCTTTGAGAAAGTCCAAAATGAGAATGGGATCTACGTGCTCAAACAATGTCTTAAGGTCTGGAACAGTGTAATACTTCTGACGAATATGGGAGTATTCATAGCAGTCGACGAGAATGTGACTGACGGTGACATCGCAATCACAGGGGATACAATATGGTCTCTCTTCCCCGTGGAGCAAACAAGCATGGGTTAGGTAAGTATGACCGATTCGTGCTCTAGTCAATACCAAATCATCCCTCCGTTCTCTGGGGGCCGCATTACCCACAGTCCCGACCGTTGGTTTGACCTGGTATAATTTGTTCTCTGGGAAAGAATCCCACAGTTCTTGCCATTTTGATTTTATATAGCCGTTGATGTTAGGACGATAATCAGTGTGGGGTAGTAGGAGGTTGGTAATGTCCATCTGTAGGGCTTCCTTAGCTAGCGTGTCTACCTTTTCATTTCAATGAAATTGTCTGGAAGGGGACCAATTTTGTTTGTTGTTAACCTTTCAACGCACTTTCTCAACAGGTTCGATGTTTTGAAGAGAGACCTCTTTTGTGATGCAGAATTGCACAACTTCTCTAACATGTTCTGAATGTCTTTCCATCTACTTTTGTACTTATGAAGTGATCATCTCCACACATTTTTTTCTCGAAGTATTGCTCTCATTTTCTTACCCATTAATCTTTTGTTAACTTTCTTCAATTAACTTACGCAAGTTTTTTGTCTGCACCCACATTTAAAATTGACTGCTTCTTCAAAGCCTGGATCTCTTTGTAATGTTGTTGTTGTTGTTGTTGTTTTTTTTTTTTTTTTTTTTTGAATTTTGCTGCTTAGCTTAAACCAACTGCTGCGAACATTTGCAGACCTTTGATGACGATTTAGGTTTGTTAACAGTTTCTTTTTTCAGATTTGATAATTGATGCGTTGCTTTTTTCAGATTCAATTTAGTTATAACTGCTCTGTTTTTCGTTTTAACTGCTGTTTCGTTCTCTTTGGTTCCATTGTTTTTGTTTTGTTTCAGTTTCCAGTGATTGAGAGCTATTTGGCTATGCATTAACTGCTCGACTACTCTTGCATGGCTTTGTTCAAGGCTGGCCATCTCTTCTGCCAGCTTCAAATTTACTGATTTAGAGTTTTCACATTCCTTACCATCCACAGCTGAGTTAACAGTAGTTTGTTTGCAGGTGTTATCTGCCTGGGATTGTGTGCCCTTTCTCTGTTCAGGAATTTTGAACTCCTCTAAAAATTGTAGTTTTGAGTTTTGTACCATCCCTTTTACTTTTCAGCAGTTTCAATCGTGTACACTTTACACGATTAGCTAATGTGCAAATGGTATTGCATTGTCTACTGCCAACATCAGGGTTTTTTAAGCCAGCCATAAAGATAAAAAGATGTGTACTTCCTTCGTATGTCTAGCAGCTCAAAAACAATTCCATTTGATAACATGATCTGTACTGGCAGATAAATATCTTCTTGCAGCAATTTTTGGTTTCGATGATAAGAGAAACCAATGCATTCATGATGGCGTGTGTCTGTGTATGTATGCATGTGCGTGTGTATGGGTGCACCCATGGTGTGTACAGTCATGATATGTGTATGGGTGCGCTCACCAACGTGGCCTTAGCGGGTACCGGCACAGTGGGCGAGAGCTCCGCTCTCTCACGTCTTCCCTACCTCGGAGCTCGAGACTGGCGTAGCTGCCCGAAAATTCGGTCACTGCAAAGAGAAGTCACGCGCGGCTGCACGTGTCTGCCTTGGAGCGCAGCCCACCCTCAAGCACGTCCTGCTCGGCTCCTTCGCGGGCAGCTTCGCTGCTGGGTAATTCCCTGCGGGGTCCTGTGCCAGTTCCTCGTCTTGGGTATGACGTTAAACTGCATCCAGGTAGGGTGAGGAGGACGTGTGTGGCGAGAAGTTTGTCCCCGATTATCACATAAGACCGTTATTACTCATCCTACGACTGGCGGGTTGTCGGCGCCACAAAACCGAGTAAGCCCCTCCATGGTTGAACCCCCTGTGGGCTGGGGGTTGTGGGGGATGCCCCATATTGATGTATATACATGCGTTATGGTAAGAACCCTATTGTTTTTGGTGGAGGTCAAAGGTCATATGGGGTAACCGGGGGTCAAACTTCAAAAACCTTGTTAACACGATATCTCAAGGTAGGAAGCTTGGATAAATTTCATATTGGTATGTAGATGCGTTATGGTAAGAACCCTATCGTTTTTGGTGGAGGTCAAAGGTCAAATGGGGTCACCTGGGGTCAAACCCTGAAAACCTTGATAACACGATATCTCGAGGTAGGAAGCTTGGATAAATTTCATACTTGGTATGTAGATGCGCTACGGTAAGAACACTTGTTTTCGGTGCAGGTCAAAGGTCATATTGGGTCACCGGGGTCAAACTCCGAAAACCTTGTTAACACAATATCTCAAGGTAGGAAGCTTGGATAAATTGCATATGTGGTATGTAGATGCATTATGGTAAGAAGAACCCTATCGTTTTTGGTGGAGGTCAAAGGTCAAATGGGGTCACCTGGGGTCAAACCCTGAAAACCTGAAGAACAAGATATCTCGAGGTAGGAAGCTTGGATAAATTTCATACTTAGTATGTAGATGCGCTATGGTAAGAAGAACCCTACTGTTTCTGGTGGAGGTCAAAGGTCATCTGGGGTCACCAGTGGTCAAATCCTGGAAACCTTGTTAACACATCTCAAGGTAGGAAGCTTGGATAAGTTCATACTTAGTATGTAGATGTTATGGTAAGAAAAAGAATCCTATTGTTTTTGGTGGAGGTCATCTGGGGTCACCGGGGGTCAAACCCTGAAGTTTGTCAGCACGATATTTCAAGCTAGGAAGCATGAATACATTTCACTTAAAGGAAGATACTGCGTTTGAAAAAATACATGGGACACAAATAACTTGCAGCAGATCAACATTAATCTCAAGAAATATGGAAGTAAAGAAGCCTCGCCCACACTATGCAACGTGCGTGCTGCTGCATATTCATTTAGGAAGAGTGTTCTGTAAATAGTTCAGAGTTATGTTTTTTGTCCGGTCAGGTTTGGGTTCTACTTTGTTTCCTCGTGCCCGTTTCTACGTACGTAAAAAGCTCTCTAGGAAGAGTGGTCATGTCAGGACATATATGCACCCCATTGCGCAATTCGTGTTGACCTTGCTTACCGTAATTCCAATGACCCTGCTTACAACAAACTACCACAAGTTTCTGTCCCAACCCGTGCTGTAGGTTGTAATTCAAAACTCACACATGGAGACCAGCGTCATCTCCCTGGTTCACCGTGAGTGTGCATCATATTCAGTCGTTACAGTATGTCGCTACAAACGTGTTAATTTATCTGCGAAAGACTTGTAGGCCCTGCATATTTCTTTTGTTTTGGACAAGTGGCAACCACCGGCATCACAGGTTCGTAAAATTTTCATTTTGTACCATTGTCGAAACACCAACAGTCTCTTTTATATCCGGCTCTTTCGAAAGTAAGTCAAACCTGCTAAGGCCCAAGGGCTGCAATTTGAATTACGGAATAACTGTAACTTTGTGTATAGTATACCAGGGAGGTGATAAGACCACCAACTGCAATGTAACGGTTGGTCCGTTAGGTTTTCAAATACAAACTCCCTGGTTCAGTAATACAGACATAATGTAGTAATAATTCCCACTGTACTGTACTTAGTCCGTATTTTCCGAACTTTTTGGACATGCTGTAGGAGGCGTTTGTTATTGTCTGACGTAAGGTGATAGAAATGATTTGATTGGTGGATCTCAAATCAGGGATGATGAAGGTGTGGTTTTGCAAACTCTTAAAACCTTGATAACTGAATATCTCGAGACGGGAAGCTTGGATAAATTTCATACATAGTATGCAGATGCGTTGTGGTGAGACATAGAACTCTATTGCTTTTGGTAGGGGTCAAAGATCATCTGAGGTCTCTGGGGGTCAAACACTCAAAACCAAGATCTTTATCTGGTTACAACAAACAGCTAAAACATAATCCCTGTGTCTGACATAGCTGCATGCACGGAATTTGAGCAAGCTACATAACATACATGCACTGTATTAAGGCTTTCCATTGTTCGGTGATCACAGTGTGCACGAGCGTTATTTTTTATGTAGCGTAGATAAGCAGACATAATGTGGAACTATCTGTTCTGCAGAAAAAAACGCATTGCTCACCGACCCATTGGAACGCCGTATAAGTAGTATACCATGCTGTGCTCAGCATGCATACCGTACTGTGCTTTACATGCCCAAGTGTCTGAGCTGAGTGTACACGCATATCATGTGCTAGTCAGGGTAACCCTGACGCGAGGGACGTTTAAATTTGGTCTTTTCACATATCCCCGGCCTGTAAGTGAAAGGACCAAATGCAATGTTACCCCCGGCAGGGTTACCCTGACTAGGCCTAATCATGTGCATGACAATCTAAGTACAGAAAGGTAAGGAATACAGTTAAGTGGAGTGACCTATTGGGAGTTGAGCCTGATATAAGTGCACAGGGCCAAAGGTCAATCCCATTGAGTAAGTACGCATTCTTGATAAGTAGTTGTTAGGAGGATGCTTGTTTTCAGTACACACATTCATATTTTCTCCATAAATTTATTTAGCGTAGAGGGAGTTCAAGTTTGACAACAACTGGTTGTCAGTGACACTGAATGAACAGCCTAACATGATGTCGCATAGGTTGTGTACAACATTAGGCCACGAAGCCTAGCTTTCGTTAAAACCTTTATTTGGGAGCATGTAGGAAGCTGTTTATGTTAGCTAAGATGATCATTGAGTGGAAAAGTTGCTTGGGTACCTTATGAAGGCTAACAAACTTCCGTGTCAAGCCTAGCCTATTTTGTGTTAGCCTAGCCTAGGCCTACTTATGGATTTTTGATAGACAGTTGACGATTTTGTAAGGAAATGTCAATTTAGAGCTTGGCAGCTCTGCTAAGTCTGATGTAGTCCAAATATATTCCAACTTACAAAATTCATCATCTGGGGTCACCAGAGGTCAAAACAAAAATTTTCCCAAGAATTCCCAAGATTAAATAGGAACACAAAACTATTTTTCCAACACATTCAGACAGCATTTGACCAGTAACTAACTGTGGGACGTCATGACATTATGTGAAATAGGCCTAGGCTAGCCTAGAACATATATCATCGAAACCTCAACGCATTTTGGCATTTTGGTTAATTTAATCCGACCTTCTCACAGTAAGCACCAATGAACAAATTTGAGAGCTCTGATGAATCCATCTGGCAACTGCTGTTTTCTTATCAACAGCTTGGGTATAAAAAGTGTCTTGTCTTTTTTTGCACAAAGCTGTCTGATGTATGTGGATGATGTATGTGGAAGGGGAAGGGTGATGGCCTTTGGGTTTATTTTTTAACTGCCCATTTTATTTTTTCTATGTGAAATTTAAGTAGAATTTCTCATTTGATTGAAGAAAAAACAAGTACATTAGCGACAGCAGTTCGGATTCTACGGAAAGCAACACAGATGAAATTGTGGAAAAGTTTGAAGTACCACCACCCCACCAGATCTAAGTGTAGCTAGCCCCCAAAGTCAACTAACTTCACCCAGTCCTGCAACTCCACCAACTAGGCCATCAGCTTCTACATGTGATTCTACAGACCAGCGTACTCCGTTGGTTTTCAGGACACAACAGATCATGGTAATGCTTTCCCATTGCAGAATATTTACCTACTCTACAAAACCAAAAATTATTACTGTATTAGTGCTTTTTAGTATATCCCACCTCCTAGAAGATATTTTGCCATCCTGGGACGTACCCACAAGGTTTCTGTCAAGGGGGAGGGGGACTTTTCCTTCCTATCCAGAAGGGTAAAATACTCCATTTTCATTTGAAAAAAAAATTATAAAAAAAAATTGTCAATATCTTGGTTTCTTATTGAAAAAGACACTTTTGCAAGGATGTTTAAACTTACATAAATGATTTATAGTCTTAAACCCCTTTAGATTGCACCTTAGGGACCTCGAAGCAAGCTTTTGTCCCCGTGTACCCACTTGTTGTTTAGGCCAGGTGCAGCATCAATTTGGACTGAGGGTTTGGCAATAATAAACCCCTCCCTCGTTTGAGTTTCTGGCAGAATCCCTGTACCACCCATTCACCGCATTCAGCCTGGGATGTGCACATGTTAACATTCCAAATTTAAAATGAGTTATCTGTTTGCACAACACGTAGTAGTTCAATGGATAGAGTATCCCGTCAATGGATTATGAATGTAGGAGAGTACTACACGAAAACTTGTATCTTATATTTATTTTGTACTTTTTGTAATTTTCAACTCGTACTGATTTGTGGCCATCTTTATTTCCGTATTACTTTTTAAGTGGTGAGAAATGTACCCTCTCTTTAGAAGTGCAGAAATTTACTGATTTGTGGTAAGTCAACATTCAGCACAATTATTTTGAAGTCAACCAAAGAGTAGTTACCGATTTAGAATAATGGTTCAGCCAAAATTGTACTTGGGGTAACGATTGTCTGTTTTAAATGGTTTTTTTTTTTCTTCAACGGTCAGTAGCCAGGCTATCGTTTTCAATATAATAGCAAGATCAATTTGTAAAGTTATATTTTTAGAATCTATCATTTAGTCATATTTGTTTGAACAGCACCTGAAACAAGTGATGTTATACTGAAGAGGGTTTTGGCCCTACTAGAAGGAATAAAACAGGCCCGAGCTACCCATGGGGCACAGCTGCAACTACTATTGAAGCAGGCAGATGTACGGGAATCTACAATTAACTTTGAACTGCCAGAGGAGCAAACATTCCCAATTAAAACGAAGGAAGAGTTGGAAGGGATTGACTTACATCTGGAACAGGATAAGGCCTTCCTTTAAGGGACTGGTAAGTACTTTTCAGTGTTCCAAGTAATTAAGAAGAGCTACCTGTTCATGAATTGAATGACCCCTCTGTTAAAGAGGAAATGCAGTCATCCCAATTTGTAGTTAGTGCAGTAGTCTGCTGTGCTTCATGATTGGCTCTTGAGAGTCATGTGACAATATTTTTAACCTATTGGTTTACTTTGAATATGCAATGTTGAAGTCATGAAATCTCACTAAAGATACTTGAAAGCAAAATAAGAAATCTGAGATGCGGCTGCTCTTTCAAAATAAGAGTGACTGCATTTGCCCTTTAAGGTTAGCTTACAACAGAAGCATAGACAGGTCTGCATACATGCTTGGACTTTAAACTGGTTTGTTATTGGTGCTGATGTTGAAATCGTAATTTGATTTGACTGATTTCACTCTCCAACTTTCCACCTCCTGGCTTCAAACTTAAATTATAGGCTTATGTCAAGTGACTGATCTTTAAAGCCTCCGACAGTTTACTGTTTTATCTGTTTGGCAATTCTGCTTCTTGGGAGTATCTCCAAACTTTGCGTATTGGGTTCATTTCCTGCTTGAAATTTGAAGAACAATGTATACTCTTGAAAAGTTTGCAAAAAGTAACGTTCCCTTCTTTGAGAGAACCCTAGAAAAACACTGCATTACCTCATTTGTTATGTTGCTTGTATTCCTTATTTCAACAGGCATCTGAGGGATATATCATCCAGCTCAGCTTCTTTCATTATTGTTACTCTCTACTACAATCTCTCTTCTATTAGGTCATCATGCTTGGAGCTAAAGGTGGGCGGGACCTTGAAGTTAGATGGGATTTTACGACACATTAACACGATTGTGTTATATAGTGTCACCCAGAAAAGGTGCAATGTTGGGGTACAATTAACTAAAAAAAGGTGGGGTTAATTTCCACTAAAAGGTCCAGGCAAATGCGGAAGTCATGTCAAAAGTTTCTATACAGTTTACTTTCCTTGAGAAAGCCCAAAATAAGGGAAGGATCTGTCTGCTCAAAGTTTTCTGGTCTCCCACAGCGTAGTACTTCTGGCGAATGTGGGAGTATTCATAACAGTCAACGAGAATGTGACTGACGGTGACAGCACAATCACAGGGTATACAATATGGTCACTCATATAGAATGTTTGACGTCGTTTACAGTAAGGCATTATTTTGGTAAATTGAGTGTTAGCAAAAAAAAAAGTACATAGAGTAATTACTTGTTTATTACACCTATAGGCATAGATAAATAGGTTTCTTCTATCTTAGATAGCTGATGTTTGATACTCCTCTATTTGGTCTTGCAGTGTGTATCTTTTCAGGATAACTGTATCGAGTAATTTGCACCGGGTACCCTGGGTACCCGACCGACGATGTCAGGACCCGGTTCTGAAATTGCTACCCGGATCCAGAGTTTCAATAACGTACATTGCACGTGTGACAAAAAGCCTAACATGTTGCTTTTTACGAAGGAATTTATCACATACATGCCTGAGACACCCATTTTCATGCCCATAAACAAGATATATACATTGGTGTTATATTAACGTGCAAAGGAAAATTTCGTGTTATCACTTTACAACGGACTCGTAGCCTAACAAAAGTTATATTTTGGGATAACCGGGTACCCGACCGACCCTCAACTCCGGGTACCCGGTTCCGAATTCTGGACCCGGTACAAACACTAGTATCGAGTGAGAGTTCTTTCCTGTTTGTATGCTGCAACTAAGGGTTGGTTGTAAACTGAATTTAAATTTAAAGGCAGTCACTCGTCACCCCAAACTACAATTTCACCCTATGAATATCAAAAGTCTCAAAAGGTACAGTGCTGAGTGGCTCATATTACACAGCATACACTGACTGTTCTGATTACACATTAAGGACTTCTATGCTCACTAGTGTATGCCCTGAAGCAATAAACTAGGATTGTGTCTGGATAAAGATAAGTTTTAGATAGATGCGGGAGGGGCTAGAAGAAAGGAGGTTGGAAGAATTGGAACTGTCTGGGGTGATGAATGTCTGCCTATAAGTCTAAATACGTCAAAGTTTAAGAGGCACTTAGTGTAAGCACCGTAGTAAGATGTACATAGGGGTCTAGCCAAAGTGTGCACTGTAAATTTTGTTTTAATTTTTGACGGAGACAAGTGATTATGGTTGATTGTGACGCTATCTGTGGTTTTATTCTTAAAGAAATTTAGTCAAAATTATAATTTTCATGAATGAAAGAGGAACTAAATCAACACAGTTCGGTGAAACTTCCATCAAATGGAGTTATTAGATTTAATAGGGACCTCCCCGTGGGGAATTCAAAGTTTTTAAAGTTCTCATGCGTTTAAATGTAATCGCATTCTGATAACATGTGATTATTGTGGAAAAGACTGGTTGTAAAGTTTTAATAAGTTCCAAAAGACTTCATTATTAATGTGAAGAAATGTTGTCATATGTGCTTGCTTCAAGCTCACTTTGTTGAAAATGTGACAACTTTACCTACTCATATCTTAAGAATCACGCAGCGATTTCAATGCAAATTTCAACCGTATGCCTAAAGAGAGTAACCCTCTGACATGTCAAAACTTGATTTGACCTTTGACCATTCTTTTGACATGTTTGTATTCCTGTTTGTTTGCTTTAAAGAGCCGTAAAAGGGAACTCTCAAACCTGTTCTAGCTCTAGGAAAGATGTGGAACTGGCAGTTGTAAAGTGGCTGATTGCAAGCAGAGATAGGATTGGTGGCAGTCGACGTGGACGGCTCCATAGGCATCATTAAGTGGTTGGAAAACTTTTTTAATGTGCTGTAGGACTGTTGGCTGGATTTATTTGTAATCAGAGAAATCATTGTTATGCATTTATTAATAATTACTGCATTTCCCATTTTGTGTTCGTGTGATATTGGCAGCTGAAACATTTCTACAGAGTCAACGTTAAGCAAGCAAGTGTAATGTCATGGATTCACATTAATGGCCAATGTTTTGTTTTATATATTTTTAATCCTATTGTTTAGTCCCAAGCGGGATTATTCATCCCGCTTGGGACTACCATGGTAACAAGGAGAGAAAATTGAATCACACGAGGTATTTGCAGCCTGTTTGTCACTTCTGTGAATCACAAGCCGAACTGGTACAGTGGTCACAGACTCTGCCCGGAAAGCGGTGGGTGGCGGGTTCAAACCCTCGGTACGGCTCAATTTTTCTCTCTGGTATTTTCTCTGAACCTTTCCTGCTTTGATAAGGGCTATGCTCTATCTAGGATTGGTATAAAAATTCAAGATCGAATGTACTACTATTCATATATATTTGATGCCGAAAATGCATCAAATATTTGATAAAACAGTTCATTGAAAGTCTAAAATGGCCGTCACCCGCCGTGGAGCAGGGTGGAACAAAAAAAAGGCAGGAAGGGCCGTCTCTCTAAAACAGCAAAACTAGGGGACTTGAACAACCATTTTTTTTTTTACAGCAAATAAACCGTAAATAGCTCAGATGTGGGGGGAGGGGGGGATTTCGCATGATAAGCCACTAACGTAAGATGTTCATGGGCTATTAAGGGTTAAATCTTCAGTATTCAGAAAACAATTACTCAGAAATATGTGTTTTGTACTTTTTACAGGTTTAATAGCCAGATATAAAGATCTGCGAGCGTTCCGCCTCATGGGGTTTTATACGCTGACCGCGACTGCCGTGGCTCCACTCCAATAAGGGAGCTGTTCAAACTGTGGAAGGATGTCCCCATCAGGTTTGATATTTGGCACTTTATGCGGAGGATTGAAGGAGGTTTCACATCCGAAAATTACATGCTGTAAGCCAGATTCATGAGCCAGCTGTGTGTCCCCGTATTTCCATGTGGGATAACAATGACCTCGAGGCTTTGAAGGAAGCCAAGCTTCAGGAGCTACAAGCAAAGGACATCTTTCTACAGAGTAGAAATATCGTGGAGCACATATCCAAACAAGAGCTTGCATTGCACTGCAGGAGAAGCACCCGGGGAGCAGGGGAGACAGCTACACTCATCCAGAAACTTCTGGATTGTTACAAGGGAGTTCCTTGGGAATTCCACTGCTGAAAGCAGATGCCATTGCTACAATCTGGAATAAGGAGCAACTCCATGTGTCCTGCATTCAAGACCCTCCAGGAGTGCAGCTGTATCTCCGATCTGACTCCATGAGAAAGGGGAACAAGCTTCTGCCCACGCACAGGTGTGCCAGAGGATCTACCTCGCTGGAAAGCTTCCACCTTCACCATAACATGTTTACTCCAGGTAGGTTGGCTCACTAATTGAAACGCCAATTTAGCATTAGAGCAATTTAATTGTGACAAAAATATGAACAAAAAAATACAAGTTTGTGGCAGCCACTCTTCAACTCTTGAAAATGTCATAAATTCATGATTTTTTTTTCTTCTTTTTGCTGCATCCGTCATCATAAAAATACTTCACATAGGCCCTTCATCAGTTTTGTTGTTGAATCTAGATAACAATAAAAAAAAATGCACAGCAGTTGAGTATTAAGGTTCTACTTTGCATTGCTATTCAATGGATGTTGTTATATGGATTAATCATACTGAACCCTAAATGCATACATGTGCTAGGTTTGGACATTAATCACTTGTGGCACTGACGACATAAATCAAGTCCCGGTAATGTTGTATATCCTTGAGGGCTAATCGCTATTACTTTCTTTTTCAGTGACATTGGCAAATAGGGTCCTCTTCTTGGCGTACCTTGTGGAAGGCCTTGTGTGGGTGAGGAACCTCCCATGGAAGGACAGTCTGTGGCACCAGTAGATGAACCACCTGCCATACCTCTTGTGGATGAACCGCCTCTGGTGGACCTGCCAACCAACCCTAACACTGGGACTGTTGATGTAAGTTACCATCCATTCATCTCAGATTGGTTTTTAAATTAAAAACAAACAACAAATATTTATGGGAAAGGTGCATACACAGCTGGCTTCGAACATCCATCTACCACTTATTCTCTCTGTAAACCTCTTTTGACTTACATCAGAGGTTCGGATAACAAGAGTAATGCATTGCCTGCAGTTTAACATCAACAAAACAGTTTCATAAGGAGAGTGCAGAACTTAGGGCACCTCTGACGAAACCGAGTTTCGTGGACAACGTAAGATCCATGCATCATTGCCTTTGTAAGATGCCTCATGTAATTTTAAAACTAGAACTCTACGTTTTAGCCTGGATTAAAAAGTGAAAGTAATCTGTGCTCAACATCATTTATAAGCCACATTCCTTCCGAAGCAAAGTGGGTGAAAGAGGGTGATCTGTGCATGCACCAAAATGTGCAATACAAGATTTTGTCTACACCATAATTTGGGATTCTGTGCTGCATAGAATGTAAAGTAATGTAGTAATGTGTAGATGTTTGCAGTTAGATGAAATTTAACGACACAC
The DNA here is from genome assembly GCA_029531755.1 of Holothuria leucospilota. Taxonomy (NCBI): domain Eukaryota; kingdom Metazoa; phylum Echinodermata; class Holothuroidea; order Aspidochirotida; family Holothuriidae; genus Holothuria; species Holothuria leucospilota. The sequence continues at coordinate 42,592,938 of CM055964.1, forward strand.
CAACACAAATGCATACCTGCCAACTATTACGATTTTGGCGTAATTTGTACGATTTTTTCCGCCTGATTACGAGTTCCGAATTACAGCCCCAAAATTACGATTTTTTTGTATTTCCGAACTACCGTGGCAAACACAGCATGTTTGCACGATTGTATGATCAGTCATTGACAGGCAATAATACACGGCTCATGGTACAGTAATACACTCACTTAGCACTGTGCTCGCAAGCCTCGCATACATGCCGTACTCATATATCAATACAGCATGGAGTTGCGTACTACACCGCGGAGACGACTCTGTTCGCTCCTCTGTTTCCTAACCATAAGGTATGAATCAACAAGGTTACAAGGAATATGCTGTACAGCCTGCTACGTAGGCGATTAGCGTACTGTATGCGATACAGGTAGTAGTACCACGGACTTGTTATGTATACGTATATGGGACGTCCGTGGCTAAGTACAGGTACGGCGCGGTATACAATGCAGCTTTGCGCACCGCCATATCTTGTGCATGTGCACGTTAAATGTTCGTAGTGCTTTTCATGGTAGTTGTGATCGTTGTTCGTTTGAAGCATTCCAGCCGAAACATTTTCATAATCATTCGGAATAACTGAGACTGTTCACTAGTGAACTTTCGTGGATAATAACCCGTACGTATATCAGTTACGAAACTTTTTCAGCGAGGCCTAAGGTTAGGCTACTGTGTGTTTGGACAGGTACTGTAAGGTGATATAGTCTAACGTTATACTAACTTTAACACTAGGCCTAAGTATGCTCTAGCCTAACGTTAGGCTAAGTGTACAATTATATCGAAGCAACTTTAAAGATTCTATGGTAGTCACAGTCTGGATTGTCGGATGGTGTACGGAGCTTGTGAATTGAACACTCTTCTCACCTTCCAGTATTTCCAAACTCAAGTCCCCGGCAACTGGCAGTGCAAAGTATCCAGCATTAGTTAAGTTAGCTAAGGTGGTCTTAGTTAGGCCCTATGTATCATAGCAATGCTGATTGTGAACGCATTTTTAGTCTGGTGAACAAAAGTAAAACTGAATTCCGGTCTAGCCTGTCAACCAAAGTGTTAGGGAATTTAATGACCAGGAGGATGGTCATGGTGGCCACAGGAACACAGTGTCATTCAACACAACACTCCAAGGAACTTCTCAAGCAGGCAAATCAGGCTACTGCAGCTGGCTTAAGATCCTAGAGTGGGGGCCTTGTCCTAGGTAAAACTTTATTTGTAACTCATTTTGAAGAGTTGAAAACATGAAAACTTGGAAGAAATGATCATTTTCATGGGATGTTCCTTAATGTTGGTGGGTGGAATCAGCTACTGGTGACTCCAGTCTCCACTCCCTTGCATATTAAATTTTTATCACATAGCATTCTAGATCACCCCCATAAGATCTGAGAAAGAATGTTTCACCAAGCAAGAAATTTAAAAAAGAACCCTTCATAAAAATAGGGTTTTTTCAAGATGTATGCCATTCAAATCTAGCATCAAATGTTGCACCATTTTGCATCTAGCCATTCCTACATAAGCAAAAATTTTTCAAAGGGGAGGGGGGCACCCCCTCCCCCAGGACGGCATTCACTACTTACAGTCACATTACTATTTTTGTGTTCCAAAAGTTGGCAGGTATGCAAATGTGTTATATAGTGTCAACTAGATAAATTCGTTTCAAGTCCTCTCCTTTAGTCGCCTCTTACAACAGGCGGGGAATACCGTAGGCATATTCTACAAGTCCTTCCCTTTAGTCGCCTCTTACGACAGGCGGGAAGTACTGTGGGCAAATTCTAAAACCCCCAGCCCACAAGGGGCGTGTTTGCAAATCAGCAAACTCATACAAAGAGTCATCTTATAAAGGTAGTAGTTAACTATTAAAATGCAACGTACAAAATCGCTCACTGACCCTATGAGCTGCCACATGCATGACACTAACACAGTAGAGTAGTAAAAACCACGCACGGGGTGTAGTATGGCTGTCATAAATAAGATTTAAATCTATTGCTTGTACTTATAGACTGTGGATGTGTTATATCTAATACATTTGTTGTTACAGGACTCTGTTGGGCCAGACAACTTGCCACGCTATGCAACCGTGCAAAACCTAGCAGATTATCTCCAGACCGGGGTGCTACCAGGGAAATATCTTTTCCCTGGTCATATCACACTCAGAGAGAAGTTTATGTAGATGATATGCCTGCCTCTGTATTGCCTTCTACCGCATCCCATCATTTCCCCTAACTTTGAAGTTAGTTTGGTGAATTTTAACGAAACACCAACACAAATGTGTTATATAGTGTCAAGCATGGGCGGCTCTAAGAAATTTTGTTTGGGGGGGCAAACTCAAGTCCGTATTCAGGGAGGTTCGGAAGACCCCCCAGCAATATTAATGGTCAGCTCCGGATAGTAGTATAGCCTCAGTAGGAGTATGCATAGGCGCAGGGGCCCAAGTTGATGGGGGGGGGGGGGGGCTGTAACGATTTGCACGAAAAATAGAAACAAAAGTTTCCGCGCGCTCCGCGCGCGTTCCAAATGTTAATATACATATCATTAAGGCATGCATCCGTTATCACACCGCATGCCAATTACATACAATAATTTGCCACGTTACTAGCAATCCATATTGGTAATAATTCTGGGGGAAGTCGTTACAAAAATGATTATAATAATCAGTGGTGTAACCAAGGTTTCTCTCATGTGGGTGGCCAGGCACTATGTTGTGTGATCGCCGGCCTGGGGGAGGGGTCTAAGGGGAGGGGGTGTCCCCCTCCCCTTTGAAAATTTTTTGAAAAATTAGGTGTCCATACATGCAATCTGGTGCCACATATGCTACCTTTGAAGTAAAATTTTGTGTTTTAGTTTAGGTACTAAGAAAAAAAAATCGGCGTCACTTACGGGGGCATGGCCTAATGGCTCCTCAAATGCACCACTGATAATCATAATATATAAGTTTAACCATAAAAACACACTGGTGAATTTATGCCGAATATATAGGTACTGGTGCAATCCAAATCAGAACTATATTTTAATTACCAAGGAAGTTTTTTAAAGTATCGACTTCCGTTAAGCTACATTATTGCATTATTTTTCTTTCAGTAGGTGCCCGAAAAATTCTTAGAATATTGCCCGAATTTCACAAAAATATTTTGTTGGGGGAGCTGCAGCCCCCAGCCCCCTGCCTCCTACGCCTATGGGAGTATGGTTATTATTATGTATTACAACGATGACCGCTCTTCACAAACCATTTCAGGCAGTTAGTTATGGGAAGACTGCTTTAAAAATAAATACAACCATATCAACCGATCGCTACCGTACTACCATAGGGGTGGGGTAAGAGCCAGGTGAAATGGGCAAAGCGGCTTGATTCATTTGTATAAAATAAGCCCCACCTTTAAATATTTTATTGTTTCCTTCATTGTGTCACAATATGTTTCAGCTTTGCCAAGAAGCAATAAAATGTTGGTTTTCTGGATTGTTTTCTTAAACTAACGAAAATTTTGAGCATGAAGACACTTGAAAACGATGAAATGATAGCACTAGTAGTTTGGATCTCAGTACCGTTCCCAATCGAAATTTTTTTTAAAGGGGGAAGGGAATTCCCGTAACTCAGAACAACGTCTCATCCTATATACAAATAGCTAGGCCACAAGTCAAAAGTCTCATCCTACTGAGCTTAGATTGACTATTTGGTGTGTTTATTTTAAATCAATTGAAACGGTATATACTTTAGCACAGAGGTGGAGAACCTTTTGCTTATAACAGGCCATTTGACAGTCATAAGACCGCTCGTGGGCCAACGGCGCTGTCAGTTTGGACAAGGGAAGGGAAACCTCTCCTTCTATGGGAAACACAATACTTTTAGACTACATGCCGGTTACAACTCTTTGTAGACAGATACCTATATGTTAATCTGGCCAGGTGACACCCTGGCAAAACTGCTTTTAGTCGTGGATGATAATCAACACGGGTAATGGCCTAATGGGTTGTGTATCTAATGACCCCGAAAGCTCTGAAGTGTCCGCAAAACTATGGACATTTAACTCCAGCATTACCGTTACACTCTGTAAATGACATTATGATGCCTAAGCTAATCAGCTTACAAATATCGCAGCGTGATCATTTGTTTTGATTACCTTAGCTCGCACTAACGGCAGGTCCATTTGTGATGTCTGAAGTATATATACGGTAGTAGCAAACAAGCAACTGAGAAAACGCGCGCGAAGCGCGCCGAAAAAAATGGCGTTTTGAAAGCACTTTATTAATGTTTAACCTTCGCATTGCATTGGAAAGTTATTCACTCCTTTAATTTTAAGCCCACTCAAGGAAAAGGGAGGGCCTAACCCATCTCGAATTACATGTTTTTTTTATTTATTATTTTTATTTTTGAAAATTGAAGACCATGCTTTGCAAACTTTGGGGGGGGGGGGCAAGTGCCCCCCCGTGCCCCTATGGCGAGCCGCTAATGGTGTCAAGCAAAGTTTAAATACAGTGCAAGTCCTTCCCTTTACTCGCCTCTTACGACAGGCGGGAAATACCGTGGGCATATTCTACAACCCACAAACCACAGGGGGTTCAACCATGGAGGGGCTTGCTCAGTTCTGTGGCGCCGACAACCCGCCAGTCGTGGGTTAGTTAGATAGGATTTAACGACACATCAACACAAATGTGTTATAGTGTCAGCTAGATAAGAAAGGTTAAACTAAAAAGAGAAAGATCGGGAAAAATCCTAAAAAGTAGTCGTGGGATGAGTAATATCGGTCTTATGTGAGCATTTTATAGGCGATAGTCGGGAACAAAATACTCGCCACACACGGCCTCCTCACCCCCACCTGGATGCAGTTTAACGTCGTACCCAGTACGGCCTTACTTTGAAATCCATGTAGCTGTTATATGCCAAGAAAAAAAAAAAAACATTTTAAGTACATTCGGTTTGTAAGAACTTTGGGACTAAGATGCACAAGCTGAATTTTATGTCAACAAAAATCTGTTTTAAAGGTCTTGAACGTTCGTCCCTTTGGAAGCAGAAAGAAAGACGTCTCATTTTTTCATATTTCTTGTACTTGAGTGGATTTCTCATTACAATACGCCAGACCTGTGTTGAGTTGTTAGAATTCATGGGGGTCAGCAGAGGACGAGCTAAAATATCGCACAGTATCTCAAGAAAGCTATATGGACCAGTCTATCACATGTTTTGGTGGTTTGTGTTGTTGGTGTTCGGTTTTTTGGTTGTTGGCCATATGTAGTGATCCTTTCGCCGGTCTGGCGGTGTCCGTTTTTAGCACGTAAAAAGCATCACATGTAATAAGGCTTATCATTTAATTCACCCAGAAAGCAGTTGAAAATGAAGGATGCCCACTGATACCAGTATTGGTACAACGTAAAATTATTTAGCACTGTACTAACGATTTATTGTGGATATTTAGCCGTCGTAAAACAGTGCGGTTTGAAGCATGTCATCTTTCCTGCTTTCTGTTATTTTATTCAGAGTGATGCAGTATGAAGGTGAAACTTATTCAAAAGCGGTCCCCGACTCAACCTCCGCCATAGTATGCACTGTACTAGTACTATTCTTTCACAAGGCCAATTGGCTACGGCTCCAGCAGTGTGAATGGTGTGATCCTTCATATATTGTTTACGACTGTGGCGTCGTATTTGACGTTTTACTCTGTTAACAAACATGTCGAAAATGCACTTTTTTTAGAGTAAGCTAATCCGTTGCCAAGTGTACTGATTGACAGTTGGAACCATTTCATTTTTTAGCTTTGCAGATGTAAGTTATATCATTATGTTGAACACTATAACAAGTGATGCATATAATCCTTTTCTTTTAGAACGTGCGATTTTGTGTGTAACAGGTTTCAAAGCTAGAGAAACTCTCTTTGAGAGCATGTATAGCCTCAACCTTGTTGACGTTTTCAGGGAAAGGAATCCATATAAACGAGTTTATACCTGGCATTCTAATATAACAGCTGGGCTTGGTTGTAAACTTGACTTTTTTCTGATCTCAGGCAATTTACTAGCCAACTGCCATGATTGTAATACTCTTGCACCTATACAGTCTGATCATAATGCAGTTGTTATCAAATTACGTACTTTTTCTCATATGAGAGGTAGAGGTTTTTGGAAACTGAACGTTTCCCTTTTGCATGATAATGACTACGTAACAGGAATTCGTAAATTAATTTCAGATGCTGAGATGGAGTGGGACTTAGATCACCTAAGTCCACGAGGGTTCTGGGAGTATCTGAAATTCCGTACACGCTCTTGGTCGCTAGATTTTTCAAAGGTCAAATCTCGACGTTTAAGGGAGAGAGAGAGAGAACCCTGCAGAAAAGTATTATTTCATTAGAAGCTAAGTATAGCTTAAACCCTACTCCTCTCTTAAAGAACAAATATTGAATGAAAAGCAGCAGCTTGATAACATGTATGAAGCGAAAATTGATGGCATTATTTTACGTTCAAGAGCAAGGTGGATGGAAAGTGGGGAAAGAAATACTAAATATTTTCTAAATTTAGAAAAAAGAAATAGTGAAATGAAAACAATAAAAAATTCTAGTTGACGATAACAGAAGGGAAGTTTATGATCCTGAGGAAATTTTGAGTATTGAACGAAAATTTGTGTGAAAAACTATATGCCTCCAATAGGACAGTACATTTAGATACGCATTTTACTGATACGTTACATGTTGAAGGTATTGATGATGATTTAAAAAGTAGCTGTGAGGGTATGTTAACAGAGGAGGAATGGTGGAGTGCCATTCAAAGGATGGCTACGGGGAAGGTACCTGGAAGTGACGGTCTGCCACTAGAATTTTATAGGTTTTTTTGGCCAGAGATAAAGATGTTTGTTGTTATGTCCTTGAACTCTGGTTTTTGGTTTCGATGATAAGAGAAACCTATGCAGTCATGATGGCGTGTGTATGTATGTGTGTATGTGCGTGTGTGTGTGTGTGTGTGTGTGTGTTTGTGACACTTTGCTCGTTAACACGATATCTCAAGAAGGGAAACTCTGACAGTTTTCAAACTTGGTACATAGATGCCCCATATTAAGAGGAAGAACCCTATTGTTTTTGGTAGGGGTCAAAGGTCACCTGGGGTCACCGGGGGTCAAACTCTGAAAACCTTGTTAACACAATATCTCGAGGTAGGAGGCTTGGATGAATTTCATACTTTGTATGTAGATGCGTTATGGTAAGAGGAAGAACCCTATCATTTTTGGTGGAGGTGAAAGGTCATCTGGGGTCACCGGGGGTCAAACCCTGAAAACTTCGTTAACACGATATCTCAAGAAGGGAAGCACTGATGGTTCTCAAACTTGGTACATAGATGCCCCATATTGAGAGGAAGAACCCTATTGTTTTTGGTAGGGGTCAAAGGTCACCTGGGGTCACCGGGGGTTAAACTCTGAAAACCTTGTTAACACAATATCTCGAGGTAGGAGGCTTGGATGAATTTCATACTTTGTATGTAGATGCGTTATGGTGAGAGGAAGGACCCTATCATTTTTGGTGGAGGTGAAAGGTCATCTGGGGTCACCGGGGGTCAAACCCTGAAAACTTCGTTAACACGATATCTCAAGAAGGGAAGCACTGATGGTTCTCAAACTTGGTACATAGATGCCCCATATTGAGAGGAAGAACCCTATTGCTTTTGGTAGGGGTCAAAGGTCACCTGGGGTCACCGGGGGTCAAACTCTGAAAACCTTGTTAACACAATATCTCGAGGTAGGAGGCTTGGATGAATTTCATACTTTGTATGTAGATGCGTTATGGTGAGAGGAAAGACCCTATCATTTTTGGTGGAGGTGAAAGGTCATCTGGGGTCACCGGGGGTCAAACCCTGAAAACTTCGTTAACACGATATCTCAAGAAGGGAAGCTCTGATGGTTCTCAAACTTGGTACATAGATGCCCCATATTGAGAGGAAGAACCCTATTGTTTTTGGTGGGGTCAGAGGTCACCTGGGGTCACTGGGGGTCAAACTCTGAAAACCTTGTTAACACAATATCTCGAGGTAGGAAGCTTGGATGAATTTCATACTTTGTATGTAGATGTGTTACGGTAAGAGAAAGAACCCTATCATTTTTGGTGGAGGTGAAAGGTCATCTGGGGTCACCGGGGGTCAAACCCTGAAAACTTCGTTAACACGATATCCCAAGAAGGGAAGCTCTGACAGTTCTCAAACTTGGTACATAGATGCCCCATATTAAGAGGAAGAACCCTATTGTTTTTGGTGGGGGTCAAAGGTCACCTGGGGTCACCGGGGGTCAAACCTTGAAAACCTTGTTATCACAATATCTTGAGGTAGAAAGATTGGATGAATTTCATACTTTGTATGTAGATGCCTTATGGTAAGAGGAAGAACCCTATCATTTTTGGTGGGGTTCAAACATCATCTGGGGTCACCGGGGATCAAACCCTGAAAACCTTGTTAACACGATGTCTCGATGTAGAAAGCTTGGATAAATTTCATACTTTGTATGTAGATGCCTTATAGTAAGAGGAAGAATCCTACCATTTTTGGTGGGGTTCAAAGGCCATCTGGGGTCACTGGGGGTCAAACCCTCAAAACCTTGTTAACACAATATCTCGATTTAGGAAGCTTGGATAAATTTGATACTTTTTATGTAGATGCCTTATAGTAAGAGCAAGAATCTCATCATTTTTAGTGGAGGTCAAAGGTCATTTGGGGTCACTGGGGTTAAGCTCTGAAAATCTTGTTAACACGATATCTCCACGTACGAAGCTTGGATAGATTTCATACATGGTAAATTGATGTGTTATAGTCAGAAGATGTACCCCACTGTTTTTGGTGGAGTTCAGAGGTCATCTAGGGTGGCCGAGGGTCAAACACTGAACATCTTGTTAACACAATATCTCACGGGAGAAAGCTTGGATAGATTTTATACGTAGTATGTGGATGCATTGTGGTGAGAATATGAACTCAATCAGTTTTGGTGGAGGTCAAAGGTCATCTTGGGTCAACGTGGGCCAAACACTGAAAAGCTTGTTAACACGTATCTCCAGGTAGGAAGCTTGGATAGATTTCATACTTACAGTACTATGTGGATGTGTTATGGTGAAAAGATGGACCCTATTGTTTTTGGTGGAGGTCAAAGGTCATCTGGGGTCACCAGAGGTAAAAAAGCAAAACTTCCCAAGAATTCCCAAGAGTTTTATATGGGTTCAGCAGAGGTCAAAGAGCAAAATTTTCCAAGATTTCCCAAGATCGTCATCTGGGGTCACCAGAGGTCGAACTGCAAATTTCCCAAGAATTCCCAAAATGAAATAGGAACACAAAACTGTATTTTTTCCAACATGTTCAGATAGCATTTGACCATTGACTGAAAGATATGGGACATCATGGCATTATTTGGAATAGAACATATATCATCGAAACCTCAATGCATTTTTGCATTCTGGTTTAGTGACAGGTCTCTGTTTTTTTGTTTTTTTTTCAGAACAGTCTAGAGCTATTATCAAGTTATTACCAAAAGAGGGAAAGGATCCTAAGAAAATTGGGAAATGGCGGCCCATCTCACTCTTAAATGTAGATTATAAGATTGCTGCTAGTTGTATTTCAGCAAGACTGAAGCAAGTCATGCCTTTTATTATTCATCCTGACCAAACAGGCTTTTTGAAAAACCGTTTTATTGGTGAAAATATAAGACTCATTTTAGATATCATACAGTACGCCCAGGAAAAGAACATTCCAGGTTGTATTTTGCTTGTTGACTTCGAAAAAGCTTTCGACAGTGTTGAGTGGAATTTTTTGTTTCATACTTTAAAACTGTTTAATTTTGGTGGGAGTATAATTCGTTGGATTAAGACGTTCTATTCGAATTGCTCTGCTTGTGTTTTAAATTATGGTGTGTCAACCGGTTTTTTCCCAGTTCAAAGAGGAATGCGTCAAGGCTGCCCCCTAAGTCCATACCTTTTCTTGCTATGTGCAGAAATTTTAGCCATAAAATTACGAACAGACCATATATTTGTTGGCTACCCTATTGGTGACGTTAACATCAAAATCTCAATGTACAGATGATACTACGATTTTCTTGGGTGATGACAATGATTCATTAAATAGAGCTATTGAAATTTTGGATGATTATCACAAACTTTCAGGTTTAAAAATGAATTTTAGCAAATCAAACATTTTCCCCATTGGTGGTAATCTGGATCATCTTAATAATTTTCAGTCGTGTAACAATATTCCTATAACGTACGGTCCAGTCAGGATCCTTGGTATTACAGTAACTTCCAAAAGGGATGATTTATTCCCCTTGAATTATTTACCAAAATTATCTCGCCTGAAATGTACATTAAAGTCCCGTGATTTGACCCCTTACGGTAAAATAACTGTTGTTAAGAGTTTCGCCTTGTCACAACTGGTTTTCCTTTTTGCTGTTCTCCCGAATCCACTAGACAACTTTTTGAAGGAGTTAAATGGTGTTCTCTTCAACTTTATATGGGGAGGGGAAAATGATAAGATAAGGCGAACAACTTTAATGCAATCTTATGAACAAGGGGGCTTAAATATGGTCAATGTTTTCGACTTTCTTAAGGGGAAAATTGCTGGGATAAAGAGGTACATTGACCAGTCTTCAAGTGCCTGGAAAGTTCTATTTGACTACTTTTTAAGGAAGTTTGGGAAAAGATTTTTGTTCAATTGTAACTTTCGAGGGAAAGATTTATCAAAGAAGGTTACCAATGAGTTTGTTTATAATTGCTGTTGCGCATGGAGTAATTTGACATTTGAGATACCTGTTGGTAATTATTTGGATCAAGTTGTTTAGAATAATACTTTTATTAAGGTCAAAGGTGAAATAATTTGGTACGAAAAATGCTTCAATTCAAACGTTAAATTTGTTCGGGATTTTTATCATCCCACAGGCAAACCATTACATTATAAGGAATTTATTACAAGGTATAACTGCCCCAATTTCCCCTTTACTTTGCTGAATGGGATTTTACATTCCATTCCAAAGAAATGGCGACCTAGAAGTCATTGTTTAGGGTTGCCTAGGCAGCCATCTTGTCAGTATATAATGCTGATTCATTTAGAAGGTATCGATAGGGTTTGCCATTATGTCTATGGAAAGCTTATTCAACGTTCTTGGGAATACCCCCGCTCTTGTGTAAAATGGGAGAATGAATTTCAAGGTACCGGTACTACTCTAAACTGGAATGGAATTTTTTGATATGTAGAAACATAAAAGATGCAAAGATTAGATACTTTCAATATAAATTTATTCATCGCATAATAGCTACAAATGTTTTCCTGAGCAAAATAAACATCACGGACAATAAGATGTGTTCTTTTTGTAACGATTACGATGAGTCGGTGGAGCATTTGTTTTGGCAGTGTAATAATGTAGCGGTTCTGTGGAACAGTATTTACTTAGAAATTTTCCAGTCCAGAGTTAGTTTTATGTATGAAAATGTTTGTTTTGGGTATTACGATCTCAAAAACAGATGGAACAGTTTTGCTATTTTTTATGCAAAATTTTATATTTATCGTTGTAAGTTAAATAATACATTGCCAGATTTCCAGGCATTTAAATATCAGCTGAAGTTTCACACGGAAGTTCAAAAACATATATTGAATAACAAGAATAACCAAACAGAGCTTAATCGGTTACAAGATTCTCTCTTCCTATCATGTAAGTATTAATCGGTTGTTGTAACAGGCAAGCTTAGACTGTAGTACAAGAATTTTTTTGTCTGTAAATTGCAAGATGTTTATTGATAATCAATATGTTGTGCATTTGATGACTAATGATCAGTGTAAATAAACACAATGGAAAAAAAAGGTTTCAAAGATTTAATGCAAAAGTTGCAAGTCTTCTTCGTACATTCTGAACATAGTCTCGTTGGCGGGATAATGGGAAGATGGCAAGGGGGAACTGCCTTCTCCCCACCTTTTTTTCTACAGCTTAAAAAATAATACACAAATAAAAATACCACTGCACTGCAACGACAGGAAGCACAACCAGAGATATTATTGAAGAAATTTCAAAAGCCGGAGACAAAAAAAAATTCCGATGTCAAAGGATGGAAAACAATATCAAATACCATTACCATAAGAAATGCATTTGGTTTCGATGAATAGCACTTACATGCGTAATCGCAGATAATGCTAAGATGCCCCATTTTTCAGTCATTGGTTGAATGTATCTTAATGTGCTGGAAAGTAAACTGTATAGAAATTTTTGACACGACTCCCGCATTTGTTTGGACCCTTTAGTGGAATTTGACCCCGCCTTTTTAAAGTTTGTATTTTACCCCAACATTGCACCTTTTCTTTTCTAGATGACACTATATAACACAATCGTGTTGGTGTGTCGTAAAATCCCATCTAACTTAATGTGCTGGAAAGTATATTTTCTTCATATTTGACCTTGGGATATCTTAATTTTTGCTTTTTTGGCCTTCAGCTGACCTCTGACAAAACTTAGGGGTTTTCTGATAGGTAACACACAACACCATATGAAGTACCAAGCTTTCTTACTTGAGATATGTCAACAAAAGACTTTAACCCCTGTTGACCCAAGATGACCTCTACTAAACCCGAAAGGCTTCTACCTCTGAATGTAATGCATCCAGATTCCCAAGTGTGAAATCTATCCAAGCTTCCTCCCTACCTTGAGATATCGTGTTAAAAAGGTTTTCAGACTTTTGACCCCTGGTGACCCCAGCAGATTACCTTTGACTTCCATCCAATATAAGAGACTTCCACATACCAAGTATGAAATCTACCCGAACTTCCTACTTTGAGATATGTTGTTAACAAGGTTTTCAGACTTTGGTCGCTGGTGACCCCACATGACATTTAACCTCCGCCAAGAACAGTACGGTTCTCACCATAATGCATCCACATACTAAGTATGACATTTCTCCAAGCTCAATTCCTTGAGATATCGTGTTTATCGTGTTAACAAGGTTTTGAGATGGACCCCAATTGACCTTTGTCCTCCATTACAGACGATAGTGTTCTCAGTACAATGCATCCGCGTTTTATGTATGAAATTTATCCAAGCTTCCTACCTTGTGTAGTGTAATAGTAGATATAGTGTAAACGGGGTTTTTAGAACTTGATCCCGGTGGTCCCAGATGACGTTTGACCTTCATTAAAAAGGATAAGGTCCATCTTTTGACTATGACGAATCCACGTACTAAGTATGAGACCTATCTGATCTTCTTTCCTTGAGATATCGTGTAAAGCCCGCATGGTGTGACCCCAGATGACCTTTAGCGCAGAAGGAAACTTACTTATTTTCTCTTGCATCATTGCTCAAACAACTATATCCTTTTATTTTACTGAATGGAAGTTAAGGTTGCTGGGGACAAAGCATTTTACCGTTATAATTACCTAAATGATATGCATGAAAGATACCCTGATGAGATGTTATCTAAGTAGTCACCATCGAATATCCTTCGTTCATCAAGAAACTGAACAGGTCCAACCAATACTGAGCGAACTTTTTGCGAAGCATTGAACAAAACCGTTTAATTCTCTGGTTGCAGGTACTAGTACCATACAGAAATTAACTCAGTGCTTGTTTGGCACATTGACAATGAACATGTTAATGTTCTAAGGGATTTGGTATGGCCCATGACAAGGTCTGAATCAATGCTTGACATCGATGATGTTAAGGATTTCAGAAACTCGAATAACGGACACCGACGTCTTGAATTAATGAACAAAAACAAAAATGTATTTTTCTTCTGCTATGTACAAGGTAACTTCTGTTAATTTCATCTCTACAACAAGGTTTCAGTTACTTTTGCTTCAGGCCACAAATTCAGTTCCATAACTTAAACTTCCACTGCACGAAATTTCATCTATACCCTCCTCAGTGGGTTTGAACAGTCAAGCATAATATTCATTGATTCCTTGATAAAAGCCGTTGACGGTTCATGTCTGGACTTAACTCCTACCTCATGACCATCTAATTAAATAAATAAACAAAAAGTTTTAGTTAGTTAGTCAGTCAGTCAGTCAGTCAGATAGATAGATAGATTGGATTTAACGACACATCAACACGAATGTGTTATGTAGTGTCAGCTATAAATAAACAAAAAAAGAACCCTAAGTGCCAGGAACGTGAAACAAAATTGCTGCTTTTCTAGCCTGATTTGATATCACACGTTCTTTTGTTTCTTAACGGTTGAATTTTTTTTTTTTTTTTTTGACTGAGCTAAAAGCTCTTTGAATTCTTTCCATCGAAATACCCTTTGGTCAATTAGATTAATTACTCTCCAAACCTTTAACTCATTGGCAATTGCTAAAAAAAAAAAGAAACGAATACCCCCGTGCCTGGATACAACACATATATTCATTTCTTTGGGCCATGACACCCTACACTTTTCACACACACTTTTAAGCTATCAAGACGAACCACACCCTTTTTGTAATCCCTATCACTTCGCATTTTACCTCAGAATTTTGTTTTGATTTTCCTTTCACTCCCTAGAATTCTGACTTCATTCTAACATTCGTTCTTCAAACCAACTACCACTTCTACTGCACATTACCTAGTATAATAATATTAATGTAAGAACTTCAACTTACGGTTTGATATATCGATCACCACTCGAACACCTTGTCATCTCTACGACATCTTATTTCTCCATAAATTTCTTTCAAATGGCTCAGACATCCCTAACACGTACAATTTTGAGAAATATACAAGCAATTTGCAACAATTTGGTGACTGGCTTTTCACCGTATTTCGCGGCTGAAAATCCACGACTGTAACATGGTGGTTGCCTAGCCCCCTTCAGTGAACACGTTTTTCTCCCTCGAAGTCTATCTTGTTGTATGCATCCTTGCAGTGAAACACAAAACGAAACGAGCATGGGCTTGCTATCGCATGCACACAAGTATCTCAACTATTCTCTTAACAATGCACTTAAGCTTAGTAACAAAAAGACTAACACAGTGACCCTTTTCATCTTGGGCCAGTGCAGCTTTAGTTGCTGCATAACAACAAACATTAGGAGTGATCCGAATACCAAACCATGGTCATACTACACAATGCCTCCAAACAACGATACTAAATAAAAAAGAAAAAAAAAACTGCATCTTACCTTGACATTTATCTCCCCCCTAAATTCGAAAATGCTTCATTTTCGGATAAAATTTTCCTTTCAGTCAATCAACCCTACTCAAAAAAATCTGCACCCACATTATCACTTCCTTTGATTGCCCGAATCTGAATTCTAAATGGTTGGAGGGACAATGCCCATCGCATAATGCGGGCGTTTGCCAATTTGGCTTTTTGCATATAAATCAAAGGCTGATGGTCTGTTTCAAGTACAAACGGCTTGCCGTATAGATAGACTTGGAACTTTTGTATAGTCCATACAAGCGCTAAACACTCTTTTTCAATGGTAGAGTATGCCTTCTCCCTTTCTAGCAATTTCTTACTTGCATACCCGACTGGAAATTTTTGCCCATCCACGTCCTGTAAGAGAACAGCTCCGACCCCAGTTTGCGACGCATCTGTCCGTAAAATGAATGGCTTGGAACAGTCTGGCAAATGTAAAATAGGTGCAGAAATCAATTTTGATTTTAAGGTCTCAAACGCATTCTCTTGAGCGCTTCCCCATTTTACATGATTTGGTTCCCTTTTCTTCGTCATATCTGTAAGGGGACATGCAATCTCTGCATAATTTGGTATAAATTTGCGATAGTAATTGGCCAGACCAAGGAATGAGCGAAGTTGCTTTTTTGTGTGTGGTCGTTTTGCCTTCTTTATTTTGATGAGCTTATCAGACTGGGGTGCCAGTTCCCCGTTTCCTACTACATGTCCTAAAAAGTCCGTCTTATTGAAACAAAATGCACATTTGCTTGGTCTAACAGTCAAGTTTGCTTTTCTAAGTCGTTGTAACACTTCGTCTAATACGTCTAAGTGAGCTTTCCACGACTCGGTATGAATTAAAATATCGTCTATGTAGTTATGAACATGTTGCAAATCCTTGAGGAGTACCCTCATAAGTCTACTAAAGGACGCACTTGAGTTCACAAGGCCAAATGGCATAACACAAAATTGGAACAACCCATTAGGTGCTATAAAAGCTGTTTTTGGTTTGTCTTCGACTCTAAGTGGCAACTGCCAATAACCTTTGCTGAGATCTAACCGAGTAAAGTACTTGTCTTCTGAAAGATTGGCGAAAATTTCCTCGGGATTGGGTATGGGTTCAGCATCGAAAACAGTGATCTTATTAAGACGCCTAAAATCCACACAAAAACGGTTACTTGAGTGACAGCGGTTACTGCCTTCTAAGAGACTACAAGGAAGTGATGTCAGCCCTTTAAGAAAAATGTGATAAACATCATTAGAATGTTCGACAAATATGCTATACTATACTATTCTCCAGTGTCGAGTTCCTTGATGGCGTAGTGGATTAGAGCTCCGTTTCTCACGCAGATGGTCCCAGGTACGATTCCCTCCTAGGACATGTTCTCTTTTAGTTCAGTTTAGGTTGGCTTTGGGCCGATTTGGTTCGCAGCCGACTTGGCCGGCTCCCGCATGCATAATTAGTATACGCCTGGCCTATATACTGTACTAGCAATTAACGTAGGTAAACACGAAACTTGACCTACAGTTCTCTCACGCAGAGTACAAACCCTCTTCGGACACATCGTGGTAAATAAGACCACTAAAATCCCAAACAAGGCATTTGTAAGTCATCCTTTCGCTTCAGGACGATAACAGACTACCTGTGCAGCTAGCTTTCCATTCAGTTTGCATGCTCTCATAAAACACGTAATACGCAGGTGAGCTAGCGCCTAGGTACGTACAGAATGGGTACGTATACATCATGTATATATGTACAACTGGTAGTACAAGCAGTGGGCTGCAATCGTTTTCGCTCAGTTTTTGCCCACTAAATCAGCCAAAATATCCCAACAAAGTCAACAAGTACAAATCTTACGAATCATATCTTTGTCCTCTGCATCGAAACTACTTGCTCTCAAAATAGGGTCATAAACAGCCATCAAATGACGATGCTGAAGAGAATATTGACCACAGCTAGTGATCGGCTAGTGTGACAAAATCTCAATACATGTTATGTATTGAGATGAAAAAAATCACTTAACACGGATTGCACGGGTTTTCAAGAAATTGCAAACTACCACTGTTCAAAATTTCTGACCAAACATAGCCTCTTCGTGAATTTTCGGTGGGGGAGGGGGGGTTTACCTATATATTTTTTTTTTTTAAAGACACCGTCAAGATGCTATCCCTTAAAAAAAGGCTTAAATTTCATTACTCTCCTTTACTGACAAAAATTACTGAGAAAAAATCCAGAAACCAAGCATGTTACCGACAAAATTGCACAAGGATGAAGAAAAACTTTGAACGTTCACTTCTTAAAAGATCACCAATATTTTACTCCAAAAGTAACGTGAACAATGGAAAATTACAGACGATCCAAAATATGACAAATTTCAGCACAAAATATGTATTGTATGTTTTCCATAATTCACTCCACGTTTCTTTATTTTGTCAGAGCCCATAACTTAATACTTAATGTCCAGTTAACGTTTCCACGAATGCAAACTTACTTCCACCCAGTCTTGTGAATACGAATGCTCTATTTAAAATGGACGTATTACTTTTACTACGAGGGTCAAAATTCAAGACCCCTCGTAACTGGGGAATGAAAGATTACAACTTGTCTCCAGATAGTCAATGTCTTGTTACTGCGAGAAGCCCTTCCTACGAGGGATACAAAATCGAGACCCGTCATACACATTTCACAATGAAAGTGACCTCTTGCTTGCAACTATATAAGGATGAAAAAATTACTCCCGCCCAATAGGTTACACAGGGCTTGAAAATAAGCTTTTTCTCTCTGAAGCTGAAAACAGCTTCTGAGAACCTTCATTTTGAAGCTTTTCTGTAGCTATTTCACCATTGTCTGGAGCTGTTTTCAATTTTCCAAAGAAACCACTGTTTGCTGCATGCAACTTCTAATGCATCCCCCAATGTCACAAGCATTTTGTAAAAGAAATTCAAAATAGCAAAGAGACAGAAAAGAAAAATGAGCATTTATTTTGTTTAACACAAAATTTGAGTTTATTTACAGGATTAGTCACAGTGACGTAATAATGCCCTTACTCATGTAATTTCCTCAAATACTGGAGAGTGAGAACTGTTGAAAGCCTTCTTAATAAAAAGTGGTACATAACAAAAGCAATCAAAATTGCTCAGGGGCAATAACTACTGTGTCATCATCAGCAACACTGTCAGTGTCTTTCACAGCAGTATTCAACCTTACCACCTGTTCGGTAGACGGAGCCTGGACTTCAGCCAAAACTGGACAATCTCCCCACTGTCTAAAGAACCATCATTCCAGTCAAATGATAAGGGGTCAGCCAACTTGCTCCTTAATAATGAGCAGGTTGTCTACTTGAGAGTTCTTTAGGCAAGATCTTGTATCAGTGACAATTCTCTTCATTGTAGAAAAGCCTCGTTCTATCTTAGCATTAGAGATAAGGAAGACCAGTATAACTGCCACCAAGTGCAATATGTTGCTAACCTCTCTATTGCTCTTCTTTTGGAAGATATGCTCCCAGCACTTGAGGTGGTTGATTGTTTCTCCTTTCGGTCGGCACTCCAAATACCTCTTCACCATCATTTTTAGAGCTTTCCATTCCACAACAGCATGTGAAACATCGCAATCATTTGGGGTCAGGCAGTCCTTGAAGTGAGCAAGCAAGTTCTTTACTTTTGTAACGCCAAATGCTGTTAGGGCTGTTTCGGAATCATTTGGCCAGTTGGAGGGGTCAATTATTCTAGCTGCATCTACCATGACTGGATTAGTATGAAAGTCACGAAATCTAACTGAAAGACATTCCAATAGTTGAGCAATGATGACATTTCGCTCTGTTGAAAGGTACTGCTGTGCTCTCTCCAAATCAGAAAGCTCATTCAGTTTCATCATACAGATGCCATCAACCTCCTCAATCTCTTCAAATATTTTTGACAGGCAGGGACCTTCCTGGTTCAACATTTGTTCCAGGTTGGATGTTGTCAGTTTGATAGTGTCAATAACAGAAGGTAGGCTTACTGCATCCTCTTGGAATACTCTGGAGAGAGCTGCAAGGTTGGAGACATCTCTGAAAAAGGCCAACATTACATGGAATTTACCTCTACTGATAACCTTCATCCACCCCTTCAACTTAGCTTTATCCACTTGTGAGATATCCTTGCGCAAGTCTGATGATAATTCTCGCCAATGAGCCATTATGTACGGGTAGTTGTGTACAAAGACTGTCATGGAAGTTTCTGTATGTGCCATCCACCTTGTCCCATGTACCTTTGTGAACTTCTTGCTGCTGCCACCAAGGGCTTCTGCTGCTCTAGCAAGTTCCCTGTACCTCTTGGGGCTCTTCTCATAGAAATAATATATCTGCACCAAGATGCTCTCGATCTAAAAGATAAGAACGAACACTAGACAAAACCAGAAAGCCAAAAGGCTTAGTGATTCCTTCCCGAAAGGAGGGTGCTTTGCTACACTGAGGTTCATCCATCAAATTTATACTTCTCTACTACATCATTTTTTATGTGGTCACAATTTGACCTATTCTCATGTCAGCTCATGTCACATGACCTTTGAACTAAAACTTGAATAACCAAAAAAATGAAAAAAAGGAAGGGATTTGTCTGTGCTTCCTCCCTTGTAATGACATGTTTACAAAGTTTGTTTAAACCTCTGATGACCTCAAATGGCTTGTGACCTCCATGAAAACAATAGGGTTTTTCCTCGCACCTTAACACATGAACATACTTAGTATGAAATCTATCCAAGATTCCTACCTTGAGATATCGTATAAGGTTTCAGGGTTTGACCCCTGGTGACCCCAGATAACCTTTGACCTCCAACAAAAACAATAGGTATCTTTCTCTAACCATACAACATCCACATACTAAGCATGAGATCTACCAAAGCTTCGTACCTTGAGATATCGTGCACACAAGGTTTTCAGACTTTGGCACCCGGTGACCCCAGATGACCTCTGACCTCCACCAAAAATGAGAGGGTTCTTCCTCTCACCATAACACATCCACAAACTAAGTATGAAAACTATCCAAGCTTCCCACCTTGAGATATCGTGTAAACAAGGTTTTCAGACTGACCCCGGTGACCCCAGATGACCTTTGACCTCCACCCAAAACAATAGGCTTCTTCCTCTTACTATAACACATCCACATACTAAGTATGAAATCTATCCAAGCTCCTACCTTAAAACACCCTGTAAACAAGGTTTTCAGACCCCAGATGACCTTTG
This sequence comes from Holothuria leucospilota, assembly GCA_029531755.1. Classification (NCBI taxonomy): domain Eukaryota; kingdom Metazoa; phylum Echinodermata; class Holothuroidea; order Aspidochirotida; family Holothuriidae; genus Holothuria; species Holothuria leucospilota. Next base: position 42,613,245 of record CM055964.1, read on the forward strand.
ACCTACACCAAAAATGATAGGGTTCTTCCTCTTACCATAACACATCCATATACTAAGTATGAAATGTATCCAAGCTTCCTACCTTGAAATATCATGTAAACAAGGTTTTCAGACTTTGACCGCCGGTGACCCCAGATGACCTTTGACCTCCACCCAAAACAATAGGGTTCTTCCTCTTACTATAACACATCCACATACTAAGTATGAAATCTATCCAAGCTTCCTACCTTGAGATACCGTGTAAACAAGGTTTTCAGAAGTTGACCCGTGGTGACCCCAGATGACCTTTGACCTCCACCAAAAACAATAGGGTTCTTCCTCTCACCAACATGCATCCACATACCGAGCATGAAATCTATCCAAGCTTCCTACCTTGGGATATCGTGTAAACAAGGTTTTCAGATTTTGACCCCTATGACCCCAGATGACCTTTGACCTCCACCAAAAACAATAGGGTTCTTCCTCTCACCACAACGCATCTACATACCAAGCATGAAATCTATCCAAGCTTTCTAACTTGAGATATCGTGTAAACAAGGTTTTTAGATTTTGACCCCCGGTGACCCCAGATGACCTTTGACCTCCACCAAAAACAACAGGGTTCTTCCTCTCACAAACATGCATCCACATACCGAGCATGAAATCTATCCAAGCTTTCTACCTTGGGATATCGTGTAAACAAGGTTTTCAGATTTTGACCCCTATGACCCCAGATGACCTTTGACCTCCACCAAAAACAATAGGGTTCTTCCTCTCACCACAACGCATCTACACACCAAGCATGAAATCTATCCAAGCTTTCTTACTTGAGATATCGTGTAAACAAGGTTTTCAGATTTTGACCCCCGGTGACCCCAGATGACCTCCACCAATAACAATAGGCTCATGAAATCTATGCAAGCTTTCTAACTTGAGATACCGTGTAAACAAGGTTTTCAGATTTTGACTCCCGGTGACCCCAGATGACCTTTGACCTCCACCAAAAACAATAGGGTTCTTCCTCTTACTATAACACATCCACATACTAAGTACGAAATCTATCCAAGCTTCCTACCTTGAGATACCGTGTAAACAAGGTTTTCAGAAGTTGACCCGTGGTGACCCCAGATGACCTTTGACCTCCACCAAAAACAATAGGGTTCTTCCTCTCACCAACATGCATCCACATACCGAGCATAAAATCTATCCAAGCTTCCTACCTTGGGATATCGTGTAAACAAGGTTTTCAGATTTTGACCCCTATGACCCCAGATGACCTTTGACCTCCACCAAAAACAATAGGGTTCTTCCTCTCACCACAACGCATCTACATACCAAGCATGAAATCTATCCAAGCTTTCTAACTTGAGATATCGTGTAAACAAGGTTTATAGATTTTGACCCCCGGTGACCCCAGATGACCTTTGACCTCCACCAAAAACAACAGGGTTCTTCCTCTCACAAACATGCATCCACATACCGAGCATGAAATCTATCCAAGCTTTCTACCTTGGGATATCGTGTAAACAAGGTTTTCAGATTTTGACCCCTATGACCCCAGATGACCTTTGACCTCCACCAAAAACAATAGGGTTCTTCCTCTCACCACAACACATCTACACACCAAGCATGAAATCTATCCAAGCTTTCTAACTTGAGATATCGTGTAAACAAGGTTTTCAGATTTTGACCCCCGGTGACCCCAGATGACCTCCACCAATAACAATAGGCTTCTTCCTCTCACCACAACGCATCTACATACCAAGCATGAAATCTATGCAAGCTTTCTAACTTGAGATACCGTGTAAACAAGGTTTTCAGATTTTGACTTCCGGTGACCCCAGATGACCTTTGACCTCCACCAAAAACAATAGGGTTCTTCCTCTCACCACAACGCATCTACATACCAAGCATGAAATCTATCCAATCTTTCTAACTTGAGATATCGTCTAAACAAGGTTTTCAGGTTTTGATCCCCGGTGACCCCAGATGACCTTTGACCTCCACCAAAAACAATAGGGTTCTTCCTGTCACCACAACGCATCTACATACCAAGCATGAAATCTATCCAAGCTTTCTAACTTGAGTTATCGTGTAAACAAGGTTTTCAGGTTTTGATCCCCGGTGACCCCAGATGACCTGTGACCTCCACCAAAAACAATAGGGTTCTTCTTTTCACCACAACGCATCTACATACCAAGCATGAAATCTATCCAATCTTTCTAACTTGAGATATCGTCTAAACAAGGTTTTCAGGTTTTGATCCCCGGTGACCCCAGATGACCTGTGACCTCCACCAAAAACAATAGGGTTCTTCCTCTCACCACAACGCATCTACATACCAAGCATGAAATCTATCCAAGCTTTCTTACTTGAGTTATCGTGTAAACAAGGTTTTCAGGTTTTGATCCCCGGTGACCCCAGATGACCTGTGACCTCCACCAAAAACAATAGGGTTCTTCTTTTCACCACAACGCATCTACATACCAAGCATGAAATCTATCCAAGCTTTCTAACTTGAGATATCGTGTAAACAAGGTTTTCAAATTTTGACCCCCGGTGACCCCAGATGACCTTTGACCTCCACAAAAAACAAAAGGGTTCTTCCTCTCAATATTGGCCATCTATGTACCAAGTTTCAGAACTGTCCACCTTTCCCTTCTTGAGATATCGTGTAAACAAGCAAAGCCGTCACATACACGCACACACACATCACCATCGCATAGATTCCTTGCCTGCCTTCGGCAAGGAATCAATTATAAAAACGGAATACAGTTTTTTTTTTTAAAAAAAAAAGTATCTGGGGGATGGGTACTACAATGTATCAAAAAATTTGAAACAGTTGGTTTTTATTAGTCTGCATGATATAATCTTTGGAAGATTTTTACCTCTTTGAAGTAGCTGCAAGACAAGGCATCCTTTGCAGCTAGCTCAAGGCGATGAGCAACACAATGCACAGCAACTAGCCATGGACAATCAGTTTTAAGTTTAGTCATGAGTCCAGCTTTCCTTCCAAAGTTGACACTGGCTCCATCGGCTCCTGCTCCTGAAAACAACAGACATGTTCTGTTAATATAGTTATGAAATATCAGAGTTAACATTTGAAATATGGTGTTTTCCAAATAAAATGTGTCATCATGAAAATAAATAGCATCGCTAATGTGGTGAACACTGGGATTAAGAAGTCTTTGTTCGTGGATGACTTCTCTATTACCTGTTCCTCAAGGAACATGAGACCTATAGAGAGACTAATGCAAAACTGCCTCAATAAGATCCAACAATGGGCTGACAAAAACGGATTCCGTTTTTCTCGAACAAAGACTGTTTGTATGCACTTTTGCAACCGGAGAGGGGCTCATTGCGACCCAGAACTAAATTTGAATGGTGTTCACATCCCAGTTGTTCCTCAGACCAAGTTCCTAGGCCTAATACTCGACAGTAAGCTGAACTTCAAAGCCCATATCGACCATCTGAGGCGGAAATGCCAAGGAGCGCTGAACCTGTTGAAGGTCGTCTCAAAGATGGACTGGGGCGCTGATCGCCCCGTTTTGCTTCGACTTTACAGATCCTTAGTGAGGTCCAAACTTGATTATGGTTGTGTTGTTTACAGCGTGTCATACCTCAGGAAACTCCTCCCCATACATAACCAAGGTCTTAGGATCTGTTTGGGAGCGTTCTGTACCTCCCCAATGCAGAGTCTTTACATAGAAGCGAATGAACCACCCCTCCATATAAGATGGAAGAAGTTATCACTTCAGTTTGCCCTCAAACTGAGGAGCCATAGACACAACCCGGCCTTTGAGACGGCCTTCAACCATAAGTTCAGTGAAATATATATGAGGAAACAGTCAGCTATCCCGCCATTTGCTATTCGCGTTAGGGAAGCTCTATCACAGGTGTGCAACAACCCTGACTCTGTGGCACAGCTTACTTTCCCCGTCACTCCTCCCTGGAAGTTAGACGAACCAGCTGTTGACCTTAGTTTAAGAAAATATCTGAAGAACTCAACAAATGAACTTGTGTTCCGTGCCAGCTTTAATGAGCTGAGACATAAATATCATCGGTATCATGCAATCTATACTGACGGCTCCAAAGCCACTAACAGGGTTGCGGCCGCGGCGTCGGGCCGTGATGCATCCTTGCAAGTCAGACTACCAGATGATGCATCAATATTCACTGCCGAACTCCAGGCATTAAAGATGGCATTTGATCTGATTGAAAGCTCAGACAACCACCAGTTCATTGTGTTCACAGACTCACTATCAAGCCTTTTAGCACTAAAAGGCCATGAGCTAAAGCACCCTTCAGTAACAGCTCTCCGTGAAGCTTACTCCAATCTGGTTCGGCTACAAAAATCAGTTGTGCTACCATGGGTCCCTAGCCACGTGGGCATTCAAGGAAATGAAAGGGTGGATGCACTTGCTAAAGAAGCCCTACAGATGGACGTCACCAATATCTACTTGCCTCATACTGACTACCGGCCTAAGGTCAATGGCTTTGTAAAATCAAAATGGCAACAACAGTGGGATTCCTTCCCCGAAAACAAGCTGTACCAAGTTAAACCGAGGGCTGGAAGTGGGGGACATAGAGCAGCCCCCAGCAAACGGAGAGATGATATAGTCCTGGCTAGGGCTTACATCGGCCACACTTACCTTACCCATGCCTATTTACTTTACGGGGACGAGAGACCATATTGTATACCCTGTGATTGTGCTGTCACCGTCAGTCACATTCTGGTTGACTGTCACGAATACTCCCATATTCGTCAGAAGTATTACGCTGTGCCAGACCTGAAAACTCTATTGGAGCGAACACATTCTTCCCTTATTCTGGGCTTTCTCAAAGAGAGTAGACTGTACAGAAATTTTTGACATGACTCCGGCATTTGCTTGGGTTTTTTTTTTTTAGTGAAACCTGAAGTTTTTCTCGTGGAATTTGACCCTTTTGACCCCTTTTTTATTTTTTGTACCCAACATTGCCCCTTTTTCTTTCTAGGTGACACTATATAACACCTTCGTGTTGGTGTGTCGTTAAACCCCATCTAACTAACTAATCCAAATAAAATGTGGCATTGTAATTAGAAGGGTGTGCACAAAAAAGATTATCTCATGATCATATGGGGTATAACAGTCATCTGTCTGTGTATTGTAAATTAAAAGTCATTTTAGCCAGTAGAACTAGTTCGTAATAATTTTGCAAGAGTAAAGTGATCATGAGAAATATTACACATACCTATGAGGGCTATGTCCTTGGGGATGGTGATGGTTTCATCTTCCAAAAAATCCTGGTATCCTTTAATGATAGGTGCCTTTAGACCCTCTGCATCTCCTGAGGCTGGTTCAACCATTCTTCATGTAAAAAAAAAACAGGAACAATACATGCGGCATTAAATTACTTCATAATTTAATGCTTAAATATTCTAATTTCAATCGAGAAGGCCATATCCTAAATGATTGAATCATACATGAATAAGAAAATAGATAAAAGAAAGCAAAAATGAAATACTGAAGGAGTCGGTGTGTGCTCATTGTGTCCATAAGTAAACTTTCAGAGTGAGAGGGCATATCAATTCAGTCCCTCGCATAAGTGACCGTACAAGTCCTCGCATATGTTTCTCATCTTAATCTCGCCCCCTCCCCCCCCCCTCCCTCTTCACAAATTCCATACCTTATTAGTGAAGAAATTAAAAAAAAAGACAATTACCTCAAGTGTTTTGTAGTTGGAATACCATTGACCATTATCTTTACATATATTAGTTCCTTTTCTCTCACTGCTGTGCCAGTGGAACCATCAATGAAAATACTCTGGTAGCGGTAAACTGCATCACAAATGCTATCCTGCAATGATTTGCGAAAGTACTTGGCCAACACTTTGGAAAACTACCACAGGCCTTGTCATTAGTATACTCTGTTCCAAGGTTAACATTGTGGTACTTCATGAATGAGAGAAGCTTTGGGAAGTCTGAGAAAGGTTGTTCATTGATACATATGTAAAAGCCTGCCTCAAACAACTTTTTGTACATCTCAAAATTTTGTTTTGAAACATGAAGGAAGGTTAGTTAGTTAGTTAGTTAGATAGGGTTTAACGACACACCAACACGAATGTGTTATATAGTGTCTGCAAGTAAAAAAGTAAAAGTAAATTTGGGAGAAAGTTAGCTAAAAAGGGCAAGGATAAGGCATAATCCTATTTGAAATGTCAACACGAAAGCAAGCGCGGGAGTCATGTCAAAACGTCCTATAAAGGTCACTTTCCTTGAGGAAGTCCAGGATGAGATAAGGGTCTGTCTGTTGAAATAACGTCTTCAGGTCTGGCACAGTGTAGTACTTCTGACTAATATGAGAGTATTCACAACAGTCTACGAGAATGTGACTGACGGTGACAGCACAATCACATGAGATACAATATGGTCTCTCGTCACCATGAAGTAAGTAGGAATGGGTAAGGTAAGTGTGACCGGGAAACATGAAGGAAACACTTTTCAAGCGGTCGTTCTTCCCGGCGAAGGTGGTCTAGGTCGTATGCCTCTGAAACAATAAGGAAAAAACAGTTTTATGACGTCAACTCCATAGTTGGTGTGGATTGGATTTTATTTCCTTCTTACCTTCCTACAGGCTCGTACCTAGACAAAGAACTGAAGCTCAAGAAAATAAGGTTCCAGGGGCCCACATATTTTTAGGGGGCCATACATCCTGCAATACATTGTGGGAGTAGCAATTATTAATTTCCCTGGGAGTGAAACTAACTTGTTTTAGGGAGTGTCGCCCCATACTGGCCAATAAATCATTGTTTATAGGTGTGCAGACGGCCACCATGATACGACGGGGCCTGCACTACAGGCTCGATGCTACAGATGAGACTGCCAATATTATTCATGTACAGTACGGAAGCTGTGGGTTACATCTCTAAGGGTATGCAATTTCAGCCAGATAAGGAAACAACACCCCCTCCCTCCAAATATCTTTTACCGGTTTACACACTTACGCTATTACCCATGTTGCTTACCTTTTGCTCTGATATGCATCAGTGACAATGCATGTTTTACCAGGTTTGACTTCTTTACAGCCGAAGAGCCTGTAATTTATGCCTCTCCCTTATCACCTACTGCTCCCGATGTGGATTTTATTAAGCGACGAGCAACTTCTTTTGAACGGCATATTTCACAGTAAACAGTACTGACAAGACCCCCGGCTGATTCATATCTAAGCCATTCCAAACCAACTTTCACACCCGTATTAGGCTGACACCCTCCCATTTGAACCCATTTCTCCAGTTTTGATGGACACCCGGCTAGTAGGGCTTTGGCCCCGATGTTGATGACTTAGGGTTACTTCCACTGTGCCCAGACTGGCTAGTGTCACGAGGCCCCGCACTGTCTGAATGATCTGACTCATTAGGGCCATCAGTACTACTCTCTGTGAGGATTTTGGCCCTCTTCTCGGGTACAGGGATTTCAGATCTAGACTGATCTCGTTTGAAGAAGGGAAAAAGTGTGCCGCGTGTCTTAGGTTCCATCCCAAAACCCCTGCAGTACCCATCAACTGTATTGTCTTCAATGTGCAAATAGCATTCTCGACACTGCCCTTGTACGGCGCGCACATGTTTCGGTTAACTTTATAGCCTGCAGAGTCTGGTAGAAATGGTGAGCGGAGGTATTATTTTAATATCAAAAACCTCCCGGCTGCTAAAACGGTGGGCAGACACGCGTATACAGACAGCGTGCTATTAAAATACTACGAATTTACTGTACTGACACGTAGAGGATATTTATGTATAAAGGACACAGCCAATCACGCGGCAGATCGGCGATAATATCATTCAACAATCATACCGCTAGAGCCACACAGACGTTCGTACATCACCGTACGTACGTACATTAGCCCTGCAATTGAAGTTGCGCTACTATGGAAGATCAACGAAAAAGGCGCCATTTTACTGCTAACAAGTTTAAAACAATTTGGTGCTCTTCGTTACATTTATCACGGACGCATACAAGAACTGTCTACATGTATATGCAGTACAGTAACATTGGGCACATTCGATTGTACTACGGAAACACATGACCACGTGGCATGGAACTCTACACATATTCCTGTGTTTTGTACGTCTGCGCATTGGTATGCGATACGTGTTGTGTACTTCATGTGCTTTTTACGTGCTAAAAACGGACACGGCCAGACCGGCGAAAGGATCACTACATATGGCCAACAACCAAAAAACCGAACACAAACCACCAAAATCGCCCAGAACACCAGACCGAATCCCTCGACCAGCGAGGACACTCCAGCTCCGGTACGGCTGCTTGGAGTCTTTGTTATCGCCAACAGAAACCACCACCACACCCACCACCGACCCAACAACACAATCTCAAACCAACACACGCCCAAAGGCAACAAACACACCCGAAGGCAACAACACGCCCAAAGGCAACCACAGCGTAGGGGGACATGGGGGAGGGGTCCACTTGTTACATTAAAATCACTATTTACAGTTTACTTACAGTATATACAACTATCTACACGTAACTACAACAAAACTTCCCAAAGAGATCGAACGAGCTCGGCAGGGGATCGGGAACGTCCACTCTCTTCGGGAACCCAAACTGTGTACTTCACATGTGTACTTCATGTGTCCTGGGTAGGACTTAAAACTGCATCCGGTTGTGGAGTTTGTTTAAACGTGGGAGTAATGAGGTTACCCTTTGTCACAACTGCCTCCGGGGCACCCTTGGGCAAGGTGCACCTGTATTTGCCCCGGTGCTTTTTAAGTGCTGTTGCCTTTGGGCGTAGTGTTGCCTTCGGGCGTAGTGTTGCCTTCGGGCGTGGTGTTTGCCTTCGGGCTTAGTGTTGCCTTCGGGCGTAGTGTTGCCTTCGGGCGTGGTTTTGCCTTCGGGCGTGGTGTTGCCTTCGGGCGTGGTGTTGCCTTCGGGCTTGGTGTTGCCTTCGGGCGTGGTGTTGCCTTCGGGCTTGGTGTTGCCTTCGGGCTTGGTGTTGCCTTCGGGCGTGGTGGTGCCTTCGGGCGTGGTGTTGCCTTCGGGCTTGGTGTTGCCTTCGGGCTTGGTGTTGCCGTCGGGCGTGGTGTTGTCTTTGGGTGTGTGGTCTTTGTGGGGCTTTGTTTTTGGTGTGACCGGGGGGGGGTTGGTCTGTGGGGTCTTTGGGTTGTTGTCAGTGTGTGTGTGGTTCTATTGTTGTAATGAACATAATTTTCTGTTTGATTTGGTGGTGTGTGGATAGTTTTGCCTTTATGTTCCTGTCCGATCCGGTTTGAGTTTTGTTTTTTGTTTGTATGTGCCGTTTCGATGCACTTAAAAAACCCCCCACTTCATGTGTACTACTTCATGTGATCGATGACCTATACAATAAGGTCTATGCATACATGCTCTCTTAGGCCTCCGGCTTAGGATTTGCAATGTGGCTGATGTCGCAGCCGCTGAGCAATATGCCAAAGTACATGCTAGTCAATATGATGCTGTATACTACTGCAGCTACAGTGAGTACAGTAGCTACGTATTTTTACTTGGACAGATAAGTCACGCCACGGACACAAACATTCAATTACTTCCATTATTTTTCACGGTATGTATTGCAAGATTTTGGGACACTTTTTTGGTGTAATTGGACATTTCTATTCAGGAAATGTTCCCGTGATTTTGAGATTGTTTGCATCTCGTGCGTGGCGCTATTTTTAGCGCCAGACAAACACTTACTTTTTCGTTTTTCTGGCGCAGTCGGGGCCTTGTCTGGCGCTTTTGCGCCAGTCTATTTTCGAGCCCTGGTTTCAAATACGCTTGCTCTGTTAAAATTAAATGGGAAGCAGGTTTAACTTTGAGGGTCAAAAATTCATGATCCTTCATTGGTAGGGAAGTAAAAATTATGACTTGATTCCACATAATGTCGTGCTATTACAAGAAGCACTTGCTATGAAGGATAAAACTCACGATCCTTCGTATAAAAATTTCCAAATAAAAAGTTACTTTTGGCATACAGTTTTAAGGGATATAATGCATTTAAAATGTACTCACATTCCACACAAAGATAATAGCTTTAAAGAGTTTGAAACCGTTCAGTCTTACTGATAAACTCCAGCAACAGCTTTATCTCCTCAAAACATTATGCATAACAAGTGTTATGGAAGTTGCAGCATTTGAATTTCTCGAAGTTTGGGCCAAAAAAATTAATTTGTAGCAACAAATAACTGTGTTCCTTCCTGTGACGAACCTTATTTCTTGAAAAAAAGCTACTACCCTATTATGAGTTAGATGAGGTTTAACGACACGCGAACACGAATGTGTTATATAGTGTCAACAAGATAAAAAGGTAAAGTTTAAATACTGTTTCAAATACAGTTCAAGTTCCAAGTTCAAGTATGGTTTCAAATACCTTATTTTGAATTATCTAACATTCTGTATCTAGAAATATTGGTTTTAAGAACATTAAAATTTCCTGTTAAACAAACATGAGAGTACACCGGAAGACCCCATTCTATTTGCCACACTTATCTGTAGTTATGGCAGGTGAAAATTGCTATCAAGTAATAGAGGCAAAAAGGAGGGAGGTCACAAGGTGGTGTAAAGGTGCTGTACATGTTCAAAGCTTGGTATGTCCTTTCAAAATTCTTACACCTTATACCAACACTGAAACTAGCACCCAGCTGTGTTGGGTGGTAGAGCTTCAATTGTGTGTAAACCATGGGACCGACTGCAGTGGTCAAGTGGTTAGAGCATCCGACTTGCAGCCGGAAGGTCTAGGGTTGAAATCCTGGCCGGGTCATCCCAATCCGGCCGGGCCGTGGTCGTCTCGACTTGAACCAATTGGTTGGAAACTGGGACGTTAAAACTCATCTAACCTAACCTAACCATAGATGCAATTATGTGATTATGATTGATCATTTAATTTTACCATTTTAATTGCAGATTGCACCGATGAGAGATGGCATATATAACCAGCCGTCTTCTACAATCCTGGGTGTTTACTTCTCCTTTTTCAACTTTTGTTCCTACAGGTGTACGTGCATTTTGTCCCTGTTGGGCATACCCATGGGGATGTTGACCAGATGTTTTGTGTCTCCCGCCACCTAAGAAACAACTCAATATGAATTGGTAATGTAAGCCATAGGCTTCTCCCACATTCCTGGTCGCTCAGGGTTGTCAATTGTGCTTCGAACCTGCAATATCAGTATCAATATTTGTCGGCTACATATAATATTGGTACAGTCCTAATAACGATTTGTGAAAATGAAGCATTAAGGGTTAGTACCTGCTTGCATTTGTCATTTTTTTTTTTTTTTTTTTTTGTCTCTTCTGCCTTAAGATCTCTTAAGTGAAACGTCTGGGAGTTCCCAACCACCAATCACTATGTTACCTGTAAAGACGGTTCAAAATACCAAAGCTGTGCTTGCAGATATTATGGTTGGTTCATATGGAAACCATAGCAAGCCCCTGTGGTTTCGTTTTAGAACTGTAGAAGTCAAGTGCTACATGCACTATAAGATTTGGATACCTGAACCATACAAACCCTCTTCAGAGTCTGACTTCCCTCAGGATTATACCTCAAGGTAACTATAATTACACAGAGAACTTTAAACTAGCTTGTGTGGGTTACTCGGGTTACTTCGGAGCCGAGACTTGCACGGAGCTGAGTCACTGCTCTTATTTCCATGGCATTACAACTTCTTGTTAATTGTCAAATCTAAGAAAAATGTGTTTCGAAGATGACGTTTGTGTAATTTTGCTCATTTTAATGAAGTATTTTGACAGTGCTGGCTTCTGTGGTCTTTTTCTTTACTCAACAGCAAATATACTCTTCAGTTCGACAAAGACCGTCTTAAATTATAAGTTAGGTGCCTTATAACCGTTGAGGAGCCTGCAGTGTAAGCCTTCTCAGTATAGGATTTATTTATTGTTTACAGTCAAAGATATTGGAGTAACCCACTCAAGCCTACTTGATAGCTAAATTAAAAGATTATTTTATGCATAATCATCCAATCCTAATCATCCAATCTTTATTATTTTTTGTCACGGTATAGGCCCAGTGATAATAGAACAGGGTCCTAAATGAAAAAGAGTATTTTGAATCCCAAACCTATATCTTATTCAGGACTCAAGATATTCCTGCTTGAAGATAGGTTATGCTTGTCTAGAAAGACTGCAGTAGCTGCAAGTAGCAAAATATGCAATATTGGCAGAATGTGTCCATCACCTTGATTGCTGTTTCATACCTTGAAACTTGACACAAGTGACAGATTGAGTAGCATTCATCCATAATGCAGTGTGCTGCTGGGAAATGAGTGTGTGCTAGAAAATCCGTAACTTTCATGCAGTACAGATGGGGTTTGCACCAATAGAGTGAGAAATATCACTGGTTTTATGAAACCAATGGAATATACAATTTGAGAGATGCTTTTGGCTGGAACTATACTTATACTGTTGTTAAGGAGTACTTACACATTTTGACCCAAACGAATGTGTGCTCTAGGCAGAATTCGAAGGTATTCACTTCCACGTCCAATTGACATTCCAAGAGGCCAGCTTTGTGGTGCTTCCGTATCAGTTTCGAGAATGGAGAATCTAATACCTGATATCCCATCATCCCCAGTCTACAAAGACTGAGAAGTCCAACAAGGGATCCATACTCAAACTAAGGAGTCAAACTACCCGCAGAAAGCTTCAAAGTAATAAAGGACCACCTCACGCCATTTCGAAAATACAGAAGGCAGTCATAGGACTGAAAAAAGGGATCACCAAGCTTGAAAAACTAGCGAAAAGCAATGTTCCTAGCCAGTGGCACCTCCGGGTTGACTGTAACCTACCCAAGCTGCCGGGCTTCCTGCATTGCTCTGAGGTTAGGGAGAGTTTTGACTCACTTCTCCAAAGGGCAAGCCTGACGCAAGAGCTATCACGTCATACTAAGAAGTAGCAGAACTGAAGAAAAGGCGATACAAGTTGGACACACTGGACGACAACGTGGAGGCAAAGAGAGTCATGTGGATCATGTCGATCGATCGATCGATCGATCTCGATCTATCCAATCTATCTATCCTGTATATTATATTATATTATATTATATTATATTATATTATATTATATTATATTATATTATATTATATTATATTATATTATATTATATTATATTATATTATATTATATTATATTATATTATATTATATTATATTATATTATATTATATTATATTATATTATATTATATTATATTATATTATATTATATTATATTATATTATATTATATTATATTATATTATATTATATTATATTATATTATATTATATTATATTATATTATATTATATTATATTATATTATATTATATTATATTATATTATATTATATAATATTATATTATATTATATTATATCTTGTTAGCACAGACTCTATGAATTAACGGGTCTCATAACAGTCATTTTTATGGCAGTTGGAATCCGTCCATTCTTTTCCACTGAAAAATAGTTGTACGCTATCTCAAGTTCAAAGTTATCACCTCACGACGTCATTCATTTTCTTTCACCGTACCCATTCTCCAAGGTGATACCCTGATTCTTTCTAACAGGATATGAAGTTCTTCCAAAGTTTCATTACTCACACATCCATACGCCGAGAATTCCAATTAATGAAGCACCAAAGAACTCATGAACACAAAGAACACTGTCCTGGGTAGGACGTTAAACTGCATCCGGTTGTGGAGCTTGTTAAAGCGTGGGGATAATGAGGTTACCCTTTGCCACAACTGCCTCCGGGACACCCTTGGGCAAGGTGCGCCTGTATTTTTGGCCCAGTGTTGTTCAGTTTTTTGTTTTTGTGTAAATAGTGTATATAGTGTACATAGTGTAAATATAGCAAGTTGACTCCATCCCGGACCCCTCGTGGCAGGTGGACCCCGCCCCGGACCCCTCGTGACCCCTGTTGTTGGTGTCTGGTTTTTTGGTTGTTGGCGGTTTGTAGTATTATTGCTTTAGGGTGGCCGGGGGGAGGTTGGTCTGTTGGCTGTTTGGGTTGTTGTCAGTGTGTGTGTGGTTCTATGGTTATAATGAAAATAACTTTCTGTTTGATTTGGTGGTGTGTGGATAGTTTTGCATTTATGTTCCTGTCCGATCCGGTTTGAGTTTGTTTTTTGTTTGTATGTGCCGTTTCGATGCACTTAAAAAGCACCAAGAACTCATGAAGCAAGGACTTTTTGGCCTCTCAAAATAATCCTCTCAAGGGTAAAAGACCATGAAATCTGCTACTATATTACCACTTCATAGTATCTTACATCACTAGTCACAAATTGGTTACCCAAACAACCCATTTATCAACTTTCTAGGGGAAACATTGGAAGGCTGGTATACTAGCCTTATTGGTGCGCAATGGACACTTCCCCACACTACAAGCAGCACTGAAGTAGGCATCCGGGGCACCCTTGGGCAAGGTGCACCTGTATTTGCCCTGTGCTTTTTACGTGTTGTTGCCTTCCGGCGTGTTGTTGCCTTCGGGCGTGAAGTTGCCTTCGGGCGTGAAGTTGACTTCGGGCGAGAAGTTGCCTTCAGGCGTGGTCTTGCCTTCGGGCGTGAAGTTGCTTTCGGGCGTGAGTTAGTTAGTTAGTTAGTTAGTTAGTTAGTTAGTTAGTTAGTTAGTTAGTTAGTTAGTTAGTTAGTTAGTTAGTTAGTTAGTTAGTTAGTTAGTTAGTTAGTTAGTTAGTTAGTTAGTTAGTTAGTTAGTTAGTTAGTTAGTTAGTTAGTTAGTTAGTTAGTTAGTTAGTTAGTTAGTTAGTTAGTTAGTTAGTTAGTTAGTTAGTTAGTTAGTTAGTTAGTTAGTTAGTTAGTTAGATGGGCGTGGTCTTGCCTTCGGGCGTGGTCTTGCCTTCGGGCGTGGTCTTGCCTTCGGGCGTGAAGTTGCCTTCGGGCGTGTTGTGTTGCCTTCGGGTGTTTGTTGTTGCCTTCGGGTGTATGTTGCTGCCTTCTGGCGTGTGTTGTTTTCCTGTTTGTAAATAGTCTTGTGTGGTGGTTGGGCTGGGGGTGTCGTACATGTTGACCACAGAAATTTTGGTTTGCTAGCTTGGTGTAAGGTAACTTTGTAAATGATTGTAAGTAGTTCATGGTTGTGTTCTTGCCGGTCCGGATTTGGTTCTTCCTGTTTGATAGTGTTCGTTTCTATGCACTTAAAAAGCACTGAAGTAGGCATCCGGAAAGCTCGCAAAGGCCTTTCACCTCACATAATAAGTAGGTTCTCATTAACATGTTTTCACTGAAACCGAGAAGACAAGTTAAGGGATGATTATCTGTCACTTCGGGGTTATAGAGAGTCTGTAGCCATGTAAGATCCAAAATGTTTAGCGATAGCAGTCCAATAGACGAGTAAGTTAAAGAACTCCACAGTGACTATTATGTGATGAGCTGATTTTTTAAAGGTGATAAGAATATAGTAACAGTAAAAATTCAATTTGAAAACCAGTTATGTGAAAAAAAAAATACTTTGAAGGAAATCAAATTGTCTTCACATTTCATTAAAGGTACCATCCCCTGTCAGAAATATTTTATGCTGTATATTTCAAAATTTGGGCTGGATCAAACATACCAGTACATAGCACATGAAACCATGTAACCATTGAAACTGAAAAGATAATGTACATATCTTTCTGAAGCAAGGAGAAAAGCAACACAAAAATTGTTTCCCTATTCCAAGCGGGGAATTAAGCTTACTTTTATTAAAATAAGAAAACTCAGTTCAAGATGCCTGCCATGTTTTGCCCCTCCCTTCTTATTCTCCTTTAATGCTGCTTTTAGCTACCCAAAAGCTAATTCTTGGTTTCATCAATAGAGAAATAACAGAAGTCAAATTTGAAGGAAGAGATGGGCAATGGAAAGTACCATTCTAAATACTAGAGGAATTTTACTGCAGTGAAGAGACTCTCAACAGATTCACATCGCAGACATCCTTTATGCAAGCATCAGATGCAAAGGGCTTATTGAGGGAATCCTGTACCTTTTGTACCGTTCAGCAGAAGACTAGCAAAAGGAAGATTAAGCCACTGCCAGGTTGTCTGACCAAAGATGGATGTGCTGCCATAATTGCAGCTTCTCCAAGAAGTACTCATGAGCGGGTGAAGGCTTCAGTTACCAACGAAAACGATCTTTTAGCAAAGGAAGGGCTTATACCAGAAATCCTGTTGCCCGATTTTTGAAAGAAGTTGAGGCTGCACCAAAACCTGTTGACAAGTCAAGCAGACGTCTGCATACCATCACCTCCATAGCAATTTCAGGTCTAAGTGAGATTGAAAGCATTGGTTGTACGGTTCAGGCTTTAATGAATAAAAATCTTCATATTTATCTTTGACCATCAAAAGGGTAATTTTGTGTATAGTTCTGATATGTCAGAAAATGATGCTAGAGCAAACTTTGATGATGAGAAGCATCTTCATGTGATAGCAACTGCAGCACGTTATCGTACCGTTTAGCATTAAGCAATAACACCTGGCCTAAGATGGTTTTTCGTTCTCGCTCATAAGCTTGCAACTCGTTCAACCAAGGCAGACCCAAGTTTTCTGCCCGTATTCGAAGGTACAGCACTAGGGATTGCTCGTCTCTCCCAGATACCCAAAACTGCTTACAAATTATGTTGCTTCTTTATAAGTGCAAAACGAGTCACCAAAATATTTATGTCCCAAATACGGCATAAAAACAATGAAAGATTCACACGTACCATAAGAATTTATTTGTGAGACGGTGGCGAATTTGTGAACGTTCGTAATCCAAGTTAAGTCCGTTACGAGACTGACAAACGATAACCGATGCATGCTTATGCAATTGTTAATACCATTGACTTTCTTGCGGATGTACGTGTGTATTAGAGGGAAATCTTAAAGCTAGCACACCTTTCAGCAGTTTTGAATGAGTTATGTATGTTACAAAGTGAAGACAGACTAGGCATGTGGCGTTCTCTTTTATGGCTAGTGCTCGGTGCAACATCGCTAATTTCAAGAAACGTGATCACACATTGCATTACCGTATTGAAGAACAGCTATGTATCCGGCCGGATGCAGTGGGTAATCAAAGGCTCCAGTACCCGAAAGGGCCCCCCCCCCCCCCAAAAAAAAAAATTACTTTCGATCAACGTGCAAGCAGGATCCAAGCAATATTAAAGTTAAATGCAAGACTACTTTCACACTTACATCGGTTATGGCTATGACACTGCTCAGTTTGTCACAGACACCAAATATCTTATTCAATGGTACTGACAATTCATTACACATTTTATATACGTTGAGAAGCTGTCCAGCAATAGCAGTAATACTTTTCATTTACAATTGCCGGCTACATATGTTATGACGCCTGCTTGGGCATAACACATTCAAGTCCCTATCTCCACATCTCATGAAGCCCAGTGCAACAGCAGTTATTTCTAATTTGAAAGACACTGGGATGTATCTTAGGGTTTTTGTCCAACCCTTTCATTCTGAAGAACATATGTTGGGCAGCTAGTAATAATTAAGGTCCGTGCGGGCACGATTCACCCATCACCCTCTATCCCTCTGTGTGAATCATCAGTCATGGCAGGTTATATGGTTTGGTACATTATATCCTAAAAGAGAGGGCAGTTTCACAAAATGGACGGCAACACTACAATATTAAGTGTTCTTCCAGCATTAAGTTGCAAAATGGCCTTGGTTTCATCTACAGTTTGCTAGAATTATGTAATATAGAGGGGATATATTAGCTAACGGTCAATCATGGAAGTTTCGGTTAACTCAAGCCAACAAATTTGACTGCGCCAGTCAGAGAGGTTGGCAAATTGATTTTTCGCTTGACAGACTTCATGCAGAATGGGGAAGAGCATTTAAGTGTACCTACAATCTAAAGCACTCAAATTACAAGTTGCCTTTGCTGTTCACTTTATTTAATAACGATTTTGATCTTTGCTTGAATCATTGTAAAGCTGACATGTACGCTGATGATACCACATTTCATCTTTCTTAAAATGATTTTAATGAACTTTAGGACAAACTAAATGAGGATGCAACTAATATTGCTAACTGGTGTAAAAATAGTAAAATGGTAATAAATGCTACAAAAACAAAGACCATGTTGGTATGCTCTAAGCAAAGGCAATCAATTCTCGAGAAAAGACATGGTAATACCCTGAAGATATTAAATATTATTACCCCGAAAATATATTAATTCTGAGAAAATATTAGGCGTCCATTTAGATTCTAATTAATATAAAATAATCGTGTAAATTATGTTTGTCAAGTAATTAGCAGCAGGATTGTCCTATTACGTAGCATTAACCCATTCCCTAAGAAGGAAACCTGCCAATTGGTTTACAAAGGATATGTCTCACCTTTCATAGATTGTTGTCTGGTTTGGGGTAAGTGGACTGATGGAGATGCAAACAAAATTACAAGGTTACAGAAAACGGTAGAGAAATGTAATGACATAAAAAGGTTTGAATAATCTGGCTCCCACATACTTGAATATGTTCACCCAAACCGCTGAAGTTCGTGATTATTCCTTAAGGTCTACTTCATCCAGAAACTTGTTTATTCCTAGGGGATCCTCCGAATACCATAGAAAGAGATTAAGATACTTTTCTTTTTAAGTACGCAGAAACGGGCACTAGAAACAAAGGGCGAGAACCCAAACCGGACCGGGCAAAAACGCAACAGCAAACTATTTACATGCACCTACAAACATAAAATTGTGTTACTATGAACAAAGGACTATATACAAAGGTTAATTACATAAGACAATTTACAAATTTATTCACGCAAAACTACAGGTTAGCAGCTTTTTAAGGACATAGAAACAGGCACTGAGAAACAAAACCCAAACCGAAATTTCTGTGTTAACTTTGCATAAATCCATCCCGAACCCAAGCCAGTTACACAGGACTATTTACAATCTCACTAGGCAAAACTATTTACATACCCATTTACATTAACAGAAGAGTGTTCAGGTTGAGTCTGTACAATGCTTTTTTGTAACTATGGGTGCTCCTTACGTGCTCGGGAACGGACGTGCTCCGGAACAAAAACACCTGACGTGTCATAAAACACAAGGACAACTATATACACTAGGCCAGCAACAAATTTTTATGTGGCCAACCCCACTATTTACAATATTAACAAGGTGATGTGAGATTAAGATACTTGGTCGCAATGGATTGAAACAAATTACCTTTACAAATAAACGAAGCAGGCACACTAAACATGTTAAGATGTTTATTTGGCAATTTGTAGTCTTTCATCTTGGTTTTATTGTTTATAATTATTGCTAATATATATTAACCTTTGAACAACCCATAAATGTGTACTTAAATTCTTTTTTATCAATATTACCTCTTATTTTGAGCCACCTTAGTTGCATTTAAGTTTTGCAGTTTGTTAGCTTCTTTAACATTTTTTGAATTTAGTTTTAAATGTTCTCGTTTACATTTGCTTATGGTTTTAATTTTATTCTAACTTTTGTGTTTTGGTTTACGCTGCACATAAACGCCTTCTTTTTTAGTTGAAGAAATCTTTCCCTGTTATTTATATTATTTTGTTATAAGTTCAAAGTTCTTTTGACTAGTAATCTCTGCTTTATTTTTCCAATATGATTTCATTTGTCTTTTATTGGTTTGAGGGCCTCATGTAAGATTAGCTTTAGGATTTGAGTCACCCTCTTTAAATAATGTTTAATAAATAAAAATTATAGCGTCTGGTAATATGATAATATGAAGTTGTTTTAGGTTTTATATAATACCTACTGTGCTATGGGACATTTTATGGTATTTGCGACATGAATGTTCAAAATTATAAGTTTCATTATTTTTTTCATTATTTTGTATAGCCATGGTATTCTACTCCCAAGATTGAAATACATTTTGTAATCAGGCCATGCACTTTTAAAAATTAATTTAATTATTACTGATTACTGATTATTACTGATTTAACAAAGTTATTTCTTATAGGGACATAAAGTACCCCCAAAACGCAATGCAAGTTCAAAGCAGAAAATTATTTCATTAATCCGTTATTAAATCGACGCTTTTTCTAATTAAGTCATTTGTCCTGTGACTAACATTTTTCATCGAAAAGTTAACACATCTCAAAATTTGCGGTACATACTAAGGAAACCTTTAAGGATCCTCTTCACTTAGATAGTAACCTCAACCTACACATCTGTATGGTTTAAACAAAAATGTTTCAAAAAATTAAAATTAAAACAAAAATTGTTAGTTGTGGGACGAGTCCCATATATACTGTACAGGAAGACTGACCACGCATGACATGTTAGTGCTACGGGTTTTACCCTTGTTGCAAGCATGAGGCATTTGTGGTATGAGTTTCTGCTAAAGTTAGTTTGGAAGGACTATTAGGATACTATAAACAAATCTTCCTACAGAATATCCTTCCTGACAATGTCTAATCAATGTGAACTTCCTCTCAATAGTTTATAAATCACTCTTTCAATAGGTCTTTCTGCAATTGGGTTTTTCTGGAGGGGTTCCATTTGGCATCTGGTGTATTGGATAATGGGCTGAACACTTTTGAAATGCATACACCTTACATTAATCAGCTTCTTAATACTGTTTTATTTCCTTCCAATGATAACAAGGTGACCATCATGGTCTGTTGGGACAAACTTTATATTTCAAGACCCTCTTACTTCTCACTGACATACCTTTGATACTTCGCACCAAGGCAGTTTTGCTTTGTCACCCATGTATGGAGTGCCAGCTTGGGGTAGGGGGAGCTAGGAGCTATGTAAAGGGGATGCCCCCTCCCTTTTCAGAATTTTTTTGTAAGGATTTTGGAAGCAAAAAAAAAATACTAGTGCTACCTGTGCAGAATCTTTGTCAAATCTTGGAACTATCCCTTGTTTCGTTTTAATTTCTCATTACTACTGTTTTCTTAAATTGGTTTTGTCTAAGGAGATGGGCACCACGGGCCCATTGGAAAAAATATGTATGGGGGCTTGAATGCAAAATTGTGAGCACTATCCGTGGCAACTGATGAAGTGAATGTTTTGTATGATTTTGTATGGTTGAAGGGAATCGGCATGTTGTCTGAGGGGGGGGGGGGGTGGATGAAACTCCTTCCTTTGAGAAATTTTTGTGTGTCAAGTAGTTTAGTTGCAAAATTGACAAAAATGAATTTATTACGTGTTTCTTTTTCTTTTTCTAAGAGGGTTGGGTTGGGGTGGGGTTGGACAACACCACCCCCCACCCCCTAGGGCAGAACTGGTTCTACAGCCCACAAGTTCTAAAGTGAACGAGAGTTTGTATTCAAGTATGAACTGTGTGATTTAGGTGTCGTACTGTAGGACCAGTGGCTTATGTTGTAAGACCGAAATCTGACCATTCCTCAAAGTCCGTCTCCCCCCCCCCCCCCCCCCGTTGAGGCTTTTGTGATAATGGAAGCATCACCAACATCAAATCTTAATTTAATATGTAATTGTAGGAGTCAAAAGAGGTCAAGGGTTTTGAGAAACATTTTAATCCACTGCATTTTTATGTAAGCATTTGCGACAAAAATGTCCCACGACTAACAAAGTATTGTTTCAAATTGCAGAAAATGGGGATGATTTTTTTTTTTTTCAAAAAAGTGTTTTACAATAAAGCAATGTCTAACGTGTCCGTCTTGGCACCAGAAACAAAGAAATAGCAATATCAGTGATAACCCACCTTAATGGCACAGTTTTGGGACTAACTGTATCCAGAAACCAATGTCACAGAACTGTCCCATGACTAACGGTTCACTAATTAATAAATATAATAGACTTTGATTCCTACTTTTGTATTATTTTGTAGAGGCAGTCACACTATAAATTGATTCCATTTCATGGTTGTCACTCTGTCAACTTCATTTTATGAGCCAAAAATGTTCTGTAAAATGTCCCATGACTAACAATGAAATACCACGGAATTGTCCCATATATAAAACCATAGCAAGGCCCAGCAATTGCAGATAATGTGGACTGGACTGTTATTTACTGTCAAAACAGAGATCACAGAATAACAATCCGCTCACCACGCTAACATACAAATCATACCGAAATTGCGTTTGTGAGCAACTGTATCGTGGTAGCATCAGTTTCTGCGTCAGGCGACCTGCCGGATGACAAAGACGAACAACTTGCAGGAAAAAAATCGAGTCACATTTATACGGCTCGACAAATATTCATTTGCAGACTGGCACCATCCAATTTACTAATGCAAACAACCTTAATGCCAAGTTTGACATGTGCTATTTACTGTAGACAGAGATCGGAGAATACCAATCCCCTCACCATGCCAACATGCCAATCATTCCAAAATTGCGTTTGTGAGTATCTGCAACGTGGTAAGCATCAGTATCTGCGTACACAGTGACCTGCCGGATTACAAACAGGAACAACTCGGAAGGCAAAAAAAAAAAAGAAGTACTATCACGTTTACTCCGGTCGACAAATGCTGATTTGCAGAATGGCCCATCAATGAGCTAATGCAAACATTCTAAAATATGTTATTCACTGTCGGTAGACATCAGTTAGATAAGGGTTTGACGACACACCAACACTGAATATGTTAAATAGTGTCTGCTAGATGAAATGGATAATGGTGAGGTGAAATCACCTAAAAGGAAAGGAAAAGAAAAAAGGATTGGGCAAAATTCTACTAAAATGTCTAGACAAAAGCAAATGTGGGAGCCATGTCAAAATTTCCTGTAACGGTTCCTTTCTTTGAGAAAGCCCAAAATGAGAGAAGGGTCTGTGTGTTCGGTAGAGATCAGAGAAAAACAATCCCCTCAACATGCCAACATGCGAATCATTCTGAAATTGGGTTTGTGAGCAACTGTATCCTGGTAGCAATAGTATCTGGGTATAGCTGACCCGCGCGGTGACAAAGGAACAATTTGCAAGACTACTTTTAAAAAATAAAAGCCGTTTTTACGTGCTAGACAAATGTTGATTTTTAGACTGGCCTACCAATAACCTGATGGGAAAAACCTAAGCGCAAAGTTTAAGATATGTTATTTATAATCAATACAGGGATCAGAAAATAGCAATCCCCTCACCAAGCCAACATTCGAATCATTCCGAAAGTGCGTTTGTGAGCAACTTTATCGTGGTAGCATCAGTATCTGCGTACAAAGTAACCTACCGGATGACAAGGAGGAACAAACAACTTGCAAGACAAAAAATAAAGCCACGTTTTTACGGCTCGACAAATGTTGATCGCACAGACTGGCCCACCAATAAGATGATGCTAACCCAAATGTCAAGTTCAACACGTGTTATTTGCTGCTGATGGAGATCAGATAACAATCCAGTCACCACACCGACATGGGAATCATTCCGAAATCGTGTTTTTGAGAAACTGTATCGTAGTAGCATCAGTATCTGCGTACAAATTGACCTGCAGCAACAACTTGGAACACCGAAAATAAAGCCACTTTTTAACGGCTCGACAAGAATAGATTTACAGAATCTGGTATACCAATAAGCTGATGCAAAGAACGTTAATGTCAAGTTTAACATTTGCTATTTACTGTCGGCAGATCAGAGAATAACAATCCCGTCACCACGCCAACATGCGAATCATTCCGAAATTGCGTTTGTGTTTTGTCTGCGTTACATGTAAACAGTTGTGCATAGTGTAAATAGACTGTAAATAGGGATTTAAATGTAACGATTGGCCCCCGTCTCCCCTTGTGCTTGTGGTTGCCTTTGGGCGTGTGTGTTGCCTTCGGGCGTGTTAGTTGCCGTTGGGCGTATTTCTTGCCTTTGGTTGTGTTGTTTCGAGTGTGCTTTTTAAGTGCAACGAAACGGCACATAGAAACAAAAACAAAAACTCAAACCGGATCGGGCAGAAACATAAATGCAAACTATTTACAAACAACTAAATCAAACAGAAAATTATGTTCATTACAGTAATAGAACTATATGTATAGATACTCACACACACATATACACACATACACATATATACATATTTACAACATATCTACAACTAAGCACCTCACAAGCCACACATGCACAAACACAGTCCCATTTACAAATTACAGTAGTTCCATATTTACAAACAAAGTCAGTATTTACAAGTTAACTACCACCCGGTCCGCCCTCACTGAAACAAGTGGACCCCATCGCCTACCGAACGCCGACCTTGGCAAACGAACGAAGTCCGACTCCACCCTCAGCTTAACCTCCGCCCTCACCGACGCCAGGACGACATCAGCAGGCCTCCCCACCCCCCTAAAAACAATGTTACATCGGTCTCTCCATAAGGCTAGCTTTATGGAGGCCGAAACAAAGGTAAGTATGTCCTGAACACTTGTATTGCATGGCGGAGGTGAAAGACCATACAAAGCATAGTCCTGGCTGACAGCCCAGGTGTTACACAACGTTAGGCGGTCAGTCAGGACTTGAAACCATTCCCAGAATAGGGCCACATAGTCACACTGCCAAAACACATGTGACACACTCTCCCACTTTGTGCATCTAGTGCGGGGGCAAATGCCATCTCCAAGACGCCACCGAAGGCGCTTGAGATTAGTTACAATGGCGTCATGTGCGATTCGCCACAACAGGTCTCGCCTGCGGTAATCTAATAATCTGCTGTGGACTACACGCCACACTTCCGGCCCTGAAGCAAAGTGGTTGGATTGGACCTGGCCAACCAATTCATCAAAAACAGCCCGGTATAGGTACCTTGCACTTGACTGCGAAACATCCCCCACTGTTGACATAATACGGAGCGTTTCCCTCATTTGACTGTATGCCCCCGTGGGTCTCCAGCTGTGGGGTTCACTGTTACTAAACAGGGAGGCAAAGAACCGACGGAATGATAATCCCCCCCCCCCCCCCAATAACGGACAAAATAGGCAAAAGGCATTCTGCTGTCCACAGCACTGTAAACACACTTGGTCAGGAGAAAACGGAGCTTGGAAGGAAAATGCACAAGGCCCAACCCTCCGCGCCTAAGATCCTGGTATACCACCCCTCTTCTAACCAGCTCCGTCCCCCTTGACCATAAAAAACTAAACACAGCCCTCTCGAGTCGTGCCAACACACCCTCTGGAGCAGCAAGAACAGTGCCCGGATACTACAAGAGAGGGTAAATAAAACGATTGATAACTGTTACCTTTCCCAACATGCTTATGTGGCGATCGCCGAAGTCCTTCAACCTAGCCTCCACTAGGTCCACTTTCTCATTCCAGGTAAGTAACTCGGGTGAACCATAACCAAACCATATGCCATTGATCTTTATGGCGTCGTCTACCCATGATGCCGCGAAGGGCAGTTTTTTTGACCGCCACCTACCTAGACGGAGTCCTTTGGTCTTAGCGGGGTTCAGTCTGGCACCTGTGGCTCTTTGAAAGTTAGACAACGTGCCAGTAAGGGCCCTGAAGGAAGCTAGGTCGGAGATTACGCATGTGACATCGTCAGCATACTGAAGGCACTTAACTTCAGCACCACCAGGTATGTGAAATGGTAGAAACAAAGGCTCAACTTGGAAGGCTCTTGCAAGGGATTCACTAAACAATACATAGAGTAGAGGTGATAGGGGGCACCCCTGCCGTACCCCACGATGGACTCTGAAGGGGTCCGACGGTAGGCCATTGACGATAACCCGACTGTATACGCTATTATACAATAGGGAGGTCCATTTAACAAAAACTGGATTCAAACTAAACTTCTGCAAAATTTTAAAGAGGAATCCGTGATCAACCATGTCGAAGGACTTCTCCTGATCGAGGGAGACAAGCGCACATGGAAGATCACGGTCCATCACGTAATCAACTAAGTCCGCACTAACCAGAAGGTTTCTGCTGAATACTGTGTCCCCGCACCGCACGTCTGAAAGGACCCTACAAGATCCGGCATAACTGTGCCTAGCCTGTTACAAAGGGCTTTCGCCAGAATCTTGTAGTCTACATTTAACAGGGTGATTGGGCCGTTTATTTTCGGTTCTAGGGGTCTCCTGACTTGGGCAACAAAGATATCACGCCTGTGCGCTGCGAGGGGCTCAATGTGCCAGCAAGGAAAGCAGAGACGAATACATCGCGGAGATCTTGTCCAACGGTACCCCAGAAGCGTTTATAGAATTCTACCGGAATACCGTCGGACCCAGGCGCCTTTCCGCCTTCCAGAGCTCGTCAACAGTCAACGGGGAACAAGTTCATCGTTCTGATCTCTAGATGGGGTCTTATCAATATTATATAACAGGGACTTTTGAAAGCCTTCATCGACATCTGCCTGAGTATATAGCTGCTCATAGAAGCTTTTAAATACTTCTACGATGTCGAGAGGGTCCTTATGTACCACACCGTGGACGTCACGGACTCTTTTTATGCGGCGATCGATGGCATACTTTGTGACGTCCCGGTAGAACTTGATGGTTGGTTTTTCCTCCGCCTCCACGCAATGCACGCGAGCACGAACGCGGGCCCCGTGTAGTTTCTTATCAAGATACTGCTGGATTGCGTGAAGTGTTCATTTTCCAGAACCCCCTCCCTGCTGGCCATGACTCTGGGGGTTGGAAGGAGACAGTAACTGCATCATGGTCCGAAATTGGACATGCTACAACTTCACAATCACTCGGTGACAGAGCAGGTGGAGAGTACTTTTTTTTTTTTTAAAAGTCCCCTGACTCTCAGGTGGAGAGTACACCCGGTCTAACCTTGAGGCGTCCGTGCCATCAGGGCAGTGCCAAGTGAACACGGCCAAGCCGGGATGTTGCACTCTCCAAACGTCAACCATGTCATGATTCTTTGTGAACATGTCCAATTCCGCAATGCCGACACCACAGCTCGAAGATGTGCATGTAGACATTCTGTCAAACTGTGTGTCGGGAACACAGTTAAAGTCTCCGGCTAGGATACAAAGGGCACAGCCAGGAACGAAGGATGGAAGGGCAATAAAAAAAATCCTTCTGTCTGTAGGCTGATTGGGTGCGTAAACATTACATAGGATGAAGCTCCCGCAAGGATGTTTTATGGTGATGCATATCACCCGGCCCTCATGATCATGATCAACTTTTCCGACCAGGGAAGTCCATCTGGGTGAAACTAAAATAACAGATCCACAGGAAGACACTGAACCAAGGGAAGCGTGCAAAACCCCCACCCCATTCATAGGACCAGGCGTAGACGTCGTCTTCATTAACAATGTGAGTCTCCTGGAGGAAAACGAAGTCCACACCTAGTGATTTGCAAAATTGGAATATTCTTGATCGCTTCCGACTGTCCCTCATTCCATTAACGTTTAGTGTCATGAGGGACAGAGGACCAGTCATGATAGCATGTGTAATGTGTGACTACAAAACCGTCTCTGACCTGGCCTTTTTATTTATGTTTGGTGCTGGTGGCATAGAAGGATGGACTCCCTGGTCTGACACCTCGCCTGAGGCCGACCTTTTTAACTGAGGATCTGATTCAACCCCCTCACACAAATCAAACCAGTCCTCCCTGGTTGGTGGGTCCTTTGGTGGAGGCTCAGAGGCAGGCCCTCCCACATCTGACATGGTGGTGTCAGACTCCGAGTCCGATGAGAGGTTAAGGTCTTTCTCCACTGTCGAAATTCCGGCCTCCCCAGGAGCTGATGGGGAGGGTGCCTCAGGTGCAGATGGGGAGGGTACGGAAGGGCCCACCTCAGGATTCCCAGAGACCACTTCACATTCTTTGGCAGCTAGGAAATCTTGTTCCACCTGATGCACCACCTCATCAGGTGAAGGGGACCTGGGTTCCTCCACCATTGGTTCTGGGCCTGACTGCGAGGGTTCACCTGCCGGCTCCACATCTGCACTGGCACGTGCAGAGTATGATGCAGGGCAGGCACCGGAGACATGTCCCTCCTCCCCACACAGGTTACAACGCACCTCATTGGGACACGTTGCCTTGTCATGTCCCAACTGCAGGCACCGGCCGCAACGCTTGTTGGGACATGACTTGGCCTCGTGCCCCTCCTCTCTACACTGAAAACAGGTGCGGGGCTGGCCAAAATACCTGATGTGGGCCTTTGAACCCCCAATGAATAAAACGGAGGGAATGTCTCTTTCTAGCTCCATACGGAACTGTCTCTTTCCGTTGAGAATACCGGCCAATTCACCCTGGGTAGGACTTTAAACTGCATCCGGTTGTGGAGTTTGTTTAAACGTGGGAGTAATGAGGTTACCCTTTGCCACAACTACCTTCGGGGCACCCTTGGGCAAGGTACACCTGTATTTGCCCCGGTGCTTTTTAAGTGCTGTTGCCTTTGGGCGTAGTGTTGCCTTCGGGCGTGGCGTTTGCCTTCGGGCGTAGTGTTGCCTTCGGGCGTGGTTTTGCCTTCGGGCGTGGTTTTGCCTTCGGGCGTGGTGTTGCCTTCGGGCTTGGTGTTGCCTTCGGGCGTGGTGTTGCCTTCGGGCTTGGTGTTGCCTTCGGGCGTGGTGTTGCCTTCGGGCTTGGTGTTGCCTTCGGGCGTGGTGTTGCCTTCGGGCGTGGTGTTGCCGTCGGGCTTGGTGTTGCCTTCGGGCTTGGTGTTGTCTTTGGGTGTGTGGTGGATTTGGGTGTGTGGTGGAATTTGGGTGTGTGGTCTTTGTGGGGCTTTTGTTTTTAGTGTGACGGGGGGAGGTTGGTTCTGTGGGGTCCTTTGGTTGTCAGTGTGTGTGTGGTTCTATTGTTGTAATGAACATAATTTTTCTGTTTCATTTGGTGGTGTGTGGATAGTTTTGCCTTTCTGTTCCTGTCCGATCCGGTTTGAGTTTTTGTTTTTTGTTTGTATGTGCCGTTTCGATGCACTTAAAAAGCCCCCCCCCCCAATTCACCCTCATTGTACCTTACCCAACGCCAGTCAGAGACAGTTCCGTACTGCCCTAGAACCCTCGCCACCAGGCCCTGATCTACCTCAAAATTGAGGTACAACACTGTCACCACCACAGAGCGATCATATGGGGTGACAGTGAGACCCTCCACTCCCTTAAGGGAGGAAACCACCTTGATTCGAGCAGCATCATTCCGGAACTTCAAATCGTATGTATTTCGGGCTGCGAGGGCCTGCAGCATCTGTATATCCTTGACCTCTACTTTATTTTCCTTCAACACATTGAAAACTTGCTGGGGTGTGACATTACCCCTCGACTCAAACTGCAAACTAACGATGCTGCTATCCCGACCTCCGGGCCATAGCAGCAAAGGGCGGGGGGGGTGGCACTAGGCCACGCGAACACAAGCAAAACAACCTCAAAACTATAATTAACAATGTACAGGAAAAGAGAAAAGGAACCCAACACAAATTACACAGAAAAACCAGGCGTGGTCGGAGAAACCAACACGACCAAAAACCCTCGCCAACACAAGACCACACCACACAAGAAATAAACGTTATACCGCTTGGCCGTGTCCCGCCTCATCAGGAACGTAAAGATATATAATATACTTTTTTTCCAAAAGTCCCCTGACTCTCTGGCGAAGAGCCAGGGGCCAGAAAACCAAACAATACTCCCGAAGGAGTTCTGCTCCCCGAAGGAGTAACAACGTCCCCAAGGGGACAAACTTTGACTTAACTGACACCACCTGACAGTGACTTTGAACCACCAGAAAAACAATGTTTAAGTGCTCCATGAATTAGAAAATATAGTAGTATAGAGTAAGCCAAGGCGAGAGCGAAACGAAAAACGTCTGCACCCGCCGAAGACCCAGAACTGTGCGTGTTGTTTCGAGCTTTTCTTATTGGTCGTTTGTTTTGGGCTTTTTACGTGCTAAAAACGGACACGGCCAGACCGGCGAAAGGATCACTACATATGGCCAACAACCAAAAAACCGAACACAAACCACCAAAATCGCCCAGAACACCAGACTGAATCCCTCGACCAGCGAGGACACTCCAGCTCCGGTACGGCTGCTCGGAGTCTTTTTTTTATCATCAACAGAAACCACCACCACACCCACCCAACAACACAATCTCAAAACAACACACGCCCAAAGGCAACAAACACACCCGAAGGCAACAACATGCCCAAAGGCAACCACAGCGCAGGGGTACATGGGGGAGGGGTCCACTTGTCACATTAAAATCACTATTTACAGTTTACTTACAGTTTTTTAAGTGCATCGAAACGGCACATACGAACAAAAAACAAACTCAAACCGGATCGGACAGGAACATAAATGCAAAACTATCCACACACCACCAAATCAAACAGAAAATTATGTCCACCACAACAACAGAACCACACACACACTTACAACAACCCAAACACCCAACAGACCAACCTCCCCCCGGCCAACCTAAAGCAATAATACTACATACCGCCAACAACCAAAAAACCAGACACCAACAACAGGGGCCACGAGGGGTCCGGGGCGGGGTCCACCTGCCACGAGGAGTCCGGGGTGGAGTCAACTTGCTATATTTACACTATGTACACTATATACACTATTTACACTATTTACACAAACAAAAAACTGAACAAAACTGGGCCAAAAATACAGGCGCACCTTGCCCAAGGGTGTCCCGGAGGCAGTTGTGGTAAAGGGTAACCTCATTATCCCCACGCTTTAACAAGCTCCACAACCGGATGCAGTTTAACGTCCTACCCCTACTATTTACAGTGGGGGGGGGGGGGGCTTTTTAAGTGCATCGAAACGGCACATACTATTTACAGTTTACTTACAGTATATACAACTATCTACACGTAACTAAACAAAACTTCCCAAAGAGATCGAACGGGGGCTTTTTAAGTGCATAGAAACGGACACCAACAAACGGGAAGAACCAAATCCGGACTGGCAAGAACACAACCATGAACTATTTACAATCATTTACAAATGATTCGAACGAGCCCGAACGAGATCGAACGAGCCCGGCAGGGGACCGGGAACGTCCACTCTCTTCGGGAACCCAAACTGAACTGGTCGTTTGTTTTAGGAGCTGGAGTGTCCTCGATGGTCGAAGGGTTCATCTGGTATTCTTTGCGGTGATAGTGGTTTTGTTTTGTTTGTGACGGTGCTGTTGGCGTTTGGTTTGTTTGGTTGTTGGCCATATGTGGTTATCCTTTCGCCGGTCTGGCCGTGTCCGTTTTAGCACGTAAAAAGCCCGTTTGTGAACAACTGTACTTAAAAAATAGCCGACATTACTTTCCATCATTTTGAGAACGAAATTATACCCCTCTCTAATCACATTATTCGTTGGTTGAGATATAGAGATGACATTCTTCTCTTTTTTGACGGTTCTGAACTTGAACTTAAAACTTTTGTGGATCATATCAATACCCTTCACCCTACCCTGAAATTCACATCTGAATCATCATATTCCGAAATCAACTACCTCGACATTAATATTTTTAAAGGTAAACGTTTCCGCACGTACAAATCACCTAGACACCCGCACTTATTCAAAACCGAGCGAAACTTTCCAATATTTATCACGTGACTCCTGTCACCCCGAAAGTTGTTTCAAGGGCTTTATTAAAGGTGAAACCCTCAGACACCTTCGTCTCTGCAACAACCGCCATGACTTCACCGAAAAAGTCAATTTATTTAAGGAAAATCTTACTCGGCGGAATTACTCAGACGACTTTGTATCTAAAATCGTTTCCGAAATTCATTTCGAGGAACGCTCCTCACATCTATTACCCAAAAGTAAAGATTCCACACCACCCCTAGTGTTTAAGTTTTTGTACTCACCTCACATCAAAACTAAGGATATGAAGAATTGCCTTCTAAAACATTGGCATTTTATCACAGAGCACCCGACACTTAAAATTCTGTTACCGAAACCGGGCCCCGCTTATTGCCTACAAACGGGCTACTAATTTAAGCGACTCACTAATTCGGGCTAATTTTATCTCAGAAACAGATACCACCAATGATTTAAATAACTTTGACCTTTCCTTAGTTGAAATCATGAGTGATTTATTATCCGAATAACCGGACAATATTTTGTGACAACGGCAATTATTGCTAATTTTACTATTTGCTACTGATGAGACCCAAAATTATCTTTGCGGTGAAACGCGTCATAGCAATAGCACACATGCTATGACTTGCTATTATGCAAGGTCACAATACTCTGTATCAATCCACATTCAAGCTTATATAGGGTTTCTTGATAAATATTAAAATACCATTTCTTCTCAAAATTACCCGGGTTACACCGCCCCTCATTTTCATACCCTATATCACAGCTCAAGGGCTTACTTAATCATCTACTACTTACCGGGCATTTTAGTTAAGCGAACACGTCACTGAGTTTTTGGAGAGTCGGCCAACCCCCCTTTAAATGTTGATTGCTTCTCCATCTTTTAAAATGATGTGAGACGGCCTTGACTGGTACATTTTGAATCCCAGACGATCCTCAGGTTGTGCTCCCCTTCTCCGTGTTACCCGGGGGAAGGATTTTTCGCTAACTTTTGTGCTTGCCATTTACACCGGCTACACCCATACTACTAGCCCTGTCGTTTGTTAACGTGCACCCACTAGCACACACTAACATCACTGTGTGCTTCCTCTAAATTTTGAGATTATTTTACTATTTCTCGCGATTACGGTCCTATACCCTATTTTACCTACTCCAATATTATCAACCCAACTTTGTTACCAATATTCGTTACCTTATTGTAATATTTTGTGCTACTTTTACCCTCAAACGGGTACATGTCTATCCAAAACTAGCACAACTTCATCCTAATTTTAGTTACACACGAGTAGGCCTCCGTTTCTTTTGTCCGTGACAACCAATGAGAGTTTAGTTTGAGCGATTCTCTTAGCAGTCCGAACTTGCTTATACAATGGCTCGCTCAAATAAACCAAATCTCACCCTCAACCCATTATAGTAACCGGAATAGCACAAGACGCCCTTAATAACCCAATCAAATTAGCTAGACTCATTGAAAAAGAAAAGCCAAATGCTACAATTAGAGATATAAAATCAACAAAAAACAAAGCCATTCTCATATTCCCAATCGACCCTCACTCAGCAAACATTCTCCTTCAGCCGTGGACTCAAAATTCAGAACTAGGAAATCCAAAACCCAGAATAACTCAACAAAAAGATGCCCCAACCATTGCAGTTGTAGTCTGTGGAATCAACCCAGCCATATCTGATCAAGAAATTGCATCAGAACTAAAAGACCAAGGTTACAACCCTAAACTTGTCAAAAGACTAATCAGTAAAATTACCCAACAAAAAACATGGAAAATAAAAATAATTCTCGAAGATATCTCTGAAAAAACTCAGCTAATGAAAGAGGGGACTCATTTTAGGATATCAAAAAACATCGTGTTTGAAGAATATAGAGAGCCACCGACAGTAATACAATGCTATAAATGTCAATCTTTCGGGCATACCTACCATAATTGCTCATCTATTCAAAAATGCCTCAGATGTGGCGAGGAACACAACATCAAAGACTGCAAAAAAGAAAAAATCCAAAAAAAATGTGCTAATTGCCAAGGCGATCACATTGCAATGTATAAAGGATGTCCTGCCTACCAAAAGGCTAGATCAGAAGCAAAAGAAACTCAACCAAAAACCTATGCAGAAGCAACTAAAATTCAAGTTACTAATAAACTCCCCAAAAGTGAAAAAACAAACATAATCTTATTCTGCGCTGAATTAATAAGAGCTTGCCTAACTAAAGCCAATATTTCGATTAGATCCTCTGACATACTGGCGTACGCCTCACACCTAGCGCTAACACACTTTAACATTAACGTAAAAGGTGAAGAACTATTTGAAATACTAACCCCCCCCCCTTAGACGAGGCTGTAGAACGTGCAAAAAGACAGACAGCAGAAGCCACTAATGGCTGACCAAACCCTACTTGGCATCTTACATCTTAACGTAAACAGTGTAAAGAACAAAACTGAACTTTTGCAGTTCCATATCTCTAACTTAGACCCTGATATAATCCTTCTTAATGAAACCAAACTTTCCCCCACTACTCCCTTTAATTTAGAAGGTTACAGGGTTTACAGACGTGATATTTCTGTCAACCAAGGAGGAGTTCTCATAGCTACCAAAATAAATCTACCTGCTTGTATTAATTTTACTCCCCATATTACTGACCAATGTATAAGTATCTCTATCCCCTGGTCTAACAATAACCACCCTCTCCAAATTATTGCTTATTATAACCCCCCTAACTCCCACCCTAATGAGGAAATTTTGAAACTTTGTAAAGATTGCACGTTACTCATTGGCGACTTAAATTGCCCCCATATCTACTTTGGTTGCAATAGAACTAGTGCCCAAGGAAAAAGACTTAAACACTATATTGACAAGTATAACTTAACTTTACTCAACCCAGGTATTCCTACTCGTCGTAATCCCATAAACTACTCCACTGAACTTTTAGACCTAGTTTTAAGTACAAATGATATTACGAAATTCCATGAGACCACTTACAGCCTAGAAGACTCCCAAATTAGTGATCACTACCTTGTTTATACTAAAATAAAAGCCCAGCACACCTCCATTATTATCCCTGATCTTACTAGGAACCCCGCAAATTGCGACTGGATCAATTTTCAAAATGACATAAATGATGAAGTAAAAGATCTTACCAGAAACCTACTTACTAATCACAACCAAACCTTCTTTGATGATTACGCCCTTTCCCTTTCAAGTTGCATTGTCAACAAATTCCGTGACAATTGTCCTTTAAAAAGTAAACGAAGAAATAACTGGAAACTTATCAAACAAAATACTAATGTTAATAAAAGCTAAAAGGAAATTAAGACGTACCTTCATTAGAACAAGGGATCTACGCATCAAATTTCAAGTTAACAAATTGAAATCCGAAATAAAATATGAAATCAACCTTAAAAGAAACAATGACCTAAACAAGTATTGTAAGAATTTAGACCACGAAAAGGACTCCAAAACGTTCTGGAAAAAGCTTAGAAAGTATTCAAATGAACCCAACAACCAAAACGAAATTCCATCTGTCCTCTACAATGATAATAATGAAAAGGTCATCGGTCTTAATGACCAACTTAGTTTACTGGCCAATACTTTCACAAATATCTTCCAAACTCCGAACAACCCAAAATTTGACAATGATCATAAAAGAAACATAGACGAGTTTGTCAAAACCCAAAATGAAATGTTATCTCCTGACTTTAAAGCCCCTATAATGATCATCCTCTTACTACTAAGGTTATCCCAAATGATATTAAACTAGCCCTTAAAAACACTAAGAACGACTCTTCCCCAGGACTAGATGAAGTCACTTACCTTCAATTAAAAGATGTCCTGATTCTTTTTTAGCTCTACTTCCATTTTCTTTACCCTATTATTAACTTATGGCTATTTCCCTAAGCCATGGAAAATAGCCAAAACTATTCTTATCCCTAAGCCAAACAAAAACAGAACAAACCCTAGAAACTATAGACTATTAGTCTCCTTTCTTGCCTAGGAAAAATTTTTGAAAAGATTATAACTCTAGACTTAATCCCCATCTACAAAATTGCAACTTCTTTACCAATAATCAATGTGGCTTCAGAACAAACAAAAGTACTTTTAATCACCTCTTTAAACTAATTGAAAATACTAAGAATGGGTTCAAAGGCCGTAAGTTAACTTCCGCCATTTTTCTAGACGCCGAGAAGGCCTTCGACCAAACTTGGTATAATGGTCTAAAAGTAAAACTAGCAACCCTTAATATCCCTACTAACACCCTAAAAGTCCTTTCTTCTTTTCTTGACGATAGAAAAATGCAAATTTATTATAGAAACAACTACTCCCCTGTGATTAATCTCCAGGCTGGAACCCCCCAAGGATCCATACTTAGCCCTTTACTCTATATTATCTATGTAAATGACATCCCACTAGTCCAGAAATTAATGTAAGCCTAGCCCAATTTGCAGATGATATAGCTTTATGGACCACTTCTTCTAGCGCAAAAATTAATCAAAACAACTTGCAAAAGTCTCTAACTAAAATTGAAAATTGGTGCTGCTCCTGGAGGATAAAAATTAACCCGACAAAGTCAAAATACATAATTTTTAAATATTCCCATAATTGTAAAGTACTTATAACCCCAACTATTAAACTGTTTGACAATAAGATTCCCTACACTAAGGAAGCTGATTTCCTAGGAGTAACTCCGATGATAAACTTACCTTTTCTTCCCACATTAAAAGAATTTTAGGTAAAGCATGGGCCAGATTAAATTCGCTTAATCCAATTTTCAAGAAATAGCGCCATCTCCTCAAATACAAGCATCCGTATCTACCAAACGCTAATACGACCAGTACTAGAGTACCGAAGTATTGCTTTCTTAGCCTCCCCTTCATCTAATCTTCACAAACTTGAAAACTTTCAAACAATCGCCCTTAGAAAAGCTCAAAAAATCCAAAATTACATAGCAAAAAAATTAGTACTAAATGCTTCAAATCTACCCTCCCTCATTGATAGGATGAAAACTCTTAATACTAATCAACTTAAAAAATTATTGCAAATTGACCCCTTAATACGTGACACATTCCTATCTTACCTCTCTATACACAATAGGATCAAAGTAAAGTCGCCCCTTGACATCTTGGACGCTACTAATTGGGTTCGAGGTGGAGTTACTTACTGAGGGAAGGAGGGGGAGGAGGGGGGGGTGGGGGGGACACAAGTTAGGCCTAAAGTAACTCTCGCTAGAGCGTCCTGCGAGTACTTAGCTGTTTTTTACAGTGAGACGGGGCAGCAGCCAGAGGGTGGGTGTTCTTTTTTCTTATACATTCTAGGACCTCAAGGGTTTCCCTAAGCTTTAATATAGTAGGTTTCTCCATCTCACCCTACCCCCTTTCTATAACCCGGCTCTTGGTTTAATTCAAATCATTTCGTGTTTCAAAGGCGTCCCTTGGTTTTGCAGCCCTGTGTTTCATGGACATTATTTTCGGCTCCCTCTCTAAGTTTCGTAGTAGACTCCCACCACCTGCAGCATTTAGTCAAAAAAAAAAACCTAAGATGGCCAACTCAGAAACAAAAAGACTCTCACCCCCCCCCCCCCCCCCTTCACTGAAGGGGCGTTAAGCCCGAGCCAGTGACCTAAACTGAACAAATCCGGAAACTATCATCTTTAGTCTACCAAAAATGGAATCAACCAACAAGTGTACCTCAACGTAAGGAGTTTGTCGAAGAAGAGAAAGCCTTGAGGAGTGCAGTCTGCTGAAGAAAACAACTATCAGCGACTTTAGTGACTCTGGCGAGGAATCTTTATACCACCAACAACGAAAGCTAAAGAAGCCGAACCTACGCCTCACAGAATCCGACTTACCACAAGCCTCCAGGAGTGTTCTTGGCTCGAATTAGACAACTGCAGTCCCGCTGTATACCCTTGACACAAGGAGGGTCCGTCACCTTCAGAAAGAGTTGGAAATACGAACCCCACCTCGGTTCACTTCTCTCAACAGGCAGCCCCACCCGCTGCCTCCAACCCTCATTATTTGAACCGACGTGCTTTTTAAGTGCATCGAAAACGGCACATACAAACAAAAAAACAAAACTCAAACCGGCATTCGGACAGGAACACAAAGGAAAAAACTATCCACACACTTCCCCAAATCAAACAGAAACATTATGTTCATTACAAACAATAGAAACCACACACACACTGACAACCCAAATAACACCCCACAACAGACCAACCCACCTCACCCGGCCACCACTAAAAACCCCCCTCCCCCCCCCCTCCCCTCCCCCGAAAGGACACAAACACCAAAACCACCACACACCCAAAGACAACACCACGCGCCGAAGGCAACCACTACGCCCCGAAGGCAACACCACGCCCGAAGGCAACACCACGCCCGAATGGCAACACCACGCCCGAAAGGCAAACACCACGCCCAAATGCAACACCTACGCCCAAAGGCAACCACTAAGCCCGAAGGCAAACACCACGCCCAAGGCAACACTAAGCCCGGAAGGGAACACTACGCCCAAAGGCTAACAGCCACTAAAAAAAGCACCGGGGCCAAATACAGGTGCCACCTTGCCCCAAGGGTGCCCCGGAGGCAGTTGTGGCAAAGGGGTAAACCTCATTACTCCCACGTTTAAAACCCAAACTCCACAACCGGATGCAGTTTAAAGTCATACCCAGAACCGACGTTCCTTAGTGAAGTGGCAAAAAAACATTATTCCAAAGGCATAAAGGAAAATGTGCTTAGGGCTTACTATTAGCAGAAACTTCCAGACCAGTTCAGTTCCCTTGGTTGAAAGCGAGATATCGCCCAAAGAACGGCAAGCCGCATCACTTACATCGACTCTATTACCGACGGCGAGTGAGAAACAGAAGGCGGCGACATTGTTCCCGAAAGCGGCAGAGATAGCCAGTATAGATAGGTTCGGTGGCGCAGGACCAACTTCAACCCACCAGTAAGTAAGAGGGAAATTTAGAGCAACCGTCTCACATACCCAACGGTCTTTTTAGGGGCCACCAAGTATACCCGAAAGAGTGGTTTCCTCTCCTTTGCTTACATGCTTTTGTGTCATTTCATTTTTTATTTACTGTTATCATTAGTTATGGCTCACACGACGTTTCACCAGGACCCACCTCTGGTATTACCCGAACCCAAAAACGTCCTACCCATTTTTTAAATAAGTCACGACATACCCGTTCTAACCGTAATCGGACCCTTAAACAGGATGAAATTAACACCTGCCTTAAAATTTATTCCAAGAACCTGTCGAACCCATACCC
This sequence comes from Holothuria leucospilota, assembly GCA_029531755.1. Taxonomy (NCBI): domain Eukaryota; kingdom Metazoa; phylum Echinodermata; class Holothuroidea; order Aspidochirotida; family Holothuriidae; genus Holothuria; species Holothuria leucospilota. The sequence goes on from CM055964.1 coordinate 42,651,852, forward strand.
TGTCTGACCCAGAGATTTTACTTCTCCTGGGGAAAGGCTTAGGATTTATACCCCACGCCCCAAAGGCCTAAGAGATATTCTCTATTACAAGCTATTAACCAGCTCACCCGTTACCATGAGAATTAAATATTTTATGCATAATAAATCATCCAGACAATACCATAAGTTCCGTCTATCCTCCACCTGGACACCGAGATTTACCCCCTGCCACTGCCATAGAGGACTAACTCTACAAACACGAAGGCCTCACTTGCTAAAATTCCGATTCACCCCGCGGAATCTATTCTAATATCTCTATACTCTGAACGCTCTCGCATACGCTCCACTGCGCAGAGTGACAAAACAATGTTCATTAAAAAATTTGATCAAAGGCAGAGGCGTCGCAATTATGAATTAAAAGGGAATACAAGAAAGAACCACTTAGGCAATTATCGGGGCCCCAGTACCGACATACTCCACATCGCGACATCACCATGGGGAAACCGTAAACCATGGTCAAAACTCTCGTATTCCTTACCTCTTCCAAAATAAGGAGATTTCTGAGAATATCTTTGATTACCTCAATCCTAGTAAACCCATACTATCCGTACACCCCTCTTAGAGTATGCTACACTAAAGTCCATTAAAAACCGCCCGAGGGCTCCATTTTATCGGCTAGACCCATTATCTTCATCTGGGCTGCGGCGAGACCTACACAACAAACATCGGAATTTTTAGATTTTTTCCTCCTTCCTCTGCGTTTCAACACACAACCAACTTAAGTGAAGGACACAAATCACATCCTCGATTTAATTGAAAATCTAAAATTACCAAATAACGTTTTACTGCGTGACGATGGATATAGTTGGTATGTATACCAATATACCTCCAAAATGATGCTATTCAAGCCTTGTTACTGATGCCTAAGCATCGTCCGATAACGGCTTATAATCCTACCCTAAAAATACAAAATGATGCCTTTCGAACAGATTCTAGAAGCCTATTATAAAACGTAATTGTTTGAAATTTGATACAAGCTACTACCTCACAAACAGTAGGAGTAGCAATGGGCTCTGAAATCATCACCCGAAATAGCCGACATTACTTTCCATCATTTTGAGAACGAAATTATACCCCTCTCTAATCACCAATTATTTCGTTGGGTGAGATATAGAGATGACATTCTTCTCTTTTTTGACAGGTTCTGAACGTGAACTTAAAACTTTTGTGGATCATATCAATACCCTGCACCCTACCCTGAAATTCACAATCTGAATCATCATATTCCGAAATCACTACCTCGACATTAATATTTTTAAAGGTTAAACGTTTCGCACGTACAAATCACCTAGACACCCGCACTTATTCAAAACCGGAGCCGAAACTTTCCAATATTTATACCCGTGACTCCTGTCACCCCGAAAGTTGTTTTCAAGGGCTTTATTAAAGGTGAAACCCTCAGAGAACTTCGTATCTGGCAAAACAACCGCCATGAATTCACCGAAAAAGTCAATAATTTATATTAAGGAAAATCTTACTCAGCGGAATTACCAGACGACTTTGTATCTAAAATCGTTTCCGAAATTCATTTCGAGGAAACGCCTCCTCACATCTATTAACCAAAAGTAAAGATTCCACCACCACCCCTAGTGCTTAAGTTTTTGAACTCACCTCACATCAAAAACTAAAGATCTGAAGAATTGCCTTCTAAAACATTGGCATTTTATCACAGAGCACCCGACACTTAAAATTCTCGTTTCCGACACCGGGCCCCGCTTATTGCCTAACAAACGGGCTACTAATTTAAGCGTCTCACTAATCCGGGCTAATTGTACCTCGGAAACAGATACCAACAATGATTTAAATAACTTCGACCTTTTCTTTAGTTGAAATAATGAGTGATTTATTATCCGAAATAACCGGACAATATTTTGGTGTGACAACGGCAAGTATGGCTAATTTTACTATTTGCTAACTGATGAGGACCCCAAAAAATATCTTTGCGGTCGAAAACGCGTCTAGATAATAGCACACATGCTATGACTTGCTAATTATGCAAGGTCACAATACTCTGTATCAATCCACATTCAAGCCCATATAGGGATTCTTGATTAAATATTAACATACCATTTCTTCTCAAAATTACCCGGGGTTACACCCGCCCCATTTTCCTACCCTATATCAAAGCTAAAGGGCTTACTTAATCAGCCTACTACCCCTTACCGGGCATTTTAGTTAAGCGGAACACGTCACTGCGTTTTTGGAGAGTCGGCCAACCCCCCCTTTAAAAAAGCGTTTATAGGAATTCTACCGGAATTACCGTCGGACCCAGGCGCCTTTCCGCCTTTCATACTTCGGCACTGCCTTCCAGAGCCCGTCAACAGTCAACGGGGGGAACCAAGTTCATCGTTTCTGATCTCTAGATGGGGTCTTATCAATATTATCTAAAAGGGACTTTTGAAAGCCTTCATCGACATCTGCCTGAGTATATAGCTGCTCATAGAAGCCTTTTAAATACTTTCTTTACGATTGTCCGAGAGGGTCCTTATGTATCCCACACGTTGGACGTCACGGACTCTTTGTATGCGGCGATCGATGGCATACTTTGTGGACGTCCCGGTAGAACTTGATGGTTGGTTTTGCCTCCGCCTCCACGCAATGCACGCGAGCACGAACGCGGGCCCCGTGTAGTTTCTTATATCAAGATACTGCTGGGATTGCGTGAAGTGCGGAGGGGTCCCCGTTCCTCCTACTAGAGCAGGAGCGAGAGGAACTCCTCCCTTCTTCGACGAGCTCTTGCTACACAGTATTCACCTGTAAAATGTTTGATGCGGGACTTCACGTCGTCCCACCACTCTAAATCCGTTGAAAAGGCACGGCCTTCAATGTTCGCCACCCTTCGTACCTGGCTTAAAACTGTTCGCAATAATCAGCCTCAGTTAGAATATTCTGTGTTCATTTCCACAGAACCCTCCTCCCTGCTGGCCATGACTCTGGGGGTTGGAAGGAGACAGTTAAACTGCATCATGGTTCCGGAAATGGGAACATGCTACAACTTCACAATCAATCGGTGACAGAGCAGGTGGAGAGTACACACGGTCTAACCCTTGAGGAGTCCGTGCCATCAGGGCAGTTGGCCAAGTGAACACGGCAAAGCCTGGATGTCGCACTCTCCAAACGTCACCATGTCATTGATTCTTTGTGAACATGTCCAATTCCGCCAATGCCGGGACACCACAGCTCGAAGATGTGCATGTAGACATTTCTGTCAAACTGTGTGTCCTGGGAACACAGTTAAAGTCTCCGCGCTAGGATACAAAGGGCACAGCCAGGAACGAAGGATGGAAGGGTAATAAAAAAAATCCTTTCTGTCTGTAGGCTGATTGGCGTTGCGTAAACATTACATAGGATGAAGCTCCCGCAAAGGATGTTTTATGGTGATGCATATCACCCGGCCCTCATGATCATGATCACACTTTTTCGACAGGGAAGTCCATCTGGGTGAAACTAAAAATAACAGATCCCACAGGAAGACACTGAACCAAGGGAAGCGTGGCAAACCCCCCAACACATTTGATAGGACCAGGCGTAGGACGTCGTCTTTCATTAACAATTGTGAGTCTCCTGGAGGAAAACGAAGTCCACACCTAGTGATTTGCAAAATTGGAATATTCTTGATCGCTTCCGACTGTCCCTTCATTCCATTAACGTTTTAGTTGTCATGAGGGACAGAGGCACCAGTCATGATAGCATGTGTTTAAAAAAATGTGTGATAACAAAACCGTCTCCTGACCTGGCCTTTTTCTTATGTTTGGTGTTGGTGGCATAGAAAGGAAGGAATCCAATGGTCTGACACCTCGCCTGAGGCCGACCTTTTTAACTGAGGATCTGATTCAACCCCCTCCACACAAATCAAACCAGTCCTCCCACGGTTGGTGGGTCCTTTGGTAGGAGGGTCTCAGAGGCAGGGCCCTACCCCATCTAGACATGGTGGTGTCAGACTCCGAGTACGATGAGAGGTTAAGGTCATAGTCTCCACATGTTCGAAATTCCGGCCTCCCCAGGAGCTGATGGGGAGGGGTGCCTCAGGTGCAGAGGGCGAGGGTACGGAAGGGCCCACCTCAGGATTCCCAGAGACCCACTTCACATTTCTTTGGCAGCTAGGAAATCTTGTTCCACCTGATGCGCCACCTCATCAGGTGAAGGGGGACCTGGTTCCTCCACCATTGGTTCTGGTCCTGACTGCGAGGGTTCAACTGCCGGCTCCACATCTGCACTGGCACGTGCAAGAGTTGATGCAGGGCAGGCACCGGGGACATTGTCCCTCCTCCCCCACAGGTTACAACGCACCTCATTGGAACACGTCGTTGCCTTGTATGTCCCAACTGCAGGCACCAGCCGAACAACGCTTGTCTGGGACATGACTTGGGCCTCGTGCCCCTCCTCTCTACACTGAAAACAAGGTGCGGGGCGGCCAAAATACCTGAATGTGGCTTTGAACCCCCAATGAATAAAACGGAGGGACTGTCTCTTCTAGCTCCCATACGGAAACTGTTCTTTCCGTTGAGAATACCGGCCAATTCACCGTCATTGTACCTTACCCAACGCAGTCAGAGACAGTCCGTCCTGCCCTCGAACCTCGCCACAGGCCGATCTACCTCAAAATTGAGGCCAACAGTTCACCACCACAGACGCGATCATATGGGGTGACAGTGAGACCCTCCACTCCCTGAAGGGAGGAAACCCCCTTGATCGAGCAGCATCATTCCGGAATCTTCAAATCGTTAGTATTCGGGCTGCGAGGGCCTGCGCATCGTATATCATTGACCTCTACGGTATTTTCCTTCAACACATTGAAACTTGCAGGGGTGTGTGACATTACCCTCGACTCAAACGACAACTTAACGATGCTGCTATCCCGACCTCCGGGCATAGCAGCAAAGGGGGGGAGGGGGGGGGGGGTGGCATAGGCACGCGAACAAGCCCCAAAAAAACACCTACAAAACTATAATTAACAAGTACAGGAAAAGAGAAAAGGAAAACCCAACACAAATTACACAGAAAAAACCAGGCGTGGTTCGGAGAAGAAACCAACACTGACCACAACACTCGCCAACACAGACCCAAACACATCAAGAAATAAACGTTATACCGCTTGCTTGGACGTGTCCGCCCTTAGGAACGAAAAGGTATATAATATAGTAGTATAGAGTAAGCCAAGGCGAGGAGCGAAAGAAAAAACACGCTGCACCCGCGAAGACACAGAACTGTGCGTGTTGTTTCGAGTTTTCTTATTGGTCGTGTGTTTTAGGAGCTGGAGGGCTCGATGGTGAGCTTTTTAAAGTAAGTAGAAACAGGCACTGGCAAACTAAAGAAAAATCCAAAACCCAAACAAAAACCATGAAGGGTCACAAACAAAATGCTAAACAAACTATACATACCTGTGCCAAAGGGAACAAAAGTTCTTTTACTACTGAACTCCCAGTAACTTGCCACTGCAGCCAACCCCAAAAACAACTCCCCACAACAACATACCACCCAAACAAATTCCGCCACACGCCCAAAGGAAACACAAGCCCCCTGAAGGCACTCTACACCCACGGCAACAACACGCCGAAGGCAAACACTACGCCCCAAAGGCGCAACCACTACGCCCGAAGGCAACACCACGGCATAAGGCACACTACGCCGAAGGCAACACCACGCCCAAAGGTCAACACCACGCCCAAGGCAACACCACGACCCCAAAGGCAAACACCACGCCGGAAGGCAACACTACACCCGAGGGCAACACTAAGCCCAAAGGCAACAGCACTTAAAAAGCACCAGGTCAAATACAGGTTGCACCTTGCCCAAGGGTGCCCCGGAGGAAGTTGTGGCAAAGCGTAACCTCATGTCACACGCTTTAACAAGCCCACCAATTCGATGCAGTTTAACGTCCTACCCAGGACGAAGGGTTCATTATGGTAATCTGCGGTGATAGTGGTTTGTTTTGTTTGTGACGGTGCTGTTGGCGTTTGCGTTTGTTTGGTTGGTGCGGCCATATGTGGTTATCCTTTCGACGGTCTGGATTACTGTTTGTGTCCGTTGTAGCACGAAAAAGACCGTTGTGAACAAATGTACCGTGGTAGCATCAGTTTGTCTGCGTACAAAGTCACTGCAGGATGACAAAGGAACAACTTGCAAGACAAAATAAAAGTACGTTCTACGGCTGGGTAGACTTGTTAAACTGCCATGGTTGTGGAGATTGTTTAAACGTGGGAGTAGTATATGAGGTTACCCCTTTGCCACAAATGCCTCCGGGGCACCCTTGGGCAAAGGTGCAACGTATTCGGCCCAGTGCTTTTTTAAGTGCTGTGCCTTGGGCGTTTAGTGTTGCCTTCGGGTGGTGTTGGCCTCGGGAGGTGGTGCTGCCTTGGGTAGGTTGCCTTCGGGCGATGGTTGGTGTTGCTGTTCGGGCTTAGTGTTGCCTTCGGCGCTTAGTGTTGCATTCGGCGTGGGTTGCCTCCGGGGCGTAGTGTGTCGTTGGGTGGTAGGTCTTTGTTTTTAGTGTGGACGGGGGGGAGGTGGTCTGCTGGGTATTGGGTGTTGTCAAGTGTGTGTGTGTATATTGTGTAATGAACATAATTTCTGTTGATATTGGTGGTTTGTGGATAGTTTTTCCCCCCCCCCCACCCCCCCCCCCCCCCACCCCCCCCCCCCCCCACACCCCCCCCCCCCCACCCCCCCCCCCCCCCACCCCCCCCCCCCCCCACCCCCCCCCCCCCCCACCCGCCCACCCCGACCCACCCACCCCCACCCCCCAACCCCCCCCCCGCCCACCCCCCCACCCCCCCCACCCCCCCCCCCCCCCACCCCCCCCCCCCCCCACCCCCCCACCCCCCCCCCCCCCACCCCACCCCCCCCCCCCCCCCCCCACCCCCCCCCCCCCCCACCACCCCCCCCCCCCCCACCCCCCCCCCCCCCCCACCACCCTCCACACCCCCCCCCACCCCCCCCCCCCCCCGCCACCCCCACCCCCCACACCCCCCCCACCCCACCCCCCCCCACCCCCGCGGCCCCCCCCCGCCCCCCCCCCCCCCCCCCACCCCCCCCCCCCCCCACCCCCCACCCCCCACCACCCCCCCCCCCCCACCCCCCACCCCCCCCACCCCCCCCCCCCCCCACCCCCCCAACCGACTACAATTTCGCGATGACCAACTCCCATTGCCATAGTTATATAATAGCTATACGCGTTCGAAATTTCTCGGGGACCTTTTTTTTTGTTTTTTTTTATTTTTTTTTGTTTTTTTACTTTTCGGACTAGTTTTTTACTTAACTTTTAGGACGCAGGGGGCGCTTTTTCTGGTATTGAGGGGCGCGTAGACTGGTCATGAGGGGGGGGCAGTTGTCCCTAGTTTGCCCCCCCCGGATCAACCCCCGGGGGGGGGCCCTTGGCCTTTTAATTCCCTTCAGGGGTGGCCGCCAGATTACACCGGGACTAGGGGGACCAACAACCCAAAGCCTCAACGAGGCTGATTAGAGATGCACGAAAGCGATGGTTGAGAGTGAAAAAATTTGGCGTGCGAAGCGGCGCCGAAAATTTTTTGGTCTCTATTTCGAGAAAAATTTTGTAAAAAATTGGGCTTTTACGCATGGAAAATTTTGAAACAAAAAAAAAACAATCGGGTGTTAAGAGAAGAACACTGGAAAATTTGGGGGTTCTATTGAAGAATCTTGCCCTAATTTAGAGAACAAAATTGAGTAAGATCGTCGGGGCGACTGGGCTTTTGTTCGGGGACTAACATATTTTATCGTATACATAAACAGCTCCCCACGAAATCGGAAAATGTTCCCCGACGGGGGGCCATGTGCCCCTCTGCCCACAACTGGTGCCACACTAGTTCCCTTTCTTTTTCTCCGAGTTTGCCGACGGACTCAGTTCCACATTGTCCCAATTACACCCGACGGCCGTCACATGCATAATCAATTTGCGCGACGGGCCTTCAACTTGAATGGGCCTAATTAGATGAAGAGCTGAAGAAAATTCGAATTAGCCTCTAACAGGACTGGGCCAATCACCCGCTACCCGTTTCTCTCTTTTTTTCTTTTCATTCTCCCTCTCCCTTTTTACTCTCTTCCTTTCCTTTCTATTCTCTCTTTTTTTTTCCTACTTTCTTCCTTTCCTCTTTTCCTCTTCTTTTCCTTTCCCTCTCCCCTTTTTGCCGATCAAGACTCCGACAAATTGTGCGACGGGCGAACCAAATTATTGGGGGGGGGGGTGTGACACCCCCCACACCCCACCCGCTCGCTACGGTCCTGCCCATGATATGTTAAGAATGTGGCTCTGGAAAGCTATGTGACAATTCCCTGGCAGAGGCCTGCATGGTCACTGACACTCTAAGATTGCGTAACTTCCTTCCTGTGGAAACTAAACTAAATCCTACGTGAAGTAGGTAATTCAATGTATCCAAAGACTGACCGTGTCGTGATATACCCACAGAGAACTGAGTCCAACAGACTTTATTCAACAGTGAGAAGAAGTTGCAAACAGAGAGAGAGGAGAGACACAATTGTTTTTGGTACAACCCTGCTCGTAATTTTCTGCTGGGTAGAAAGCTTATTTGGTATTGATGAGTGGATAGAATTAGTACAAAAATATTGGAACAGAAGGGGTTTATAACTAACAACCACCTCCATAACAGTAATATCGGAACATATTCGTAGATAGAATCTTGGAAAAAAAAATCGGTTGCCACCCGGGATCCCTCCCTCATAGGCAATCTTAAGTTTAAGTTTAACGTCAGAGTGTCAAGAAATTGGCATCATCGACGCCCCTATAGCATCTAGATGTGAACGTGGATGAACACCTAGCGAGGATTTGCCTTCTCTTTTTCGACTAGTGCTCAGATAAGTAAACGAGGAAGGCGTGGGCTGTAATAACCTCTCCCAAGTCCCATCCCTCCCGAGAAACGCCATTTTACGTCCTCCATGCCTCCGACGAGAAACGTGAGTATATCCCCAGCCGTAAAGCCACTTTCATAAAACTTGTTTGGGAGGGGTGGAGGTTCCTTGCTCCGCAGCGGCAACCACTGGCTCCGTCGACAGCTTAAACCGAGTAAAGCACTCAACTGTCACTCGGACTTCCTGAATCGGACAACTTCCCGAATGGACAACTACTGAAAGGGAAAATGAGAAATACCCAATTAAATTCCACTAATTTAAACCCCCTCCAGCATCACCAGTGAACAGTTACACTGAAGATTAGTAAATTTTAGTCATCAGAAAATTTCCAAGTGGGTCACCCACTGGGATTTGATCCGGGGGACCTGTAGTATGCAAGGCAGAGGGACACTCAACGCCTCCGTCCAACTTAAGCGCAACGACACCCTTAAAAGGGTTACTGTCGGTATGAAGCAGGGCAACTAGCCCGTACCTCCGTCCTCGCATGCTGCTTAGCCTAATCCTAGCTGTATGTAATATGCGAGTTATCTCTCACAGCTTAGGGAGCTTAATTCACTCCCACAGTTTATATATCAGGCAGTAAAGTTGTTGAAGGTGAGCGATTGTTAAGTTCAGCGTACCGATCATCCTACGTTTTAAAAAATAACGTTGAAGAATGCCATAGATAACATTTCAAAATGAATTGATAAGAGACTATTAGGTAATTTTGAGAGCTGTGTTACGTTTGTGGTTCTGCACTGGACCTTGATATGAGCGGCCTATGTAGAAAGGGAATAATCAAACAGTCGCCCCAAACTTTACTTTACACGTCAAATATGAGCTATATGTTCTATAAACTTCCGTGATAACCAGGATTACCCGTTCTCAGTCCCAACTCCCAAGGGACTGTTTCTTCTTCGGGGCATTGGGTACAAAGCAAAAGAATAAGTAGGGAAAGTAGTAAACATATTAACTTGATATAAGAAAAAACTACAGAAAAAAGACGGAATGAAAACTTTACCACAAAAGTTTTCGGGAACATAAAACAGTAAGACGAAATGAACCGATAAAGTATAAAAGACTGATAGGAAGTGTTGTAACGAGTCACCCTTAGGTCGAGACACAAGTCAAGTCAACGGTGGTCGAGTCGTAAGTCAAGTCAAGTCATTCGCCACATTGCTCGAGCAAGTCAAGTCAAGCATATTTTTAAGTCAGGTCAAGTCAAGACAGAAGCCAAGTCAAGTCAAGTCAGACATTTTGGTAGAGTCAACTCGAGTCAGTTGCTGTGTCTACAAGTTATCGCAAGTCACACTATCACATAGTCATAGGAAATTTAAAACTGGTATTTCTTCTTTGGTGTGACCTAGAGACAACTGGTTCCAAGTTCTGCCTCTTCTGAAGTGTACCTGTAAGTGACTGCAATCTTTTTCTATGGTATTCTACAGGTACGTTGTTTTCACATAACTTAAAAGTTAGTTTTGCATGTAAAGTTACGTAACATGCAATTTGCCAGGAGTACCCTGCGCATACTAAGGTACCACGCGTAGCTCGCGCCCAGCACAGTAATGCTGAAACTACTCAAGCAAACAATGTTAGTGTATATATCTACTGGCACAATTTCAGTTTCACTTTGCAAAGTTGGCCTAAAGTTAGATGTCGTCGTCCTAGAATCCACAGATGGCTACGCCATGGTGTAACATACACTTTAATCGAACGAAGTAGTCAAGGACGCAACTCTCGGAAATAAACTCTCTCCGTCAATAACGAACAAAAATGGCCACAACGACAGGGGGGATATTTGATGTATGAAAAAACCCTTGTGGACTGCCAAGCGGCGCCGAAGGCCGGGACTTCGGAGCAATAATTTTATAATGTGAGATCTAGAACTCAGAGTAGGTGCGTGCGAAGCGCTCTGAAAAAATGGCAGTTTTAGACTTTTAGCGATATGATAAAAAAGCTAAGAAAAGTATCTTCAAGGAGAGGACTTTTGCACCCCCCTTCGCTAAGCGCCTGTCCCATATTACGGTACCGGAAATGGCACTTTCTTGCCCCTTACAACTTGCATCCAAACAATGTTCAAAAAGTCGGTAAATTTACACAGATCAATGGTGATAAAAATTGCCAAATGTTCTAAAAGGAAAAAAACGGAATCCCAAAACAATATTTAAAACAGGTGCGCGTGAAGTGCTCCGAAGAAAACACTTTGAGGTGTTTAATTGTAGCCTGTTGTTTTTCTTTGATTCTAAATGCAGTATTGTTTATTACATTAAAAATTTCTACTTTCCCCAGGCGCCTGTTCTTTCTATAGAGCAGATATAGGGCCCTATATCCTGCTTTATGGCTCTTTCTTTCACGTTTCATTTTTGTCGATGGTCTGGGACGATCCCCTCAACTGTTTTTATTAGTGTGAAAAATAAGGTAGTGTCGATTTTGAAGGTTATCAGGTTAATGAGTATAATTATGATAATTAAAAAAAAAACAATGAAATGTTTTACGGGTAGGTTTTACATGGACATGGCCAAGGCCATCGGCAGTTTAAATGCCATGCAGGGAAGTAATTTTCATTGGAGGCTACATCTTGGGAAGTTGTGGCCGGCGAAACCTTTAACCGCGAGCGCCGAAAGTTCGAACCGGAGGCTGGAGACTGAGTAATTTTCTTTTTAAATTTGACGGCTTTTGGGGCAATTCTGGACAATTCCTTGAACAAATTCTGCTTCCCCATCTGTAATTTGAAATGCTAATGAAATAGGTTTCTTATGAGAATCGCAAATTTGAGATTGTAACCGTAAGTCAATTTGCTGAGGATGCATGATGGCAGTTGGTGGTGAAGTGGACAGGAAGAGGTGTAGCGAAGTGGACAGGAATTTGGAAATGGTAATTTACTCAAGCTGTCCTACAGGAAATAATACCGAGGCAGTTCCGCCAAAGTTTTCCGCCGCACCGCCGTACAGCAGTACTAATGAGATCAATTTATACCAGGCTCATGAGAAGCACGCCGAAAAATTAATCGAGAATTGTGATTCCCTATACATGGGTAGTGTTTGGGATTTTGTTTGCAAGGACCAGGGTGTATTTAATGACGTACAGTACTTTCAGTGACTTATTTCAGAGCTTCAAGTTTCAATAATGTGGCGCGTACGAGAACGATTACGAAGGGAAAGGAAGGCCACGCATTTTGAAAGAAAATTTATTTTAAGTGATGCCGCAAACAAAATTTTCAACTGTATTAGTCAGTCTTCTCTGAGCGCGCCGAGAAAAATCTTCCTAGCATTTTTATGGTATTTGATTTTAATGTTTTTCTTCATTTAACATTGCAAAATTTAATCATAGTACGAAAATTCTCTTATAGTTTCTCTTGTCTCGATTCCTTTCGCTATTTTTTATTATTTTTGTTACTTTTTAAGCTCTGGAACAAAGTGGGGGAGCAAGTTCTTCATTGCCCAGGGTAATCCCGCTATGACAGCGACAGATGGCTTTGCTTGATGGATGCATGTGCACGTACATAGCATACATAGCCCGGACTGTTATCGTCGGTCTGTGTCCTGTGGATATCACCCTGACAACGCCACCTGATGAACAATGCTTTACACGCATGGGCGTAAATCCCGGGGGGATGGGGGGATATATCCCCCCAACATTTGACTAGGGGGGATGGCCCATGTAATCATCCCCCCCCCCCCCAATGTTTCAGTCTACAGATACGTGTATGGTGGAAAGTATATTTTATTCTTCATTTTCGTAAGAAGTTTTTTCAATCTCACTTCACTTCTATCACAAATGTTTCTCAAACTATCAGAATTTTAGCAAATCTTTGGCAATCTATCAAAATTTTCGCGCCGCGTCGCGCGGCGCTTTCCAACTATACTGTCAGTTGTCAACTTATGTTATCAATATCTTCCGACCAGCAACTTTCGAGAAAAGCACAGCAGCAAAAAGTTGAAAGTTTACGAATTAATAAGGTAAAGGACTGGCTTATGGCCGTGCATGTAGGTGTTGTTGGGAAATTGCAAAGTGTTTCGATGTAGAGATCTGAGATACAGGTTTTTTGTAATGGAAATATTATTCGTCACTGTTTACACTCCATGTCATGACCATTATTAAGGTAATTAAATTACACCAAACTGTTCTGGATCAACGGTGCACTTTCCGAAGAACATGAGATACATCTCTCAAACATCTGTGGGGACCTTCGCATCAGTATGGGATCTTTTTCAATCTTTAATATTGTAGCATGATGTAGTAAGGTTGAAAAGTACGTATCTGCCGGTTTAAACACATTTTCCAAAAATTTTTACCAGAGCTTCGCCAGTTCGCGCTGAGCCATTATAGGTATAGATGGTTCGATTGTTTAATCAGACTTATGACGAAAACAGCACTCTGTAAAAACGCTCTTATTAGTTCTTCAACTGCCTTTTGCTACACCTATCAGTGAGGTCTAATGTCACCTCACTGCGAACACGATAATCTCTCCTCCATCTCCATTTTTTCCCATTGCTGGCAGCTGTTCGTCCGAATTTTAGTTCAAAAGTAGTAAAAATACGATAGTTTGTAACGTGTTTGGGGGCGTACTCTTATCTATCATTTGGATGTCCGGTTTAGTAATACGCATTATGTCATCCCCCCCCCCCTCCCTGCCCCCACAATTATTATGATTAATGCAGAGCGTCCAGGAGGTCCTATTCTAGGTATCTGCTAGCCTTAGATAGCCCTTTCATAATGCACATGGCAAGGTAAGGACATATTTCGATAATAACTCAAGAATGTTTCTGTGGACTCCACGCCCACATTTTTATGTACAACACAAACTTTCCCGAAATAGAAGGCAGAAAAATAAGACAGAACAAGGGAGGGGCCCTCAGGAGATTTGTTGAACAACGTATCTGTCCTCTCATTATAGACAATAGCATATTCCTCTGTTACTTAACCAAAATTTCAGCATTCACTAAAATTATGGACATTTTCCGGCCATATATAATCAGTTCTCAAAAAAACATCCCAAAGATAGCACCATTTTGCATCCTAAACAGACCTTAATTAAATGAAAAAAAAATAAAAATTCTTAAAGGGATGGGAACCTCTTCCCCAGGACGACACCCTTTATGTAGTGACAAACGAAAGATCAAAACTAGCTACATGCAGATGCAGCGAACGCATGAAAGAATGAAAGCGTGTTAATTTACGCAGACTTTGGGGGGAGGAACTAGAGGTATTATTAACGACCAATCATCTCTGGTGCCCCCAATACACAACAAAAAACCTGGGCGACGCCACTGATCTCAAGTCATCTTCCAGGTCTTTTATGATCTCCGAAATTCAAAAAATCCAGTTGTCTGGTATGACCTCTTATATGTTGAGATCCCGCCTTTTTTAAGCTTAAAAGGACATTGTTGCTCTTGTACAATTTCAATCCGGTGCAACTTATCGACGAGTTTTGTGCTCAAAATAGCAGTTCCTAAATGTATAAATGTATCAATAGCCTACCAAAGAACATTACCACTGAAATTAACCCCTTAAAAGAGTCTTCCTAATTTCTGAGACATTAAACCCAGGAGCTTCCGGGGACTTTGCCCTTGGACCCCACCAGGGACCTTAAGGCGGGCCCCTGGACCCCACACGTCATGGGCTCGCGCTTCGCGTGCACATGTTCCGCATTTGCGATAGTTCACCCCATCGTCCCCAAAGTTGAAAAGAAATCTACGCCCCTGTTTACACGGGTTGCGAAATTACAACCAATCCTAGTTCGCTGGGAGCTCACTATACACAGTCCTTACAACGACCTCTGAAATAGATCGGGGGTATAGGAAGAAAATCAGTCTCGACCAGCATTGTGCTTGTTCAAGACTCTAGTTCATTTCCGTCCACCACATCTCTGGCTATGAAGCATATGTACCAGTGCGCCCTCTAATCTACTCTTGAAGGGGGGGGGGGGCAAAATTTTTTAGGCGGCCTAACTTTTATCATGGGAATTATTTTACTCCCAGAAAAGAGTTTAGATGCTACTTTTCACACAGTGTTGGCAAAGGCGTAGCCAGGAATTTGTCAAGGGGGGGGGGCGGCGAAGCCCGTAGAGCGCAAGAAAATTTTGGCCCAAAATGCTTCCCAGATTGCTGGAAATGGCACTTCCAAGGCCTATTTACCGCATATAAAAAGGGGAAACATAAGCAATATCGTAAATATAAACTTCGAAAAATACCAAAAATATGCTCGGGGGGCTTCTGGGGCCCGAGTGTGGATATTTTTATTCAATTCCTGTTTTGAGAGTAGAAATTCACACTGATTGAACCGTTAAGAAATGTTGATGTTATATTTTCTTCGTTTTTTCTTCATTTTTTCTTCGTTTTTTTCAAGTTTTTGATTTCCCAGGGGATCATGAGGATCATGTATATACAGTGAGCTATTGGCGACCGCTAGACACGGTTACAGCCCACGAGACCGAAGGTCCGCAAGACCGAAAATGAAATAGGGTTCACGAGACCGAAATGAAATAAGGTCCGCGAGACGGAAAATGAACATTGTCCGCCAGACCGAAAATGAATTAGGGTTTGCGAGACCGAAGGTCCGCGAGGCCGAAATTTAAAACCGCTCGCGAGACCGGAACTTTTAAGGATATACGTACGTGCACAGTTGTGTAACCAGAATTCAGCTGAGGAGTCTTGTTCAAGAATCTAGTTCATTTCCATCCACCACATATCTGGCTATGAAGCATATGTACCAGTGCGCCCTCTAAATCTACTCTTGAACTCTCAGAACTCCGAGTTCAAGAGTAGATATGTGGTGAAACTGAGTTCAAGAGTAGATGTAGAGGGCGCACTGGTACATGAAATGGCAAAGCGCCTCGATCCATTTGTATAAAATGAGCTCGGCTTTTAAATATTTTGTTGTTTCTTTCATTGTGTCACAATATGTTTCAGCTTTGCCAAGAAGACTAAAATGTTGGTTTTCTGAATTATTTTCTTTAACCTAACGGGGGGGGGGGGGGGGACATCCTCATTTTGTGAAAGGGGGTGTTTAGCTGGAAAAGGTTGGGAACCCATGTTCTAATGCTTTTCAGTTTACGGACTACAGGAGTCACAAAACTCCACTCCAAAAACAATAGCAAGGAATAATGAGAGTAGCAACATGATTACAGTCATACTATTGGCATGGTAAGTGTTTTTTAAAAAAGTTTTGCGTCTAAAATAGTTGTACGCAGTCCTCTTCGCGGACGGTGGTTTGGGAAGCTGAGGAGCTGAGCAAACAGAATAGGCTCCGCGGGGTAGTGGTTCACCGGCGATCCGCCGATGGCGGCGACGCTTACTGGACCACCGATGGCCCTCCGTCGGCCTTTTGGCCACCAGCGGACCGCCGGATTTTGCTATCAGAGAATGTGGTAACATTAAGATTTACTTGTCTGCTGTCTAGTATTGTAAATATTGTGGTCAAATAGAGTAAAGCATTTGCAGAGATAAGTACTTGATCATTTATACATTTATGTATAATCTCTCACAATCATTTCTTAGGCCTATCAGTAATTCGGGTAATGGCCTCTAATCAAGTGGTGAAAAGAGAAATTTGTTACAAATCTCGTCAATTCTCTGTTGTCCGTTGAAGTATATTTCATAATGTTTTCGAAGGATAAATGTGGCATTCTCTAGGTAAAAAGTTTTGCTTTTTTTGCATAAACCTAAATAACTCATTCACAAAAAATTGTCATATGATTTGAAATATCCATATATGATTTGATTTGTCTGTTGAAGTATATTTCATAATGTTTTCAAAGGATAAATGTGGCATTCTCTAGGTAAAAAGGTTTGCTTTTTTTTTTGCATAAACCTAAAAAACTCATTCACAAAAAATTGTCATATGATTTGAAATATCCATCAATTTTGAATAGGAACTACGGATACATACTTTCCGCAATTAATTAGGGTGACTGAGTAAGACAATATGAATGAACATAAAGGTTGTACAAGCCACCGTACAGTTTATTTTCTGTGTTTTTAGCTCAACTGGGTACTGTACAACACAAATGGCAAATGTTATTTGTTATTTCGTCAACCGGCGATACACGTATTTACGTAGCCTATATGTTACAAATGAACTTCATGCGGTCTGAAACACAAAATGAAAGTAAGAATGTGTTTACATTTCTAGAATTCAGTCGTGTAGCAATTATCTACAATGAGGTAGCAAGAAACATCGCTTGCTTGAAGTTTACTAACGTTAGTGTCGCCGAAACTTCGATCGAGTTTGCCGAAACTTCGATCGAGTTTGACGAAGGCTAAGTTAGAATAGGCCTAAACATGCGTGTTGTCTGTTTTGGATTTCTATTCAGTAACGTAGTAGGACTATGGCCTAGGCCTAGTAAGTTAGGCTACTAGGCTAGGTAGCCTATATTAACTTAACAACGCAATACCTTCTCTACGAATGGTTTAGGCTAAGGAGTAAGACCTAAGGTTTAGTTAGGCTAGCTGGATCATGGCCACCATCCGTCCGACAGACTAGTACAGTCCGATATTAGGAATATTGAAGTATTCATACTTTTTGCTAAAACAAATAGGCCTAACAGTTAGGGCGTAAGCGATATTAAGAGAGTTGTTCTCAAAATGTTTTTGGTTGTATATTATCCACCTTTATTTTTAATTGTCTAAGAAGAATTATTTTGAGAACGACCCATTATTTACCATAAAAATGTGAAAGTAAAGATTGCAACCCCCTATTTTTCAATGGAATGGAACAACCGGATGGATAGTGGCCATGATCCGGCTAGCCTTTCTAGAGCCTAAGTGTAGGCATGACTTTAGACCTTCTTAACGTTAGGCCTATAGGCAAGTCCACAGGCGCTCTGTGCATTTTAATTATGTAGGCCTACATACTGTATGTATGTATTCACCAGATTGGAAAGTTTGCCCTGCAGGGGGGATTTATCCCCCATGCAAAAATATGAATTTTGAAGTTGCCAGCCGCGCAATTTAACAACTGACAACTGCAACCGCGCAAACTTGTTGGCAGCAACCAAGCAAGTTGGCTGGGAAAGGCAACTTCCTGCAATGTAGGAGGTAGTTTTGGCTTAAATTTTCTTGCTATGTTCCGTGCCAACTCATGGTGGCGCTCCGCTTGATAGTATCGGCCGCGCAATTCTCTTGGCCATTATTAATATCCCCCGCGCACCATTGCAAGCTTTCCAATCTGGTTGAGAGGTACATAAGCCCTAATGCTTTTTCAGTGATCTGGATCTGGATCTGGATAAATACTATGTGCACAACACTCCTGGTGGAGTCAAATGTGCAGGGTTGGGTGTGCGCATGAAGTTAGTCGTCCCGTCTGAGAATCCTCAAGGCTGCACTCTTGAACTGCTTGGGGTCCTCGAGATCTGTTATGTTCTGGGGG
The DNA here is from genome assembly GCA_029531755.1 of Holothuria leucospilota. NCBI lineage: Eukaryota > Metazoa > Echinodermata > Holothuroidea > Aspidochirotida > Holothuriidae > Holothuria > Holothuria leucospilota. The sequence goes on from CM055964.1 coordinate 42,670,122, forward strand.
AGAAGGTTCCAGTCCCTGACGGTCCGAGGAAAGAAACTGTATTTGTAGCAATCCTTATTGGTTGGTATATGTAAAAAGCTATTTGAAATATGATGCCTAGAAGGCCGCTGGACCGGTTGAAGGTTGTTCATTGGCAAGGCTAGGAGACCCAATGATTTCACTGACTCGGGCACCCGGATCAATGACGCACAGCTTTTCATTTTGACGCACAGACACAAAACCTTGGGGGTCAAACTGACGCACACCAACAATCAGTAATGATAAGGCAATTTTGCCAATACATTCTTTATGCAAATTTATTCACAAAATGTACAGGTAGCACTCTTAATTCCCATATTGTTTATCGACAGATTGAATATCATATCTTACAAGAAAAAGATAGTGAAAAAGTATCATATATAGAAAATAAACAAAAACAGGAATACAGTTTGTTGCATTTTAACTCAAATTCATTTTGACCCCATCATTTTTAAATTTGACTCTTGTAAATATATTCTGAAGGGTCTGTGACTCCTGTAAAAAAATTAAGAGTGAAAACCCTGATTTTACAATAAACAGAGCGGGGTCTTTATGAACAAGGAATTTTCAACTAAAAAGGCAGGAAGACGATTCCAATCCTTGACCGTATTACTATTACTATTAGGCAGAAAACTAAATTTTGTAGCAGTTTGCCCGGTACAACTATAGAATGCCACGCCTCAGTGATATTTACTGGTCATCTGGATTCGTAGTCCTAGTCCCACATGGACTAGGACTAGGAATCCAGCTGAAAATGGATTCCTAGACAGGCTGCCAATTCGACTAGGACTAGGCCTACAGTAGTATGAATCCAGATGAAGATGGATTCCAAGAGAGGGAGACACTTCGACTAGGACTAGGAATCCAGATGAAAATGGATTCCTGGACAGGCTGCCACTTCGACTAGGAATCCAGCTGAAAACCACTTCGACTAGGACTAGGAATCCAGATGAAAATGGATTCCTGGACAGGCTGCCACTTCGACTAGGAATCCAGCTGAAAACCACTTTGACTAGGACTAGGAATCCAGCTGAAAATGGATTCCTAGACAGGCAGCCACTTGGACTAGGACTAGGAATCCAGCTGAAAACCACTTCGACTACAGTAGGACTAGGAATCCAGATGAAACAGGCAGCCACTTCGACTAGGACTAGGAATCCAGATGAAAATGGATTCCTAGTCCCCTTGACCAGAGCTGCTTCAGCCTACTCGGCTGTGAAGTGAATCATAGAGTGTCGTTCTCAAAAAAGAAAAAAAAGGGAATAGGCCTACGTTTGAGGCACTCGAGCTAATCATGGATCCTGAGCCACTGGGAATCCGTATCCACGGATTGTAAAAGTGCCATCTGCTGTGGCGGGTATTCTATAGTTGCTCCGTTTGCCCTAGTATAAAGATGGCAGAAGTGTAAGTTATGCCTCCCGCTAGTTATGCAGGTGGGATGCTGAAATCTATCAACAGGTATCTGGGCCTTACCAGGGTTCGATTTACCTGGGTGCACCATGCACAAGGTGCAGGTAGAATTTCCCATGTGCATGTAACTGTGGAGACTTACATGCACTTCGTGCACGTAAGCCGTACCCTTGCCTACAGTAGCACTACGATTAATTTCAGCTCACAAACTGCACTCACTGAGTCGCACGTATTCTTGTTGCATGTGTTCACCAAAGACTTTAAAAATGGAACCTACTGCTGTTGTGCTTGGTGCTGGGCATAAGCAATGGAGTAGGGAAAACAGTCCAGTGAGCCACAACTGGAAAAAAGGCTGTGGCCGGCTGGACTTGAACCAATGGGTTGTAAACTGGGCCGTAAAACTCCATCTAACTAACTGCTAGCGTTCACTGGTTCACTGTACTGTAGTTACGTTGTGCTCTGAGAGCTTGATACCGTTGTGGTACAACATAAACTCTCCGTACAGTTTGGTTGTGGCTGCTCTGATTGAAACAGACTAGGCTAGGCTTGACATATACTGTACGTGTATATATCATATGCAACACGTTAGGATTATGTTTGACCTAGTGCTAGCAGCTCTAAAGAAAAAAGTATCGTAGCTCAAAATTAGCGAAGTAAAGTTTTTGAAAATATTGTTAAAGGCTTAGTTAGAGTATTTTACCCATGCCTCACAAATATTTTGTGAAATGAAAGCCAACTAGATAATTTTGGATACCTGTCTTGTAACGATGGGGCTTGCTACTAAAACTGCAGCCTTACTCCTATAGTGTGTACAACAGTACGGCATTGAAATTTGAAGTGACTTCAAGTGATTGTGGGCTTAAGTAGTTTTGGGACCACAAACTCAGAATTTTAGACAAAACCTGAACTGGCAAAACCTTGTCATTGACCATCAAAAAGAATTGAGTTGCTGAAGAGTGTGTTTAATTTTCTAGCTGTAGCCTATCACAGGTTTATTTGGTGATCGTAAAGGGACACTCTAGACTTGGGACCTCAAGTGCAATATTTGAAATGGAAGTGTACTGAATGCCTTGTTTCATAATTTAGAATCGTCACCTGCTAATGCAATCAGTACAGAAGACAGTGAGCTTTCCCAGGCTAAAGAATCAGTGACTGTACTGTAAGCACCGATTGCCAAGGCATGCATGGTCATTGGTGGTGATGGTATTGGGTTAACTTAAAAATTGTCAATAGGCCAATGGGACAATCTTTCACTTGGAGTCAACAAAAACACACACTTAAGGCAGGAGGGAATATTAATACATAAACCCCCATTGTAACAGTAGTACCCTCCAATGTGGGGAAATAGAAACGAGCTGGTACGGGTCTTGTGGAACATGTCACGTAAGAAAAGGGTTAAAAAATTTGCTCATGTGGTTTTCACTGGCGGGCAATAATAATATACTTACATTTTCCTTCATCACAATGTTTGCAACCAATGGTACTGTACAAAATATGTTTTATAGCAAAATAGTGTTCTTCTGGTATTTCTGATTTAAAGTTGTTTGATGCATGTAGAAATTTTGCTGTGCATGTATTTTTTTGACCTACATGCACCTTGTGCAAGTAGAAAAAATTATAAATCGAACCTTGGGCCTTGCACTGTACCAAAAACACCCTTAGTGAAAAGAGTAAGTCAATTTTGCCTACGACGTTCCGATATAAATGTAGGTAGATCGAGGTCTTTCAATATAGAAGTTATAGACCCAGGCTCGTGCACGAAGTTCGAACTGATAAAACGAGCCAATCTCCTTTGAATACTCTCCATCTTATCCTGTAGGTAAATCTGGTGTGGATCCCACACACTGCTGGCATATTCCAAAACAGGCCAGAGAAGACTTTTAAGCAGTTAGCTTCACTTCGCTAGGGCAAAAAGTCAGATTTTTTTAAAGTGCCCCTAAGGTTCTGTTACCTTTATTACAAATAAATTGGATATGCTTATCCCAACTAAGGTCACTAGTGTTTATAAAAACCCCTTAAGTACTTAATCCAGTCAACCTTTAGTAACTTTTCACCACTTAAGGCATAATCAAAACAAACAGGATTCTTTTTTTTTTTGCAAAAGTGATGATATTACACTTTGAAAGCTGGAATCTCATACTGTACCCCACTTCATAGCCCAGAGACCTAGGTCATCAATGTCACCCAGAAGCTTATGACAGTCACTAGCATCATCAATAAAGCAATAGCAGCACAATCAGCAAAAAGCCTGACATTAGAACTGGCACTACTAACGATATCATTAATGTGTGCTAAGAAGAGAATGGGTCCTTAAACAGACCCCTGAGGGACTCCAGACACATCATCAAAAGACGACCAAGTACCATTCACTGCAACAGCCTGTTTACGATCAGAGAGGAAATAATCAACCCACTGGAGGATCTGTCTCGATACACCTACTGTAGACTAATAAGCTTGGTTTTTAATAGCTCATGAGGCACTGTGTCAAAAGCCTTTTCAAAATCCAAAATGAAAACATCAATTTGCTTGTCGTATCCAGGGATGAAGCCCAGTCTTCGATGACTGAGACCAGTTGGGTATCACAGCTGTGGGATTTTCTAAAGGCATGCTGCGTAGAAGAGAGGATATTATTTGATTCAAGTTAGTCCATTTAGTTTAAAGTTATAATGTGATCTAACAATTTGCAACAAATACAGGTGAGTGAGACAGGTCAATAAAATTTTACTTGGGAGAGAACTGTCATTTTTTTTAGCTCATACCAGCATGCTGGTGTGAGCTATTGTGATCATGCGGCGTCACTCCATCCATCCGTCCGTCCGTCCGTCCGTCCGTCCATCCCTCCGTCCATCCATCCGTCCATCCATCCACACTTGTTCAAAATGCTTCTCCTCCCACATGCTTTCATGGATTTGTTTGAAACTTGGGCACAATGTTCCTTGGGTGGTGGGCCATTTGGGGTGTTCAGAAATTTTTGGTCCAAGGTCCAATGTGGACCCTAGGGCCCATTTTATGAAATTCTACAAAATGCTTCTCCTCCTACAGATTCTCTTGTACAATGTTGATGGTTTGCCATAATGTTACTCTGTTATTGGTCCCTTCGGGACCAATAACAGGAATTTTGGGTCCAAGGCCCAAGATGGACCGTTAGGTCCATTTTGTGAAATATTGCAAAGTAATTAACTTCTCTATTTAATGTTTAAAGAGAGGTACTGTAACAGCCTCTCATTATAATGCTTGGTTAGTGATCTCATTATGGTGTTCTTGAATTTTGGTCTAAGGTCCCATGTGGGCCCCAATGGCTCATTTTATGAAATTTTACAAAATACTTTTTCTCCTACAAATTGTGTTGTACAGTGTTGATGATTTGTCATAATGAAGCTCTGTTAATGGTCCTTACAAATTACTTCTCCAATTTGGGATGAAGAATACTTTTGATACCTTTCTAACCAATTTTGTGCCATCCCTCTATTTTAACAGTCTCACAAAATCACTTTACTACCTATTTTTCTCTGTACTGCACCCTCTTTAAAACTGTTTGTGTAGAAGAGGTCAATCCTGTGCAGTTGTTTAGGTTAGTTTAAAGGGAGCTGCTTAATGGGATTTCCATTGGGTATTTCCATTGTATGTGCATTGTCAGAGCACATGGGTTGTGTTTGTCATAGTGATCCTCTGTTAATGGTTCTTTTAGGGTGTTCAGAAATTTTGGGTCCAAGGCCCAATGTACCCTAGGGTCCATTTTGTGAAATATTGCAAAATGGTCAATTCCTCCTCCAGTTAATGTTAAACAGAGTTGAAGGCCTGTCATAATGATGCTTGGTTAGTGATCTGTTTATGGTGTTCTGGAAGTTTGGGTCTAAGGTCCCATATGGGCCCTATGGCCCCTTTTATGACATTTTGCAAATTGCTTACTCCTGCAGATTCTCTTGTACAATGTTGATGGTTTGTCATAATTATATTCGGGTAGTGGTACCTTCAGGGTGTTTAACAAGTTGGGGTCCAAGGCACAAGATGGACCATAGGGTCCATTTTGTGTAGTATTGCAAGTGATTAACTCTTCCTCCAGTTAATGTTTAACAGAGTTGACTGTCTGTTATAATGATGCTTGGCTAGTGATCTGTTTCTGGTTTTGTGGAATTTTGGTCCAAAAGCCCATGTGGACCCTGTGGCTCTTTTATGAAGTGTGCAAAAGTGCATCTTCAACTACAGATTCTCTTGCACAATGTTGATGGTTTGTCATAATGATACTTGAAATTTGGGGTCCAAGGCTGAAGATGGGCCCTAGGGCTTTGCTACCCCCCCCCCCCCCCACCCCCCCCCCCCCCCACCCCCCCCCCCCCCCACCCCCCCCCGCCCCCCCCCCCCCCCCCCCCACCCCCCCCTCCATCCCTCCCCCCCCCCCACCCCCCCCCCCGAGCCCCCCACGCCCTCCCCCCCCCCCCCCCCCACCCCCCGCGGCCCCCCCCCCCCCACCACCCCCCCCCCCCCCCACCCCCCCCCCCCCCCACCCTCCCTCCCCCCCCACCCCCCAAACTTTCCGAAATAACATACTTTATGTAATCCCCAACTTTCTGACGTCACATTTTGACACTGGAATATTTTTTCAAGTACAACTTATATCCCTTCAAGTACAATTAATACATTTGATGATAAAAGGCTACTTTAAGGAAAGGTTGACCTTAAGGATATCCAACCTATCCTCTGCTAGTGAGAAATAAAGGAGAAATGAAGGACCAATTAAGGAAATTATACGAAAATTTATTGGATTCTAGAGCTTACGTTAAGATAAAAAATACAAGAAAATTTATAATACCGACGACAAATCATGGAGATAATTCATTAAGTGATCAAAATTATCTGCGGTAAGAATGTGACATTAAAGGAATCTGTATTATAGAGAAGGCTTAAGCAACATTTGTTTTGTTGTATAAGTGAGGAACATAAAAAAGAGGTAACATATAACTTTCAATAGTTTAAATGTATGCTTTTGAAGACGTCAGCGGATCTAGTTAAAAGTTTTGTTATCCAGATGTGAACAAGCAAACAGTGGGATGTCATTTCACTTTGAGGCCAAACGGTTTATGTTACTGTTTTATTTCAATCTATAGTTTGGACCTTGATGTTGAAAGAGATGTTTGTTTAACAATATAAATGTTTAGATATTTGCTTCCCTGCATTTTTATAACGAAAGTATGAATTGCAGATGAGAGAATGTAAAGTTTCATGAATAATACAATGATTTCGACTTCTGTAAAGCTTTATTGTCACCTGGTGGTTTTCTTTGCGTTCACGTTTGGGTAAATATTTGGTGCCTTTATCAGCTAACATCTAGAGAATTATCCTGAAGAACAGATTACAGATTTTATCAGGATGCCTATAGCTTAAGTACACTTTACCAAAACTAAATAATAAGTCTAAACACTTGCTTTGAGAGAATGCTAACAAGCTATAGAAATGTCTTGATCAATTTGAGAATTAAAACTTTGGTCGATGCCAGTTACCGCGACCAGTGGCGTCGGCCAGAGGAGGGGGCCGATTTCTGAAAATCTCAGAATATTTTGTTGAATGAGCCCCAAAGACTTTTAAGCATTAGATTTCTGTATGGGGTGGGGGTGAAGTGTATTTTCGACTGAGTGATGGAGCTATTTTAATCAAGTTTTATTACAATTAGTTTTGAAACGTTGCATCCCCTTATCGCTGTGTTTATTATCAACACCGTCTCAGACGTATTTGTACTATTCATCAATGAAGGCTTTAGGCGGAATGTTTGTATCCGTATATGAGTGATTACAGAGGAGCACAAGGTTGTAAGATGCGAAACAGGAGAATTTAAGAGGAGACATAATAAAATTAACTTAAATTCTTAAAATTCTTCGCTCATTTCCCTGGTCATTTTTGACTGGTTGTGCTTTCTGTGGTTTTCCTTCACGGTACTTGAAATGTCAGTCCCATTTCTCTGGACTTAGTCCAAGAAGTTAAAACAATTCCTCAGTCTCAAATCATGCAACATTCACTTTGTTTCAAATCATACTCCAATCTCCTATCATAAACTGAATATATTCGCTTCTATGAATAAGTTTGCTCGTCACAGCTAGTTCGTGGAGCTATTTGTAGTTTGGTGGTAGCTAGTTAGGCCATAATCCCGTCACCAGGATAACTTCACACTGGGAAAACCAGGTTTGTGTGAAGTATAATGGTTCTCCTTTTAATCGTAGCCTTATGCTTTACCAGTAACATTTGCAATTTTTCCAATTTCTCACTTCCAGCCCAGAACACGAAGAACACTGCTCCTGCCTAGTTGTGTTTCTTTTACTACATAAAACCCAAATCGACTTATCAATAAATTACACAATTAGTACATTTGTTTTGCCAGTTTTACTTATCTTCCTTTTTCTCTTTTGTTTTGGATAAGGATAACTAGAAGGCTATTTTCTAGCTACATTACACTACTTTATTTCCACAAATCTCATTACCCATTCATCTCACAAGCATGTTAAATTGCTTAGTCCTTACTAAATACCAGTACCTCAGCCTGAAAGAACGTTAGCTAACTCATACTAGTAAAAATTCAGTTTTACCTTAAATCTGGTTCTTCACCCCGTATTCAGAAGAATTTCTATCACGTTCTGTGGAAAAGGCCGTCCCATCGGTTTACCTCTCATGGCCCGCACCGGTCGAACGACATGAACTTCACGTTCTCCTCAGTGGGAACCCATAAGAAAAGATACACCCTCAGCGGTGCCTTAACTTCACCTCCACCGGTATGCACACCCTCAACGGCGTAAGTCACGTCAACCGTGCCACAAAACCTTCGACAACCTCAGCGCACCGTCTCTCTTGATAGACTGTTCTGAATACACGAGGAAGCCCACGCTATCCACTACCCGCTTTCTTTAGTTACGTAATCCGGAATTCAACGTGTGAATAGTCTTACAGGCTTGGGGCTAGCAAACAATGCCTTACAACTCACTAAGCCAACCTGGCATCTAGGCAATTATGAATGTATTAACACAAATTATCATGTTAAATTAAAGGTTTTCCATCACCTCGTGACACAAATCAAATAAAAAATTCACTGAATTATAAGAAAGTTTCAAAATATAAGGGTTATGTGCTAAAAGTAGCAAAAGTAGTTAATCCACCTTAAACGACCAAATATTTCTCAAAGGAGAAGTGGCTCCTCCCTTTCAACCCCGCCCCCAGACGACGCATACACAAAGGAACAACGGATCCGCTGCTGTTGCAACCATCGCGAGGGAGCACATGCAAAATTTACACTGACTTTGTCGAGTTAGATGGGATGGGATTGCAACATAATCTTCTGTCCCCCCCCCCCCATCAGCAACTCCTGGCAGTATCACTTCTGACACCCAATTTGAGCTCCAATCAAGTCATTGACTCTTACATGAATCAATTGGATTGTGGGAGCAGGCAACTGGGGTCAAAACAATCCCGCTGGCTTCCCGTCTGTATTGATAGACGCTGACTAGCGGTGGAAATTTGGATTTTTAGAGTACAATCTCATGCAAAGTACAGCGTTTGGGATTACGGATGATGCAAAAGGAAGAACATAGACAGAGTCGCTGGCACTGGGAGAATGTCCCAAAGAGGTTTTGGAAAAAAATGAGCTTATTTGAAATGAGCCCAAGAGGCGATTAAGCTATGAATTTCTGTAGAGAATAGGATCAGGTATTCTATCGACTAGGTGCTGACATTTTCTACTACAAAAAGCACGTTTTTTAAATCCTTCGGAAAGTAACAAGATTTTTGCGCCCTCTGAAGGCTCTAGCCGTTCGATTCCTACCCTTTTCTAGGACCATTCAAAACATATAAAAGATACCTTTTACCGGTTTTATAACATTTCCAAGGAAAAGATTCTCCGCGCTTGGCGCACATTGTCATGGTTTACAATCCATGCCTGATGAACATAATTGGGTCAATAATGCACTGAATTATTCCAGCGAGACTATTTCCGGGGCAAATTTTTCATTATTTTTCCATTTTTCTGACAATCTTTACTTATATTCACACGTTGATTTCCCCTCCACCTATCATTCTCAGGGCACGTTTTTGAAGTGTAAAGTTTGCATGAGAAGTTGATCCCACAGAACACACAGTCGTACAATCCCATAAAATACCCGTCATCCTAAAATCTATCTAGTCATAAAGCAGAGCCCATAAACGAGGTGTTCCTCAGCTGCACCCACCCCCTCATTTGACTGAGTTTTATTGACCTTACAGATCGTTTTATACAAACATTCCATTTTATTTACCAAGTCGTTGCTAACCACAGAATTCTGTGGTGCTAACTCTCTAGACGGCAGGGAGTAAGTTTAATAGCTGTCGAGCAGTTGTCGCTCATCTGTCAAGCTGTTGTGATTTGTTGCATACTTTTCTTCAATCATTTTTAGCGTTCTGGGGGCTTGAAGTTGACAAAAATCACATCGAGGAAGGTGTAAATCTTCCATAGAATCTGACTTTAGAATACTATTATGGACAAATGTGTACTTTTTAAGAAAACTCTATGCCATAATATACCCAGTACCAGTCAACCTTGAGAAGTTCATAAAATAAAGAAGCAGTGAAGGACATATCTTCCCAATTCGTTGCCAAACTTTCCATATTCATTGCCAACTCTCACGACTGTCAGTTCTGTGGAATCATCTTGGCATGGTTCTAAAACATTTAGTCGCTTGATAGCTCCTTTGTCAAGTGTCTAAAGGTTTTTTTTTAATTTTGTTTTTGAAATAAACGCTGTTTTTTGGCAAATTTGAAAATTTTGAATCAAAACAAACTTTCAACTGCACTTTTACAAACAAAGTCTAAGAAATCTTCCTTTAAAACAATGCGACATCAAATATGTTTTTGTAGGCTTAATTTTGACACTCCAACAAAGTCAGCACAATGCAGGGTTGTAAAGTTACATTTTTTTTGAAATATTTAAGTCATTTGGGGTAAAGTGTAACCCTTTATAGGTTTGAGAGGTCCAACTCAGCCTGCATCAAGAGGCAATTATATGGCAATCTTGTATAATGGGCGAAATTGATGGAAGAACTGCAATTTCAAGTTAATTTGTTTTGCATGAACTAAGATTGTCGAGAAATAAGTAGGTATTGGGAGATCTTCTGTAGCGCCCCAATAAGAAGGTAGGGTCCCGGGCCGAGCGGTGGCGGGGGTACTCGGGCAACTGGAGGTGACGTCACCCGAGTCAGGCATACTGAGGGGGGGGGGGAGTGCTACAATCAATGAATTGACGGCAAATAAAGGCAATTAAACATTTCTTTCAAGTTGCAAATAAGCCATCTAATCAAACCAATCCAGCTCTCTTAGAGCAAAACTAAATAATTCTCTAGTAAATAAAAGGCTTAAAGCTCTCTCAGAGCAAATAATTATCGACTAGATAAATAACCATCTCGTAAACCGAAACATAACATTGCAGTACGTAAATGATACTTTCTATAACTGAGTAGTAATATCCAATTAACTAACCTGCCGTGGGGGAACCGCCGACGTGACTCGCACCAAACGGGGCCGGGCACAGACACGAGACGCTCTAACACACTAGCCCCTAGACTACGTCTTAAGAAAACAGGGGCCCACCCTCCCTTTTGGGGACACACCTTAAAAAATAACCCATTACAAAATGACTAGAAAATCACCCTCACTTCCTAATATCGCAGGGAAAAGGGGGGAGGGGAATCCCAGCGTCCCGAGCCTGAGCCCAAAGCCCCGGACCCGCTCCAAACTGTACACAGAATTAAACTTAAAAATAACTTACAAAGTACCAGAGTCACGCCGTCGGCCTCCGGAGGTCTCCCCACACGGACTTACAACAAGACACACACGTTCTTAACACAAACACGACCAAGGAGCGAGTGATTAATGCTCGAAAGCCAACGCCCCCTCCCGCTAGACCTTATTAACAAAACAAGAGAAACTTATTAGCAAAACAAGAGAAATTATGTTGACTGGCATGCAGCTGTCCTGGCGTCGTGCCAACGTCCCGGCCTGCGGAGGAGAAAACCAGAATAACAGAGGTAAGTATACACACAAGGTAAGTAAGACACACAAAGCCACGTCACCTTAACAATAAAACTCCGTGGCTGGCTCGTAGGATGAAAGAGAAATAGCTACGAAGCTAAAACACAACAGCGACCCCACTCGGTCGCTACACTTCAAGTAAAATAAAACAATAAATCTATCAAAAACACTGATCATGTACTTAGTTTTCTGCGTTTACTTTATTAACAATGTCTTGCATCCATTTTTTGATGTCTTGGCTGGACATTTTTCTAAGAAGAATAGTAAATGGTCACAAAGTCGTTGTCGTCACTGTACTTAAAGCATAGTCATTGTGGCCCGTTTATGTAGCTATAGCACAGTCATTATGCAATATTGCTTCAGGTACTGCCAAGAAAGGAAGATTGAATTTTTTTTCCAATTATAATAAATGGCAGTAGACTTCTCCCATTTCCTAAAACCACAACTAGGCAGTGGGCTAATGGTCTAAAAGTGCTCTATTTCTTGACTTCCGTAGTCCCCCATAGGGAAGTACTTTAACATGACCTAGATACATTGGGAACGATGTCCTAAGGCATATTTTACATGTTCCTATTTTTCAAAGTTGCACATTTATGAGTTATCACGGAAAATATGCTATTTTGGTTGCTAGGGAAATTTTTCCCTAGCAAAAGTAGTCAGAAAACAGAATGAACACAAAATCTAAACTTCCAAGTATGACAATACAGAAAGAAATGTCATTTCCCTTCCAAACACTAAAACAAGTCATTCAAATGTTTTGAAATTAGCATGAAAAATAGACTTTTTGGTTGCTAGGGATCTTTTTCCCTGGCAGCAGTAATAAAAAAGCAGAATAACAACAAAATCTAAAATTCCAATTATGAAAATACAAAAGGAATGTCATTTCCCTCTCAACACGAGAACAATTTATGCACAATATTTGAAATTACCATGAAAAATTCACTTTTTGGTTGCTAGGGAAAATTTTCCCTAGCAACAGATGAAGAAGTAGAATAAATACAAAATTCAAAATTTCAATTATGAAAAAACAGAAGAAAAATCATTTACCTTTAAAATTAGAACAATTTATCCACAAGTTTTGAAATAATCTTGAAAAAAACACCCTTAGTTGGAAACTTTGACAAATTTCCCTTGCAATGGTAGCCCCAAGCCCTGGGAAGTGAACACAAGATGCAAACTCACAATTGTAGGAGTGAAAGATAAATTTCTCCACCTTCAAGTTTCCACAGAAATCAAGAGAAAACACCTCAAATGACAATATCTCAATGACATTACACTGATTGGTTGCTAAGGATAACTTTACATAGCAAAGAAAGTGTAAGCACAGAATAAAGACAAAATGAAAGCTTCAAGTTGTGCGAATAGGTATTTCAGGGAATAAAAAAAAACAATTTATTGTGACTTTTTAGGAGAAATCTGCCAAAATGGTGAGGATTCAGAGAATGGTTGGTGGGCATAATTTTCCATAGGAACTGAAGTTACAATACTTACAGTGTTACGGCTTGTGGTCGCGAGTCAAACCAATAACAGCGAAAGATCACAGAAGAACGAGATTAAAATTCAACAACTTAATGATTATTTACAATTTCCTTATCTCACTTAAATTTACAATAATTAATTAGACTTACTCACAATCCTTTACTTAATATTTCTGGTCTGGTCCAAGGGCTGGTAGTGCATGCACGTTGACGGTGGTACAGTAGTAGACCTGCAGCGTGCTGTAGCGTAGGAACTGGTTCCACGAGCGAATAACGACAGGGCTAGGCGATGATGGATGATAACAATCTCAATACACAGTGTAGAAACGGCGTTAAGGCAATTTGTCACAAGTGTGAATTGTCAGTGGCTGGCCTCATATGATTCAGTCAACAAACGGACAGCAGAGTAACGTCTGGACTCGATGGTGTCTCTCGATGAAGTATTAGGGTGTCTCTCCTCGATAATAGTTGTTGAACTGCCTTTTATATGCAAGGCTTTTATTCGAGAACTCTCCAGAATTTAACAGAAACTTCTAGTGTACACAGTCCAGCAATTACGAGAACGTTCCTTAATAGAAACTTCTAGAACACACAGTAGTTGTAGTTGCGACATAACGTAAACAGTTCTCACTTCTAGACAGTTCTAGAAAGGCTGCGTTGAAGTTGAATTCTCTGGAACTTTCCATTCGCTCGTCGATGGATTCAATCCGGTGTTTCTGACGGGTCGTCTTGTAACAACAGGATAAAAACAAATTGTGACTGATGTTAACAAATAATTTTAGTTCACTGAAATTCGAAAATATCAACATCTCTTATAAGCAGGTTGAATATGAGATGCACTACACAAATGATGGTAGGAACATGCAAATTAAACAATAATCACTTAACAACATTGTTCTACGTCATTTATCAACTAGCCTTTCAGCAGCCCCTTTTATATGCTTCTTTAAGTAAATGATGAAGCTTGAAAAACCTTCAGACAATCACATTGAACCTTGGTTGTAACCTTCCATTTCAATATGTACATTAAGTGTAAAGGGTACAACACCAGAATGACCCGAATATGCTACTCCCCCCTTCTAAACAAATTTTCTCAATCAGTAACTGTGTTATTCCACTCTAGTTTCTTCAGAGGCTGCCTAGTTCCATCCTCATGCTTACCCTACCTAAAACATAAACCTTAACAAGGAGCTTCAAGCAGCAATTTTAGGTCACCAAAGATTATTACATTTCACCCCCACCATGCCTATAAAATTGGTTAAGTAGTGTCTGGATTTATTTAGTATTCCTACAGATATCCAGCCTCAACTCCACCTACCCTTTACTCATAAAAGAACTTACTGCCCATACAATTAATAACTTACATACATAACAAACTGTAATGTTCATATAACTCACATCCAAATTACAATAGGTTTTTCAGAAACAACTCTCATGTAGCCAAACCAACAGATGGTCATGACTATGTGTCTTTTAAAAAAGGATTATCCCTTAATTGTTGATTGTTGCCCCATGTTTTCCAGTCTAGCAACTTTTCCTGAAAGATATTCTTCTATAATGTACAAACTGCAGGTTCTTTTCATTGGTAAATGCATACCCGTGAGTGCCATTTCTACACAGTATTTGGTGGGTTCTAGGAGTACACACCATGTCCATCAAAACATACTACCAATCTTGAGGGGGTTTTTATTGTTTTTCACTGTTTCATATTTCACCAATTGAAAGCATCTCATCTTTACATTATCTACAGAAGTATATGACTATATCATGGCATCTTTAAGTCCCTAGGGTCCCCAATATTTCAAAGCAAATTGTCCCTCTTCAAATCTCAAGGTGGATGGGTACAAAAGGATGAAATATAAATAGATCATGACTGAGCCCTCCTTGTTACATACTCAAGTGGTTGCTCACTTGCTACATTAGGCATTTCACTCCCAGCAGGTGTTTCGGCTTCTGAAGCTGCAATGAAAAAAATTGTCAAAGGTCAATCTCCAAACTACAGTTACTTGTAGACAAGACTTGTTTTTGACATTTTATGAACACTGATTCTGAATATCAACATCAAAAAGAATCTGCGGAGCATTGTTACAATCATATGGATATGACAAATGAGAGGGAAGGGAGGGGCACTGTGCACTGAAAGTTTTCAAAACTCTCAAAGTGCAGAGATTTGGGGCAAAAGAAACTGTGCCCTCCTCCCAAACCAAATTGGCCCATAAGCTTATGATTAAAATTTACCTGACTCTTGATTTACCATATTTCTCGAAACTGCAAAAGTTAAAGGAATACCCATTTAAATTGGTATTTGTGAGATGGCAGCCGCTTACCTCCCCCCACCCCCTTCATAAAATTTTCAGACAATGCTACTATCTTCCGTTGTTTGTAGATGCATGGAAACAGACTAAGAATCAAGGGCTGGTTTGCATAATCTGCTTTTTTACTTTACAAATGGTAGCCTATATATATATGCCTATGAATCCATGTAACAAAGCAGTATAACCTGGAAGGAAAACTTGCCATCAGTGATCAATGTTTACTTTGACCAGCCTTTTATGTCTCAATGAAAGACATAAACAAACATGCAACATTGAATTAAAAGTGGGTCTTCCAGAAAGGCCAGTCTTTGTGCACTTTAAAGTGCAATATTTTACACACTTACAGTATTCACATTTCCATAGAGTTACCAGGCTTCGGAGTTACTGTAATTACTGGGTCTGCCTAAGGCAAGCTATAGGCTGAAGGTAGCCTATCCTCAGCCTACACAACAGGCTTAACAACATTGCATTATCATGCAATTCAGATATTACTAGTCACTGAACGTGACGGTATAATCTGTTCCTTCTAGTCATTCCCTAGAAATGGGGTGTATAGTATTGGAAAGTAATGCTGGGTCCTGTTCAAGGGAAAGATATTACATACACCACCTTGACCAATGATAGCTTTACTTCAACAACTTGAAAAATAAAAATGGAGTAATGAAAAATGAAGGTATAAAATCTGCATCTTCCAAGACATTAGCAGTACAGCTCTCAGACTGGGCTGTGCATTACAGGTAGATGTTACATGGATGTTACAAGGCACAAGCCTAGGTATAGGGTCTGGGATGCTCATCAACTAGCTATAATGGCAATGTTCTTTCACACTAGCTTATCACCGCCTATCCTTAAAGGGATAGAGCAGTCCTCCAAATTGTAATAGACTACCCGCTAACACAAAACGTTTTTAAAACGTGTAAAGTGGTGTTATAAAACCTTTTATAAAACCTTTTATAATACCACTTTACACGTTCTAAAAACGTATTGTGTAAGCGGGGTAGTACTCTATCCTATTCCATGAATGCCTCTTGAGAATCATGTGACAATGTTTTTCTCACTGAATGGTGAAATTTATGGGGTGTAAGTCATTGCTCTACCTTGGATATGCAATATTAAACTCCTCAAATATAGAGAAAGGTACATGGAATAAAAATAAGGAGACTGTGAGAACAAGCTGTTGTTTCAAAATAAGTTCGGGGCGACTCCCCCTGCCTTTTAAGCAGTTTTGTATATTTCATCTTACATTTAAAAACAAACAGACTAAAAAATTACAGAATACCCCATGAGATACAACTGTTTTTTCACTGGCTGCACAGTCACTGCACATCCCTGTAGCCCCTATGAGACAAAATTTCAGTTCTGACTGCGTGCCTATGCAGTCTCTATAAAACAACCGTTATTCTGTATATCCTTGAGCCTCTCAAAGAAAAGTTAACCTTCATAGGCTACACAATAGGATGCTGCCTCCAGTTTTTCATGATGTTTCCCTGTAGCTTCCCAAATATACCACAGTATGCCTGTGACTGTGAGGGAAACTTCACTGAGCATTTGCTGAGTGTCCTTTTAGCCTCGCAAAAATAAATTGACTTTAATTGACTGCATATCCTGGTATAGACTAGTGGTATGGAAATATAGTCAGAAACATTTATGCGGGTCATTTTCCAACAATTTTGCCTTGAATCTGTCACCTCAAACAGAGTTTCATATGCGCGGTATTCTGCAATTAGCCTGCTCCCATTTAAATACACTGAGAAAGTCAACTTACTTACTGAACATGATGTGTCCCTGCATTCCTCTCCACTGCCCTCTGTATAATGTAGGCTGTAATAAACAGCATGTCCTAGCAATAGGTGTAACGTAACGTACTGGTTTAGCGAAATGACTGGCGAACATGACAATTGCTGCATCATGTTCTTAGTTGCTACGGTCTCACTGCAGGTCAGATCCTTTCAAACAGAAATTCCGTACTCGACTTTTTCCAGCAGGCTTGGAAATGGGCACAGTTAACCCCAAAAGTAAGCTCCAAGCATCCCATTTTAAATTTTTTTACGCACAGAATCTTGCGAACAGAGAGTTCAGTGCACGGACTTCATATGTATATGGGAAGTCCGTGGTTCAGTGACTGTGTTATTGCGGGTGTATGTACATAATTCCGTCATATTTACATTCCATCAAGGTCATGTGGTACTCTAGTTGATATGCTATTGGTTGCTGACACGAAGTCTTGTGCAATCTTACGGCACTTTCGTGAACAGCTATGCTTAAAAATTTTGGGCTCATATTTCACTTAATATCTACAAAATGTGCAAATTTAGCCCGTGGGAACATGTAATTTCATCTTAGTCATATATTTTTACGATTTTTGAGCTATTTTTCAAGTACTTCCCTGAGTGGGATCACGAAACAAGCGAATTTTGGGCTTCGACCCACCGTCCAAACGGTCTGCAGCTCACTGGTAATGAACTGGTTATAAGCTGTTGTGGCAGGTCTTTAACAACAAATGTAAATAATCAGACGGGAGTAGTTATTAGTCACATATGAATTTGCTCTTATATCGAGCCTCTTATTTCAGGGTATGGCAGAGAGAATACCGCAGTAAAGGGTGAAAGTGAGCCCAATTTCAATATAAAACCTTCTGATGAGATCATTATACTGTAAAGCATTTACCATTACCATAATTATTGAAATCACATCGTGTTGAGCATGTGATTTCAATAATTTCCCAGGCCCAATAAACGAAAATTAAAGTCTGGCCGTGCATTACAGACTCCTTTAATAAATCTGTTGGTCAATTTGAGATCATTTTCCTAATCAAAAAACATTTTCCATGGACTTCGATTGTCTTCAAAATAATGGCTTTACCCATTTACATTGTAAAGTCTTCGCCTTAAACTTAATATCAAACCCTAGGTTACTCGTTTTGTTAAGTAACACTGACCTTATTTATTTTATAAGGTTTTGTATCAAATATATTTGTAAAAAAATAGTTTTTAATTCACGAAAGAAGTAGGGGCAGTGCCGGATTTACGGCGGGGCCCACCGGGGCCCAGACCCAGGGCCCCCCACATTTAGGGGCCCCCGCATTTGGGTGTCCAAAAATGGAGGCATAGGATGCCTTATCATCCGTCCGTCGATGGTCAACATGTAAAATATGGACCTTTTTTCGGAACTCCACACTAAAAAAGTTCTTTCCATGGGGCTACATGGGACCTGTAAGCTGGATGCATGGTCATTATTCTATCGCATTTGCACAACTTGTCACAGACGTGACACCACACAACCCATGAATTAAGTGTTTACAAATGTAAATTCTGACGGTTTTGTACAAAACAAATTGGCATCCCTGTAGATATTTGGATGACGGTCTAGCTATCGACCACCGATCATGTGATTCATATTCCCTTCAATCACTGTGACCAACCAAGGAAGTCTTCACCTCGTAAACCCTGTTTTTATACTACTATAATCATCGAACAGTCGGTAAATATGAATAGCTTATTTGAATTTTCATGTAGTTAAATTTAAAGTCACCATTCAATCCGAGGAATTAAAATGACATGACATGTGCACGTTGTGCAAATCAAATTCTAAGAGATCATTTCTTTACACTGACTAGGCCTAGTTCATTTCATCCAGTGTGTCAGCAAAAAAACCAAAATTTACATATCAATTGTTACAAAAGTCAACTTTCCGAACATAAGATTTCAAATTGAAAATGTTTAGATGCAACTTGCAAGACCTGGGAAGTGCCATTTCCAGCGATCTGGGATCATGTCCTGCCAAAATTTTCTTGCACGCTACGCGCCAACCTATGGTAACGCTCCGCTTTGATGGTAAGCCTAATCGTAAAAGGGCCCCTAAACTAGTCTGGGCCCCGGGCCCCCACAAGCTACGTCCGGCCCTGGGTAGGCGGTAGAGTCAGAACCGTTTTCAAACCTACCATCTAGACTCACCTGCTTTTGCAGTACCTGTGTAATTAGTTTCAGTCTTTTCTTTACTTTTTTAGTTTTTGTCTGGCATTTTATTTTTGTAGGTTTTATTATTTTACTTTGTCCCCATTCTCATCTTTTTATTCTTTTTAGCGATTGATTTGTACAGTTTTGTTCTTCTTTTTTACGCCTTCCCTTAAGTTTTTATTTATTGTTGATATATGTACTCTTTTTAATTGTTCCTTTTTCCTCGTTTTGTTTGTAAAGTGCTTCCGAGCAGACCTCTTTTTTGTAATTAGCACGTGAAATATGCAGAATGATGATGACGACGACGACGACGCCGATGATAATGATGATGATGATGATGATGAACATGATGATGGTGGTGACGGTTGTAAAGGAACCTAAAAGCCCTAATGCTATTAGCACTGTCCTCTAGTACGTTAAAACTTATTAGCCTTTTGTCCCATGAACCCATGACCCTTAGACTACATTTCCATACTCAGTAAATTCCCAGCTGGCCTTTGACGAGTATAAAAGCTAACTCGCATACTTTTAGCCATGCTTTTCCAGACCTACCGTCAGCCTCATTATCACCCTATCATGCTCTTTACTCGCATGTCGCTAAGAGCGTGGCATATAAGAGACTTGAGATGCGAAGAGGTAAGGTGAGTAGAACTTGTTACTGTTTATTGCATTTGGACGTATATTTGGGGTACATACGGTATGATTTAGCGTATTCATGGATTTTCGTGGTCGGCAACGAACAAAGAGGTAATTTTGGTATCGTAGATGCATGCAATTTATCACAGTCGTGATTTTAATATCGAATTCATTTTTTATAGCCTCTCTAGTTTGTTAAGAGTATATTTCCTAGTTTGTACCATTTCGATAGTCTATTTTTGTATGCAATGTATGTATGTTCAATTTTTATTAGTTGTGTATTTATACCGTTCAGTTTACATATTGATTGCGAATTTATATTGTTGACTTTAGATATTAATTACGATTTTCCTTCTTCGGTTTCCACGAAGGTTACAGAAACATACTGCGTCGCAAACTTTACTCTCTCTCTGTGCCTTCTTTAGGGTCCTTTGGTTTTTAATTTGCGTGTCTGACCTCATCATCGTTCTCCCTACAAACGACTGCAGTGGTGGTGGCTTTGGTGGTGGTGATGGTGGTGGTGGTGGTGGTGGTGATGGTGGTGGTGGTGGTGGTGATGATGGTGGTGATGGTGGTGGTGTTGGTGGTGGAAGAAATAAACAACTTTAAATGAGATTCATATTTAAGTCTGAAGTTGCAAAAAGTCTACACTGTAAAAAATGTCTGCTAATTTACAGAAAATAAAACAGAGAAATTAATAAGAAATAAAGAAATTTTCTGTCAATTAATTGCCAGAATATTTGTGTATTCCTTTTGTATTTCTTATTTTATTTTCTGTAAATTTACATTTTACAATTTATATTTTTAACAGTGTGCAAGACTCTGCCTACTTTTGGAATCGAATCTCCAGGGCTGTATGTGGTAATTGCAGTGTCGTCAGTATAATTAGATATATTAATACATTCACCTAAAATATAGATACGATAAACTTTATTATTTGAGTTGATGACTTCAGTGCAAGTGATGAAACGATAAAGACTTAGAGGACCGCCTTGCCATACACCTCTAGTGACCTTAAAATAGTTTGTGGCATACCTGTTGTTAAGAAAACATGTAGACATGTTACATTACAGGGTGCAAATCCACGTAAGAAAATGATTTCAAAAACTAAAGCAAGCTTGATCATTTTTTAAAGAATCTCAATCTAGGCATTCAAATGCATCCTTGAAATCTATAAGTAAGAGAGCACCGGGAACAAATTCCTTTTTACAGTAAAGGATTAGATCCCATATGAGTCTAATGTTTCCTCAATGTGGCGCCCCTTTAAATTACCAGTTTGATAATTTATCACGTCTGTGAGTACACCCTTCATACGACTGGCTTAACACTTCGTCAAAATTCTATAATCTATTTTAAGTAAACCAATGGGGCTCCAATTTGTGATATAACGAGGGTCTTTGGATTGCTTCAAAATTACAGTCAGTGGCACATGCTCTGCCCTGCTCATCGAAAATACTTCCACACTGGCAAGCATAGTTAAAACAAATCTGCCACAATCAGAGATGGTAAAAAGTCATTTTTAGCAAGTCCAAGTCAAGTCACAAATCAATGTTGGCAAGTACAAGTAAGGCACAACTCATTTGCCTCAGCTCCAAGTCAAGCCAAGTCACAAGTAAAGCAGTAGTAAGTCAAGTCATTTGGACCTCAGCACAAGTCAAGTCACCATAATTATTGACTAGCTGCATCTCACTGAATGAACTGTTCCAGGGCTATCATCTACTTTGTCGTCATATTCCATTCCAAAGCAAGCAACAAGGTTGGAACACCCTTTACATGATACTGCAATCGATGACGAAACTGAAATATGTGAATTAGAGCACGCTGAGTCAATCGTGGGAAAGATACAATGCACTGAAAACTAAACTCGGAACCCAAATTAACCAACTATCTACATCATGATTAAATATTATGTTCTAGTTGCAATGTTTGGTCTCGGAAACCGGGAGTGGGATTTCAGATTTTTTGTGGGGTAGGGGGTCTTGGAAAATCACAAATCAACAAAACAGTCAATTTTGCTTCATTTCAACAGGTTGACACAACTTGGCGGACTTGTTAAGTCTTGTCCACACAGGATGCGTTGCGTTGCGTATACATCACGTCACGTCACGTTTTTTCCGCATCCTTCCGGATACATCAAGAGCATGCCTGTCTGTATAGGATGCGTCAATTTCGATGCGTCAGTCTGAGATGCAGTGTGTAGTTTCCAATGGCACATATGCTGATTAAAGAATAAAGTGTATGTAGGCCATAGAAAGGTTCACGGTACATATTCAACACATGCCTGCTGGTGACAACTCAATCGAGTTCCGGGCTCCCTAATGAGACTTGTATTAAAATGATTATACCTTCTTTCTTTAAAAAGGAAAACAACACGGGCACTGAACGATTTTCATGACAAGAGCATGCACAGTAGGCCTTCGTATAATGGCACGCATCACCCTCATGAAGGGCCGGTAATTTATATATCTGCATTATATACAGTGGCGTAGCTAGAATTTTTTGTTTTTTGAAGGGGGTACTCAGGGGGCTGGAGATTTTCCTGGGGTTCCTGTTTACCATCCAAGCGGAGCGATACCATGAGTTGTAGCGGGGGTTACCAACTTAGTTTGGGATTTTAATACATCCTAAATTACCGCCCTTGCCACTGGCCATGCTTGACCGCTTCCAGCGAGATGCCCAGTTTTTTGTAAAAAATATAAAATTTGATTTGATTTTATTCTCATACACATTACGTTTGTCATAATCTATCCAAATTTGTGCAAAATCATGCAGAGCAGAATTATCCCGATGGATTTCAGGCAGTGGCGTACCGAGAGTTTATCTCACGGGAGGAGAGGCATGCGGTATGTTGCGTTATCGCCGGCTGGGAAGGGGTGAAAGGGGAGGGTGTCACTCTCCCCTTTTAAGTTTTTCAAAAATTAGGTGTCCTTAGATGCAACCTGGTTGCCACATATGTTACCTTTTGAAGTAAAATTTGTGTTAAAAAATTAACGTATTTTAAGAAACTAAACGAAAATCGGCATCAGTGAGGGAGGATTGCCCAATTGCCACCCCCTTTGTACGCCACTGAATACAGTGGATTGATTGGAATGGAGATTTTCCACAGCCAGAGTCTAACATTATCAAGTAGAGTAGCCCGGCGGAGTGAATATGTTTGCCCAGATCGCCAGTGGGGTCGCTTGGGGAGCAATGGTTGAGGGGAGGGGCGCAATCCCCCTCCCCATTTTATATTTACATCTTCTCATGTACCACGAAATGTCCCTGTGCAGCCAAATCTTGAGTCTAGACTACGCCTGCGTACCACCCTTCCAATGAATACAGCTGTTGTTCCACTATCGAAGTCAATAATAATTGCGAGGGTGGTGGGTACCCAAGTATCGTGTATCGGGGCCGGGGGGTGTAGCTTAGTAAAACTTGGAAGAATCCATGGAAAAGACGACTCGAACAAAGTTTCAACGGTTCACTTGGTTTATTCAAAGTCAGAGAGAAATCTTCCAGTTTCTCTGACCGGTCAAAGAGATTCAAAAATTTAACTCTATAGTATGCTGACCAATTCTACACGTTGAATTCCAAACGAATTTAATTAACGGCGTTACATGTTGTTAAGCTTCAAAGTCCTTCACTACTGTAATCAAGGAGTTACTATTCCTACAAACTAAGTTTCCTTCCCTTTAAATTTGTTACAAAAGTCCAAGAACTAACAAGTAAGAAAAGCCTAGCTGGTGAAAGCCCAGCAGGCGTAGCCCAGCGGCAAAAGCCGCGGGACTGTACGTGTTAATTTGCTGCTCTCTTTCTGAATGTTGGTTCTACTCTGTCCAGAAAGGGTGTTCCCTAAAAGTGGTTTCTAGACAGTGTTGTCTGGAAACTATGGGATGGGGGTTCCTGATTGGACTTGGTCCTGTACATGCTTAACAGACTGGCCAATGGAAAAAGTTTGTAAGGAGAGGGACCCAGACAAGCGACCTCTATTTGAGCATTTGGGCATGACCTGTAAGGGTCACAAGATGGGCTTCATCGAAACCATCGGTGTCAAATAATCTGGCAGCACATAGAATTTGTTACATGGGAACGCTGGGTAAATGGGCCTAAAATGTCAACATCTGACTGCTTAAATTCCCAAAGAAAACTCCCCTAAGTGGAATGTCGAAGACAGGTATTTTAAGTGGCGATTAGCCCTATTATTTGACACAAGGAATCATACGCGTATATATTCCCAATAGAAAAATGCAAGAAATCGGCCTTCCGACCCATCTTACAGGCATTTTATTGTGATTTTGAGGTCGAACATAGCATCATTTTTCATCCGGATCCTGTTAAATTTTATGTCATGAAAGGAAAACATGAAAGAAATCAAAGTTGACGCAAGTCAACTCTGTTTCTGAACGCACATGGGCTTTGCCAAAAGTTGACGCATCCGGAAGGATACGTGTTTTCCCGCATCGAACGTGACGCAACGCGTCCTATGCGGACGGTTCCATTGATTTACCTGCAAAGTGATAAAAGTGACGTGACGTAGACGGATCGTGACGCGATGCAACGCATCCTATGTGGACAGGCCTTTACTTGCATGGCTACATCCCATCGAAGTGTCCGTGTGGCAGTGGTCACCATGGTCACTTTGGTGTAGAAGTAGTAACAGGACACCGTAACAGTGAGACCTTACTCACGAGTCAAGATTAGGCATATAGTACCATACATGCCAGAGTTCCACATAATTGAGTTCTCTGGTAATGTTTCAGCACAGCACAGATCATCATCACCGGATGGTAACTGTGTCAGGATAGGATACAGTACACACTTGCCTCATAATCCTCTTCCCGATGTCCATCTACGATCACACAATAATGTTTACTGAGCAGTCAGCACCATGTCCTTATTTGGCTTCCTAAATAAATAAAAGATTTCACACAAGAACAACACTCTTTGAAACTTGTTCGCATCACAAACCACAATACACAAAGTCGCAAACATGAGCAAAGAAACACAGATTCAATCAAAGATATTAATTATAATTATATACACTAGCAGACTTGCCAACTCTCACGGTTTCACGATGAGTCTTACGGTTTCGGTCATCGTTTTACGGTGAAAATACCTGATCTCACCGTGAAAATCACTTAAGGGCAACGTCAGATATAAGTTTCCTTACTTCAACCAAGATCAGTGCTTACCATCACTGGTTAAGTTTTATTGAATCGCGTATGTATTGTTGTCAGAAAAGTGACTTATTTAGCAAAACATTTTCCACGGGAGATACTTTTTTAAGGCTATTTTTTCCAGTGTCGCTGGCACAAGAGGCACGTGCATTCAAGGTATAGATTCCTGTAGGGGACAGGGTTAGGTGTGTTTCTGACTGAATAATGAATCTATTTTAATCATTCGTTGTCACAAGTTCTCATACTATCAAAATTCTCGCAAATCCTGTTCAAAGTACCGAAGTTTTCTCGCGCTCTACGCGCGTGCAGCCTAGCTGCATGGATGTGCCTGCTATCAATTAGTGTTGTACCGATATTACAAGTAGCCGATATTACCGATACCGATATTTCAGTTCTCAAGATCGGCCGATACCAATTCGATACGGATATTGGGAAAAAAGCATCAGGCAACCAATCGTAGGCTGCGGGGGCACCACGATAAAAGTGTCCTTTTATCTAAATGAGATAATATATTGGATCTTACATTCCAAAATACTCAAAAAGTGTACCATTTTCATGTTATATGGGGCGATAAATATCGGTTAGGTAATGTCGACATTTAAGGTTGGCTAAATTTTGCCAATACCAATACAAGATGAAAATTGAAAATATCGGCCGATACCGATGGTGAATACCGATAATCGTTCCACCACTACTGTCAATACCCTCTCAAATATATTCGCATTATTCAATGTTGAGTATATCGGCCGATACTAATGGTGAATACCGATAATCGTTCCACCACTACTGTCAATACCCTCTCAAACATATTCGTATTATCCAATGCGGAGTATATCTACCGATACCAATGGTGAATACCGATAATCGTTCCACCACTACTGTAAATACCCCCTCAAACATGTTCGCCTTATTCAATGCTGAGTGTTCTACAATTACGCAGATTTTGCTTGTGCATAGGAGTTATTATGGAGGAGCACAGCGTTGCAAGAATGTAAAGTAGAGGAATTTAGGGAAGACATATTTTGTGAAAATTGAAAGCTCATCCTGGACAAAAGGTTCGCCCTCTAATTGGCGGATGCATTTTGTTGAGAATTGAAGTGTCTCAGTAGAAAATCTGCTCGTAACTTTTGTAAGTTATGGAAATGATTTTTAATCCAAAATTTCGGTGCTTTTTGCGCAATAACGAGTGCCATTCCACAGCCAAATTTTCTCTAAATATTTATAATCTCTAATCAAATAAATAATTCAAGGATTTGCCAAACATGCCATCATTTCGTATTTGAGCCACCTTACCTACACAAGATTTTTAAGGGGAGTTCTCACCCCTTCACTTAGACAACACACCTTTCTTTTACAGTCAAAAACAACAACAACAACAACAAAAGAATTCACTAATTTGTGAAGTTTTCCATTATCTAATCAGTTAAAAAATTCGTCAAAGACAGCACCATTAATTGTGCATCTGAGATGTCTTAAATGAGAAAAAATTCCTCTTAGACCCCTTAGACACCTGCACAAGGTTACAAAGGAAAAAATTCCCTCCAGGTGCAACTACCACTAATGCGAATATGCACAATTTTCACCGACTTTCTGGGTTTATCTGGGGTGGTCTTAACGCGTCATCTTCTGTAGTGGCCCCTATTTCCAACCTATGGCGGAGCCACTGATTTTCTCACATTTTTAAGTTACTCCTAACTGTTTGCTTTACATTGGCATCCCAATCTGGTAACCTTAGTGACCATCCATCTTTTACATTTGCCGTAACTTGCATGTGCAATGAATTTGGTCGTTCACAACGTCGTACGCGCGTGCCCCCGGAAGCTCCTGGGTTTTAATGTCTCAGAAGTGCTAGGAAGACTGTTTCAAGGAGTAAAATTCAGAGGTAATGTTCTTGGGTACTGGTATAAATCTAGGAAATGCTGTTTTGAGCACAAAACTCATTTATAACCTGCACTGGACTGAAATTGTACAAAAGCAACAATGTCCTGTTAAGCTTAAAAAGGCAGGGATCAACTTATAGGGTCATCCCAGACAACTGGATTTTGAATTCGGAGATCATTACAAGACCTGTGAGTTGGCTTGAGATCAGTGGCGCCTCCAGGTTTTTTGTCATTGATGTAGAATTTTGTAGATGATGCCGTAATAACACCTCAGTCCCCCCAAGTCTGCGTAAATTGCACCTTTATTTTTGATGCGTCCCTGCATTTGTATACAACAGTTTTGATCTTTCGTTTGCCACTACATAATGGTGCCGTCCTGGGGAAGGGGCCCCCCTCCCTTTTAAGAAATTTTTGTTAATTTAAGATCTTGTAGATGCAAAATGGTGCTATCTTTGAGATGTTTTTGGAACTAATCATATATGGCTGGAAAATTTCCATAATTTAGTGAATGTTAATTTTAGGTAAGGTAAAGAGGAGAATATGTTGTCTTTTAAGAGAAGGATACATTGTCAACAAACCTCCTTAACACCTCCCCCCTTGTCTATTTTACTGCCTTCCATTTGGGGAAGTTTTTACACAAAAGTACGTGCGTGGATTCCACAGAAACACTCTTGGAGTATTACGAAATATTTCTTTACCTTCATTCTGCACTGGGAAAGGGCATTTAAGGCTAGCCGATATCTGTATAGGACCTCCTGGAAGATCTGTATTAATCATATTAAATGAGGGCAATGACATAATGCGTACTACCTGACATTCAAATGATAATATAGAGTATGACGCCGAACACTTCACAACTATCGTATTTTTACTAATTTTGAACGAAAATCCAGACGAACAGCTTCCAGCAATGGGAAATGAGAGAGAGGGAGAGCATAGGTGCAGAGGCGTGATATTAGACCTTGATAGGTGTAGTAAAAGGGGTGAAGGACTAATAAGCGCATTTCAGAATGCTGTTTCGTCGTAAATGTATTAACAGTTACCATCTATACCGATAATGCTGTGCGCGAAGCGCTCGGTAAAATATTTGAAAAATGTGTAACAGCAGATACGTACTTTCAACCTTCCACATCATGCTACATATTAGACTGAAAGATCCCATATTAATGCGAGATCTTCACAGATGTTTGGAGATGTATGTCTGTTCTTCGGAAAGTGTTGTGATCAGAATAGTTCCATGTATTATTACCTTAATAATTGTCATGACATGGAGTGCAAACCGTGACGAATGCAGAAGCGCCGAAATTTTTCATTAGATAAGATTTCCATAACAAAACCTTCATTCACACTGTGCATCGAGACACTTTTAATTGCCCAACAAACCTAGTACATGCCACTGCCATAAGACAGTCTTTTACCTGTAAATTCGTAAACTTTCAACTTTTTTTTGCTGCTGTGCTACTTCGAAAGTTGCGATCGGAAGATATTGATAATAAGAATAACACTGACGTAAGGTTTCAAGCGCGCGGAGCGCGCGAAAATTTGGATAGTTTGCGAAGGATTTGCTAAAATTCTGATAGTTTGAGAAACATTTGTGATAGAAAATGAAGCAGAGATTGAAGAATTTCTTAGGAAAATGAAGAATAAAATGTGCTTCCCGGCATATACGTATCTGTAGACTGTACCATTGGGGGATGATTACATGGGCCATCCCCCCTCGTCAAATGGTGGGTTGTATATCCCCATCCCCCCTGGGACCTACGCCCATGATCAGTTGGGTTAAATTGTAGTATAAGAATTACAACACACTGTCAAACTATACAATGGTCAGAACATCTGCAATATCGCTGAAGACACTGTTGCACAATGAAAAGAGGCGTCTCACACGTATATTTCAGTAAATATTCTTTCGTGTAGGTGAATGTCGCGCACACTTTTGAGGTCTGGGCATGCCGCGGCAGCACAAGTAGGGGATCGGGAGTGAGTTAAGTCAAAATTGTCCATCTGAATAATGCTTTTGACTTGCTTTGGGGACAACTCCAGGTCAAGTCACAAGTAAATACGAAAATCGCAAGTCAAGTCACAAGTCACAAAAATAGTGACTCGAGCCAGACTCGAGTCCAAGTCAACGAGTCCAAGTCAACAACCCTGACCACAATGTGTCCTACATCATCCCAGAATACTTAAAAATTCATAGGCAATCCATCTGAACCTTGAAACTTTTGGAAAGGCATAAATTTGCAGGGCAAGACTGCATTCATCCAAAGTAATTAGATCCTCACAACTGACCTGTAGCTCCCGGGAAAGCTTACTATGTTTAAGAGTAATATTTCTAAAAAACAAGCTATGACATAATCTCATTTCTTATAGTATATAAGTTCTAATAAAATTACCCTGATTAAAGAAAAATATCAGATAGTTTCTTGATAGTCTCGTCATTGTCTGAGAGTGTTTCGTCTAATAAATCTGAAGATTTATTCCTTTTTTCAAGATTTAGAAACTTATGAGTACCTTCCCTATTTCTTCAGCCCAAAAAGTTTACTCTAATCTTACTTACAAACTACACTAAGTGTTCTCTTCTGACGTGCGAAAAAATCTGATATCCAATTAATGTATCTGAAGCTAGCCATCACACGTTTTAGCCATTTGTGTAAATGTTGCAGGGATTGCACATAAGATAATTTCAAGTGAGGTAATTATGATTATAAAATTAATCTGTTACCAGCATTAATTTGTTCTCTAGTCTTTATTCGACACCCAGTTCTCCGAAGCTAGGCATCTTGTATAAGTTAGAATGGCGTCCAAAACGCATACAAATATGTACACACAGAATACTAGAGGGGACTCAACAGTACTTCAATTGTCCACTGACATTGCTCGTCCAAAGTCAATTGAAATTCTAAGGTGGTGAGCGTGTGTGATGCATTTACATTGAACTTATTCTCGCCTTTGTAAGTTCCCATTGGTTGTTCCGAGGAGGTGATATTAATATATTTTGTAGTTTTGTACCAGTTTGATAGTCTATTTTTGTATTTGATGTATGTATGTGCAGTTTGTATTAGTTGCAACTGTTGAGTTTAGATATTGATTGCGACGTTATATTGTTGACTCCATTGCGAACTTTGTGCTTTCTTTAGGGACCTTTGGTTTTTTAATTTGCGGGTCCTCATCATCGGTCTCCCTACAAAGGGCTACAGTGGTGGTTTTGGTGGAGGTGATGATGGAAATAAATGACTTCAAGTGAGGTTAATAGCCTATTTAAGTCTGAAATTGCAGAATAAGTCTGCAAGATTGAGACTGCTTTTTGAATAGAATTTTAAGAGCTGTCCTTGGTAATTATCATGTCGTCAGCATAGTTAGATATCTTACGACATTCACCTAAATCACAGATACCATAAATTTTATTATTACCTCCAGTGACCTTAAAATTGTTTGTGACCCATTGTTAAGTAAACATATATGCATGTTGCAATACAGAGCGCAAATCCAGGTAAGATAATCATTTCCACAAAATAGCAAGCGTGATCATTATTTCAAAAAATAGGCCTATCAGTCTAAAAGGTCAACACATCTTATAAATCTGTAAATAAGAGAGCACAGAGAAATTCTTTTTCTCAATGCAGCGCCTCTTTAAATTACAAGTTTGATGATGACTTATTAAGTCTGTGAGTACGCTCTTCATACGACTGGCAAAACGCTTCGTCCAAAATTTATGAGGCTATCTATTTTAAGTAAAGCAATGGGGCTCCAATTTGTGAAATTAAGAAGGTCTTTGGATTGCTCCACAATGACAGTGATAAATGCTTTGCCCTGCTTATCTGAAATACTTCCACACTGGAAAGCATACTTAAAACAGGTTTACCACAATGTGTCCTACATCATTGCATCATTGCAACGATAACCAAACCATCTGAACCTGGAAACTTTTGGAAAGGCATGGATTTGCAGGGCAAGACTGCATTCATCCAAACTAATTAGACACTCACGACTGGCCTGCAGCTCCAGTGCAAGCCTGCTATATTTAAGAGTGGTATTTCTGAAAAAAAAAACTGCTCCGACATAACAGCATATCTTTTAGTGTATAAGTTTTTATAAAGTTGCCCTGATTTACGAAAAATGTCAGTTGGTTTCTTGATAGCCTCATCATTGTCTAAGAGTATTTCGTTTAATGAATTTGAAGATTTATTTATTTTTTTTTTCAAAATTTATAAAGTAATGAGTATTTTCTCTATTTCTTCAGCCCAACGAGCCCTAGTTTATTCTTATCTTACTTACAACCTACCCTAAGTGTTCTTCCCTCGGACCTGCGGAAAAATCTGATATTCAGTTAATGTATCTGACGCCATTACAATTTTGGCCAGTTGTGTAAATGCTGCAGGGATTACACATAACATAATTGTAAATGGCGTAATTATAATTTAATTTACCAGCATCAGTTTCTCCTCCAGTCTTTATTCCAGGGAGTTGTTATCCGACAGGAGAGAGCTCACGACAGCTCCCTTTGAAGTGAGGTTTGCGTATTCAAGGTCACCTATTAAGTCATTCAATTATCTTGCTCTATAGATTTCAATAGGAATTAAGCTGGCTTAGAAAATAAACACAAAGAGAATTGTCGTCTGCTACATCATGAGTAGAGCTGTGGCGATTTTATCCATTGCCATGGCATTGCCAGTCGCCTGAAAAGTAAATAGATTTTCTCTGTGGTGACGCTCGGTGACGCGAATGAGACCACATCGGCTTGATTTTATGTGAAATTGTGAACATAGATTTATATCTTGTTTATTCAGGAAACTTGAGGAAACTTGTCAGAATGTAGTCAAAGAATTAGGCTTCTGTCTCTTAAACTCATTTGCATACGGTCTCTTTAGATGAAGTAGGGGCATTTGTATTGATCTAGTTCTATTAAACAGTCGTTTTGAGTTTCAAAAACCCAGCCATCTAAGGGATGGCGGTACCAGCCTACACATCAAAGCATTGCTCAATTTAAGTCCCTTGTTAAAGTATTAGTAGAGATGAATGGTGTCGCAAGGAGATAGTTCATCAAATTGAAAGCATTAAATAAAGGGCCTAAGTCCTTGTAAGACTTATCAACAGCTAACAGTTGGTAATCTTTTCATTCTTAAGACCTATTTAAAGTATTAGCATAAATTAAACTTCTAGATCTCTCTCCATTCGGATAACAGCTTCCTGTTTATTCTGCACCCAGTCCCCCGAATCCATCATGTATAAGTTACAATGGCGTACAGAACGCACACAATACGTATACTCGGAAGACAAAAACAGATTCCACAGTTCATATTCCGCTGACAAAGTTCATTCAAAGTCAATTGAAATTCTAGGGTGGTGAGTGTGTGTGCTGCATTTACCTTGTACTTATTGTCGCCTTTGTAAGTCCCTTGGTTATTCCAAAGAAGTATTATTAATAACACCCTCTTGGTTCAAAGACTCTTTTCAATGAAATCCTACAGGACCGAAAATTAGAATGAGGTAATCTATTTCGCATAACAAGCCACTAGTACCAGACAGTCACGGGTTATAGCCAACAAAAACACCTTTGTTTGCATTTAAGGACGATTGTTGAAGGTAATTACATATAAAAGAGGATCTAAGGTCTCGTTATTTAAACTGAAATATTTGACATATTTAAATGCTTTCAAAGTTCTCTTACGAAAAGGAAGCCTCCCACGATATACTACGTGCATTAAAGCAAAACATTGAGTGCAGTGCCATGTACGTGTAATACGTATGATAGTTGTGGTTTCTGTTGAAACGGCTACAGGTATTTTTCATGTATAAGAATAGACACACAGTGGCAATACGATGTTTATCAGACACTGCTCAGTAATATGAATTTTAAAAAACCTCAATGGAGGAATGAAAATAAGTAAAACAGAACAATCCAACAGAATGTTCTGATATTTGTGCTATGATATACCAGTATCCTAAATTGAAATGTATAGATCACCAGGTACACAGATATGTTTCATTGATTGGACACATTTCTGCATCATTTAATAGATAGGGACTTTGTGTAATATTACTGGATTTGAAACTTTGAAAGAGCGACCTCAGCAGAAGCACAAGATTGAAATGTATTTCAAAACAGTTTGAGTGCTTTTATACTATTACATATTAGTACATTGTGATAAACCAGCAATGGTCCAAAAAAAAGTACTGTCAGCCAAGGAAACAACAATGATTGCCTTGTTGTAGCCCCCTCTCCCTTCCCCCTTTCTCTCTCAGGCATTATAATCAGTTTAAAGTTTTGTCAAAGACCAACATTTCATAGCTGAATCTCTTTACACATAAAATAGATACTCCATTTATGAGCCCTAGTATCACTAATTAACTCGCACTGTTACTGAAGTTCCAACCTCATCTAAGGTACGTTGCATTAAGGTGTAAAAGCTATGAAGTTACTAGTAGTATCGAACGTGGTTCCAATGACATTGTGTATGTCACACGGCTGCTTTATTTTCTCTTAAAGCATATGATGTCCCCAAAGTTGTTTGGAACTTCCTTACAATTCTTTAATGTTTTACACCGCTGATGCGGCTAGTTCAGTCTCTTTTAAAGAGCACAGAAGCTTTAATCCTGACAAATGATATCTTTCACAACACGTATCCCTAGATAGTCGAACAAAAGGCGCTAAAACTCTGCATATTCCAGCCAGATATTTGGTGCAATAAGCAAGCTCTCATGTAAACCAAGCGATTAAGAATCAATTCTGATAAATGGGAGGCATTTAATTAATACGTTCAATATAATTTTTGTTTCCAGATAGGCATGCTAAACCCTGATATGCCTGATTAATCAAATCATTAAGATGCATAGATAAATGTAAAAGAAGTGATGATTAGCGAAGTTAGATATAACCATTCGAAAGACGGTTCCGGTTTCAAGTCATTAGCAAAATAAAATTAATACCTATAAAATAGGGGAATACATTGAACACAATGGAATGCTGACAGTTCCCATGATGAGTATTACTTGTGTAATGTGTGCTGTTTTTTACAATCTAATAAGTGTGCGACATTTGAATCATTTGGAAAGAAAAAAAGTTGACGACGGTGCTACTATCGAAGTGTATGTTCAAGCTTGAATCGGTAGTGAGAACTTCATCATTGTTCATGAGAGAAAGTCATCAGCATTTTATACAATAATATGGTAAGTCGATTTGAGAACCTGTTTTTTTTTCTTTTTGGTCCCTTGCCGAAGACAGAAGGAATCTGTGTAATAAGGTGTTTGGAGGCGTGTATGTATGTATGGATGTGATTGTTGACTTGTAAACAGAATATCTCAAGAATGCAATAATGGATACTTCTTATACTTGGTTTGCAGAGTTATCATGTTGAGCGAATGATTCATATTGTTTTTGTGAAGGGAAAAGGTCATGTGCGGTCACCAGAGATCAAAAACCGAAAACAAGGTAAACATGATATTTCTAGGTATGAAGCTTGGTTAAATTTTTTAATGGGCGTGTGGAAACGGGATAGTCATGACGGGAACCCTATTGGTTTTGGTAGAGGACAAAGGTTATCTGAGGTCACATGAGGTTAAAATGCGGAATTCTTAAAATCTGCTTTAAAACGCGGTATCTCAAGTGTAGCAATAATAGGCACCTTTCATATCTGGTACCTAAATTTATCATATTGAAGGGAAAACCCTATTGTTTTCA
Organism: Holothuria leucospilota; assembly: GCA_029531755.1. Taxonomy (NCBI): domain Eukaryota; kingdom Metazoa; phylum Echinodermata; class Holothuroidea; order Aspidochirotida; family Holothuriidae; genus Holothuria; species Holothuria leucospilota. Next base: position 42,704,687 of record CM055964.1, read on the forward strand.
ACGAAGGTGAGAGGTCATTTGAGGTCAGCAGAGATAAAAAGCAGAAAACCTTGAAAAACACCATATTTCAAGACAGGGATGATGGATACTTTCCATACTTACATTATTAAATACATTTGTCACTAGAGAGCGAGAGAGAACCCTATGGGTGTGTTAGAAGTCGAAGGCCATCTGAGGTTAGCAGAAGTCAAACTACGAAAACCAGTTGTAACCAGAGTGTGGTCGTACTATAAAAGCGTACTACTTCAGTCGCAACAGAATCTATAAGCAAAGGGATTGCACAGGCCTAGATCATCAAGACAGGATTTAACATCCAAAGTCTGTGAAAGACTTCAAAAATACTTAGGCCAAGGACCTCTCAAGAGATATGACACAGGACTCAAAGAGATTAGAAAACAAGATATTTAGGTGACGTAACGGTAAAACTGTATTAAACATTAGGGTCAATTGTTTCTTAGACCCTGATAAATCAATATGTGGCATGAAAAGTTGACAGTGGCACATTAACGTATGATACTTTTGCAGTAAAATATTCAATGCCAATCAGGGTTCAAACTAATACACCAGCATATGATGTTATATATGCACTTAAAACAACTGCAAGGGACTATGTCAACACTCAATTGTCGAATAGCTGAACCTGTAACTTAGGTAACTGAGATTAACTGAAGGCGCCGTGTTTACTTAATTGATAGAACGAAAAAATGTGTAGTTTCCGACGAGGATGCTCTTTAACTGTGGTACTTCAAGCTAGTTAGCTAATCTGGGTGGCGTCTATTACAATAGCTTTGTGGACATCAAATTACCAGGTGGCGGGGCGAAACTACGAACATCTCGTAAACTAAACAGACAGTAGGCGGTACCTTAAAATTGTCTCCGGCGTTTCGTAAAAACGTCGAGAAAAAAATCCTATGAATGATAGCTATTTGGAAAAGGAGACTGGTTTCTCAGCGGCGATAACTAACGTTGGACTGTGTATTAGTGATATGTGTACTGTATACGTTAACTTCAAAGCTGGCTACGTCACTAGGCTACTGCTAGATAGCTGTACATTGCCCTCAGCTGTATTTAGACCTTTGTGTTTCGCGGGATTGGAAAGGATGTTGCGTCATAGTTCACACACGGTTTTTTGATCTTCCGCTCGAGATCTAATCTGTCACATGTGTGGATCAAAATCGCGAGATCTGATCTTGAGTGCGAGAGCTTTCACACTACAAAGGTGATCTCGAGCAGAAGATCAGATCCGGATCTGATCCCCTGCTCGAGATCAAGTTTGAAAGCACTCTAAGTCATTGGCCCTCTTCCTTGACATATGTTTCGCAATGGAGGGAGTTGCCCGAGTAACATGTACGGTAACATGCAATTGATTGTTTGTGACGTACAACATGCCTGGTACCTAATTTATTCAACGTTCAATAGCTTTTAAGGGAACACAAAATGGTCGTTTGTAAATTCGTCATTTTTCATGTGCACTGGTGCGCATTATTTGACCTTGAAATTCTATGGTGGCTTGGACAATAACACTGTACTACACGTACTGATAGGCTACAGTGAAGTGCCGATGATAGTTAGGCCTGTTGTACTTATACCAGTAAACCTATGTGTATAGGCATGACGAACTAGTGGGATACTTGATGGATATGCTAGTGGATGAATGGTCTCTAAGAATTCGAAGCTTCCAGAACCTGGATTCAACTTAGCTGAATGTAGGGTGTGTAAGGTTATTTTCTTTTAACTCTAACAAACCGTTTCAATGTTATGGACACTGAAAATGCTAAACTAAAAGAGCCTTAGAAAGTTGTAAATTAAATTTTAATTTTAGGGTATTAGAAAGCTTACTTAGGTAGTAATTGTGTAATTGTGTAAAATCCCTTTCGAAGCATCACCACTAAGCTTTCATTTAAAAACGCTGCTTGCAGTACCAAAAAAGTTGGAACCGAAACTGCATGGGCCTGAAAATCTTCTGGCCGGGGTGTGACCACCCTAAAGGGGTTTCTTGTAGTAAAACCTGTAACTGAAATATTGCCCCGTTTTAAAAGTAATGGGCTAAAAATTAATACGCAAATAAGGTCAACATTTTCACAGCTTCCAGCAGACAAAGAACGGGACATCCTGTTGCCTAAACTAAACACAAATTGCAACTTCTAATATCACAAAGACTTTTTTTAACAAAGTATATAAATAAATAAAAAACTGTTAGTATCAAATTATCGCAAAGATAATCGGCTAGAACATAAAATTTTATGTGAAGATTGAACTTCTACCTTGTTAAGATTAAGTGTTAACGGCTCCCGGATATCACTTACCCTGTAAAAAAAATCTCTGTTGAAGAACAGAAAATGTGTTGTCAATATGTTACTAGCACAAAGTACTGTTGGTAAACAGAATATTTATGTTCATTTTAACAGAATTTTCTAACGTAACGATTGTGTCAGTCATTTGCTAGCACAAAGTACTGTCAGTACACGTATATTGTGTGTAACCGAACAGAATTACTCTAAACTGTCACACTATTTTGCAATTTCTTGCCAGTACGAAGTCTGTTCTTAAACTAGCCTTTTCTGTCAAACTACATACAACAGCGTTATTGTTGTACTACAGGCCCGTTGCTGAACTACTAAATCTGTTGATCCATCAACAGGTAAATCATGTAACCAAGTTGAAAACAGTACTATGGATATTTTACTGTCCTGTGATATTTTTTTATTTTTCTGGCTAGTAAAACTGATGAAAATGACCATTTGCATTTGGGGCTGTAGTGTTTTTTTTTTTTTTGCAAATTATAAATGCCACAATGCATTGAACCAAGATAATTCTGTCCATAAATCGAAAGCAATTAAAGATGTGGACAGAGATGGGGAAGTTACATATAATAAACAAAATGTCATTAAAAACAACAGCACCAAAAAGCACAAAATCTACTGCCTGCAATAATAACCACAACACCATTTCTTATTGGGCAATATTTGAAGCAAATATTTAACATCACATTTTCTTTATGATTTCTGCAAAGGGAAATAAATGAAAATTTACCAAAGCACATAATAGATGATTTGACAACAAACATAACTTTCGTAATCATGAACAATCATGTGGACAATCATTAATTTTGAAACTGTAGGTAACACATAATTCAGGTTCGAATTTCTAGTAAACTTATCCGAAAAGTAATGCTTAAATGTAAACACTTTCACAAAAGACTGCAAGCTGGGATAGTACATGCTAGGCTTGATTTTTCAAGAAACATTATTCTTACAGATCACATTTTATGGGGGTTTATGTATGAGGTTTGAAGCTTACTCTCTTCACCAAATGCAATGTTTTCAATTATTAACTAAACTGTTCCCATAAGTTGAATATATCAGAGATATGCAAGATCATTACAACTTTCGTGAAATCTGCTTACATGCCACTAAAATTTAACAGGCTAATATTTAGTCAAAGTTTACTGAAAAAGGCCGTTTTCCCAGGTGTAAATTATTGGTCTTATCTCGACTCATGGCTAAATCCTTCTATTCCATTCTATAGCCTCATGTGTGCAGAGTATACTATGCAATGAGTAAAACAATAGGCGTTGCCGTGAGTTTCAAGTTGAAATGACAAAATAGACTTCCCGCAAGTCAAACTTCTTATCTTAAGACATCACCTGAGGTATGTTTCAAAAACGGCTAAGATCGACCTTAACTTTGATTTCAATAGGATGATCGTAACATCTCATAAAACAGGCTCAGATTCCTTCCAAATTATAAGAATGTGAATGTGCAAACAAAGCTGAATGTTATGGTGTGATTTGGAAATCCCTTAAAAGATGGTCCAGCCATAAAATTAGTTTTGATGTGTTAAATACTGAGTATATCTTACCATTTTTGTGAAATTTTCTTTGATTCCTACGTATAAATTTTGAGATAACAGCAATTGATGTTTCTTAAACTTCTGGCTGGACCATCCCTTCAACTTTCATTTCATCCTGTAATCATTTCTTACCAAACGTAAGCATCATTAGTTCTTGTCACCACACACCTGAGCCAGCACGTTTAACGTGTTTGTGATAATTCGAAACAAAATGTGATGTAAACTTTCATGGTTTTTGTCAGTGTAAACTCAGTCAAAACGATAATAACAGAAGATCATAAGAGAATATCAGAATACTGTCGACTGTCATTGTTAATCAGATCATAATGAAGATTAATAAAACAGTGGCATCACAATGAATTTCCAAACTAACAGACTTTAAGATGTTTTCAGAAAAAAAATCAGAAACAAATAATGTAATGACCAGTCCAATCAACAGCTGGGATAATGATGAATGAAGTACAACATCCAGAGTATCAGATAAAATACCTTAATCAAATGAGTTGTAACGGGATAAAGCAAAAACAGGTGAAAAGAAGCAATTTTCTCACATAAATACTTTTTTGGCAACTGGTAAAATATAAGGCTTAGAGATTCGAAATATGATATTTTAAAGGTCCCACTCAAATTCCTTTACCTTTTCCACCACTTTTGTACCTTTATCAAATAACCCGTTGAAAATAAGAAATAAAATATAACACACAAAATTGTAACTTCCTTAGCTTCTAAAGTGACATGAGTTCACCTAACAGGTTTGAACTTAAAAATAGATCATTACTTGCCCCAACAAGTAGGTGCACCGAGAGACCGCTTCAATATAAATTTATTAGGTGGAAATAACTCAAGGTGGTTACAAGACCTTGAGATGTATAATTTGAAGCAGAGATGAAGGTGCCAACGAGGGAAAAAAATCATCAAACACTTTAATGGACCATATTCATACAACTAGAGTAAGTCGTATTGGGAACGTCAAAGTTCCACATCTTAAGCTGAGTGATCATTACCCACTTTATTTCACTTGAAAACATTTTACTTCATATCAACCAAAGTCTAAGAAGGGAGGGTATGAAATTATGAAATACAGAGAAACAAAGAAAATGGATTTTAATGCTTTTAAACGTGATCTAAGGAACTGTCCTTGGCAAACGGTGTTGCTGGAAGCAGACACTAATCTCTCGCTAGAAAAGTGGGTGAATATTTTCTTAATCATTGTTAATAAGCATGCCTCATTTAGACAAAAGAGTTTAAATAAAGAATCGACCCCATTGGTTCATGCTGAGATAAGACACGCCATAACTATGAGAGGTTAATCAAAATTAAAAGACCGGGAGACATTTAGATTTTGGAGGAATAAGTTGTCAATTTAATTAGATCGACCAAACAATGTTATTCTAGGAACTCCATCATAAAAAATAAAGATAACCCAAAAGCTATCTAGCAACTCCTTAGGAACGTTCATTCCAGTGATACTAATATGCAGAGTCAACAGAAAACAAACAAGATAGTGAAAATGATCATCTTTTGTCTGATGCTATCGATATTGCAGATGTATTCAATAAATTTTTTACATCTCGATCATCTCAGTATGCTGTCAGTGACAAACCGCTTACGGGAAAGGATTACGCTAGGAGTGTTAAAGATTTTGTATCTTGTAAGTTACGTAATGGTTTTCCCTTTTAAATACCAGAAGTGTTGAGGACGTCGTGCGTTAATCGCTTACTTCACTCGATATTACTAAGGCCACTGGCTTGGATGGGATAAGTGCCTATTTTCTCAAGATATCTGCTGAGGTAATTTCAAATAGTATCACCCATGTTTTAAATAATAGTATAAGAAACTGCTTTTCCTACTCAGTGGAAACATGCAAACGTTGTTCCAATTTTCACAAGTGACTCAAATTTAGATGTTTCCAACTATCGACCAATTTCAGTCTTGCCTGTCTTATCTAAGACATATGAAAAGCATGTTCATGGGGCCCCAACTAAGATTTTTTTTATTCGCATTCAATTTGGTTAATACGTGGGTCACAATCTGGATTTAAAGAGGTGCACTTTTGTGAGACAACTTTGCTAAAGATTATTGATGACTGGAGCAAATGTATCGACAGCGAAATATGATAGGATCAGTATTCTTAGACCCGAGGAAAGCCTTTGACCTAGTCAACTATTCTATTCTTGCTGATAAATTGTCGATTTACGGTCTTTCAGCAGATTCCGTAGCATGGTTCAAGTAATATCTATCAAATCGTCAGCAATATACTTATGTTAATGGGGAACTCTCTCTCTCTCCCACTGCCTGTCACATGTGGAGTACCTCAGGGGTCAATTTTAGGCCCTTTGCTGTTTGTTTTGTACATAAACGACATGGGTTAAATTATAAATCACTGTTCTGCAGATATGTATGCAGATGACAAGACTTTTCACCTGAAGGGAAAGTTTGTTGACTACTTAAATGTTAATATTAATGAGGATATGGCTAATATGAGCACATGGTGTAAGAACAACAAAATGGTTATAAATAGTAATAACACTAAAGGCATGTTGATTGGCTCGAGAAAAAGATTGAGTTCTATGCAAACCATCAGCTTGTACATAGTTGTTGAAGATACAGCAATTCAGAACGTAGTAAACGAAAAGAGACTTGGGGTCAATATCGACAATGAATTATGATGCCCAGGTAGACTCTGTTTGTAAGCTTGTTTCCTGTAGGTTAGCTCTACTAAGACGCATTAAATCTTTTACTGACTTAAATACTTGCATGTTGTTCTACAATGGTTACATCTTACTCATCTTGGAATATTGTAGCTTAGTCTGGGGTTCAAGCAATGCTAGCAATGCCCACAGACTCAGCCGTTTACAGAAAGCTGCTGCTAGAATTTTTTAAGTGCAAATTTTGACGACAGGTCGGAAAATCGTTTTTAAAACTTTGAACAGGTCATCACTAAAAGACGAAAGATTAATTAACTATGGTGTACAGGGCATTAAATAGTCTGGGCCTCAGTATATTATAGATATGTCTCGATATATCCAAGATATTCATCGTCATTCCCTCATCTCTACCACAAGTAATAACCTATTCTTAGAGGGTGGAAATACAAGATATCTTTTAAATATTTTCTCCTATATTGTTGCGAAAGATTGGAATGAACTGCCTATTTAGTGTAAAAGTGTAAACTCATCATCCTCTTTTGAAAGTCTTTTACGAAAATTTTACGGATGTTTATGGCTAATTTACTGATGTTTATGACTTACTTTTTATGCTTTATTATAGTTTGCATTTCTTATTTTAGTTAGTCGTCGTACTGTTTTACCTTTGGATTTTATTTTCACTTTACTACTTCTTTTTATATTATGTTTTTAATGTATTTTGACATTTTTTTATTTTTTATCGTGTTCGTTTGCTTTGAGTTATTTCAATTTATTTTATGTTTCTATTGTTTCAATGGTTTTAATAGGACCCCGGGTGAGATTAGCGTTCCGCTAACCCAGTTTCACCCTTCAATTTGAAATAAATACTTTTTAACTTCTTGATCGGATTCAGCCTCACAAACTTTTCAAGAGATTACAAAGATCCTATATGGAGGTGCTAGAACAGGCGCAGTTGTAGGGACATAATTTTTTTTTGGGGGGGGATGTTGTCATTGACCCAGGTGAAAGCAGATAAAGAGCCACGCGGAATATTTTCTGACCATATCTGTCTTCACCACTACTAGCTTATACAAAATTTTGTTTGGGATGAGGGGTGGGTGAAGCCCACAATGATAATAATGCGCTAGTCACACATGGAGGTTCCGGTTACAAAAAAAATGAATTTGACACAGGGCCTTTGTTATGTTGATATTGTAATGTAAGATTAAATAAAATAGTGAATTTTGGTAAGAGACATTTTGTCTGCATGTATACATAACTTTCATTGGAAAGTGGAAAATACCTCTTATTTTCAAAATCAAATTCAACGAATTGACATCATGAAATTGTACAGAACTATATATTTCTTCGTTAGAAGTGGGGTGGTCTTTGTAGACTGCAACTAAAATCTTTACACATCTGCATCCACTCAGGCTTGCTGCTTGTCTGCTCTGGATAACAAATGTTAAATACAAAAATGAGACAAACCGAAGAATTCCGTCAAGACAGCTCTCTGTATGTGTGAAGGCTATGGTTTCAATCACAGCTGCTTCATTTCTGGAAGTCAGAGGGTTGGTCCCTGGTGAACAGCAGACAAGGAAGGAAAAATAAACATGAATTGCGGTAAAATTAATGCTCGGAAGATATTGACGTACGAGTCGAACAAAAACACAGAAGCATAAATGTTCACTTTTTCTGTTCATTTTGTTTTCAAAGATCACAACCAACACTCCATCTCTGGAAGCAACCCTTATGTAGAAAAATGTAAAAACTTGTATTCAAGCACAGTTTGAGACTACCCCACCCTAAAAATTAGTAGTCTCAAACTGAATCCCTCCTGCTATGTGTAATCAGGTTGTGATTGAAAGTGCATTGAAAGGGTCAAAGATGTTTCAGCTTTTTAACTTTTCAACAAGAGAAAGCATAATTAACTTCCGGACTATCCTCTATCTAAATAAAAAGAGAAGAACTTGCAGTGAACATGACAGGTCAAGTCAATTACTTCTAACACCCTATAAAAATATGCACACGCAAACATTAAACTTACCATTTTCTTTCAGCATGAGCAAGGCTGCTGTGAATATTTTAAGTGTATAACCTGCTAGCTGTATAAGTAGTTTTACTTGCAATGTTAGTGGAAGAATAGTTAATTAATGACAGTTACTAAAATGTATCAGTTACTCTTAAAATTCCAAGTAACTTTTACCTTTGTAGATAAGGCGTGGGCATCTACAGTCTTCAAATACAGCTTTGTCGAAGCAGGGAACTGGAAGACAGGTCGGAGTCACATGTTTCCTGAAAAGAATTAATTACATACTCATTTATTGAAATATGTTGGAGAATGTTTCCACTCATTCATAACACTAAATGAGTTCATCTTGTCCTTCCCTTTGAACAGACGAACCCATTTCTCAATCTTTTTTTTTCTGCTTTGGTTTTTAAGAACCTAACAACTGGTGTCATTGTCTTTGAAAAATTCACTTTCAACTTCTCAAATGAAGCACCTGTCAACCCTTCAAAATATTTTATCATGTACTTTGTCTTGAAAAGGAAAGGCCCGTTTTCCTTAATCTTCAGTATGAACAGTTTTTTGCTGATATCAAAGCTTTGAGGGGCGTATGTGGATACCATGAAGTCATCCACTTTCTTACTGTCTTTCACTTTTTTTACTCTTTCTGCAACCAATTTTTTTTTTTTTTTTTTTTTGTGTTTCTTAACCCTCACCTTTAGGAAACTTACTTGGTTGTCATTTAACACAACCATACGTGTCTTTAATGTAACCAAATTTCAGTGGCTCTATTTCATTTTCATGGAGGCTGCACTTTAAGCTGCTACGATTGTTTTGCCTTTTTGCTGGGTGGTTATAGTAAGCATTTTCAAGCATTTAACGGAAAGATTCCGCACCAGACCCAATCTCTGTCTGAAAAGATTTGGGGATCTTGCAACAAGTTCGTTTGCAATTCCTCTGAAAACCTACCTATTTGCAGGGCCGTTTGAATGGATACTCTCCCATGCCACAACTTGTGCCACTTGCACGTTGTCTGATGGAAAAGACCTTTTCCTTCTTTAACTGCATCTTGATAAGTTCTAGGTAATTTTTGATAGAGTATCAAAAAATGTTATGTCCATTCTAGTGCATTTGTCCTAAGATTGATCTCTCCTGAAAGTTGTTTTCTTCACAGTTTCTCTTTGTGTATGTTGGACAATCCACTGCCTACGCCTAATTTAGGGCAATCCACTCCCCACGCTTAATGCTTTGAAAGAAGCATTGAAGATAACTAGAAAACCAATGTTGAGCAATGATGTATTGAGATGAAAACAGTGATATGCCATGTTTACAAAGCATGCACAGGAAGAACCTATAACCCTTCAGAATTACAAATAATAACTAGTAGGCAACACGACAAAATACAGGGTTCAAAGAAATTCTGAAAAGAAATTAATAGCTCTGGTTTTCCTGACATATTTCTGACAAAATTTTGTCACTTCAGGAGAAATACTAGCAACTTTACTGCACAGTAATTTTTACAAAAACAAATGTGCTATGGTGATATAAAACGTAAATACAGTGACATTATTACTACCCTTATAATTGATAAAGTAATGTATCATGAATTTTGATTCTGAAGATATCCATTTTTGCTCTGACCACACTCCCAGGCAAATTTATGTAACAGGAAGAAAAGCCTTTGGTCCGGTACACACCTTTCACCAAACAGAGCTGGATGTGCCTGAGATTGCAAAGAGAGCCCCCTTGATTTCATAAATTTAATTTTCAGCAAAACGTTGTACCTTCAATATCAAATGATTCTCTGGCCGAATTTTACAATCAAAAGCTTGGAGATCTCAAACAAGTTGAGTCAAATTAAATGGAAGCAAAATCTTCAACATAACCTACTTTGATCTGCCCAGGAAGGGCCAGAAGACTCCAACAGAACGGTTTCTGAAGAGGCAAATGAAAGTAGTGAACTGCTCGTAGTATTCCCTGAAAGTCCACAGGTGGCTGTAAAAAGGATCAATTTTTACCTTGTTTACAACTACTTTTTGATAGCCATGCCATCGAGCGATATGTTGCACCGCTAATTTTAACCCGTTAACCTATAGCAGCTCTTTTTGAAAAAAAAAATGCCCTTTTTGACAATGAAAATTGATGCATGATTCAACCTACTGGAGAAGAATATTTTCTACTAAGATCTAATTATCAAATGAAAGGTTAGAATATGAAAATTTCGATGACATCATTTTTATCATTAATATGCAAATTTATGCGCATGACGTCATTTCTTATGTTTTCTTTGTTTTTTGTTATTTATTTTCTTTATTTTGTGGGACAAAGGGGGGTGTTACAATTTTTTTATTTGTCACATTTTTTATTTAATTTTCTTTTTCCAGTGATACCACATTTGTCCCAATCTGACTTATTTTGAGCGAGATATGAATGTAGTAAAATTTGCCCTAAAATTCTGCCCAGATTTTTCTGATTGCACCCACACAAAAGCTATCAAATGACCCCAGCTGACCTTCATGCACAGCACAAGGAGGCATGCAGACATTGTTTACAATCTGCGGTGGCTTTCTAACACGCGTGGGTGAGTCGACAAATGCTGCCAACCGGGGACGAAAATGTGAATACACACCTGACAACCGGGGACGCCACTGTAATTGGAGACCGTCCCCGTTTAAAACAGTGGCTTTAAATGGCCTCTTTGTGCTGTATGATGCAGCAATGAAGATGTCTATTGATTCCAAAAAAAATATAGGAACAGTCCCCATTTAGGTAGTGTTGAGGTACGTCCTCATTTGCAGGTATGCGTGTGGATCCTGTTACGTCCACGGTTACCTGTGGAAAATCATATACACACTTACAAAAAGATAGGTCAATGTTGATTGAAAACATTTTGAGCGCCCTCGTTTTTTGCTGTTGCAATGCACATCTTTTTCTATCAGTATACATGCTACAAGGTTTTTCTATGGACGTCCACGGTTGAATGGTAACATAAGGGGGTCCCCGTTTGGCAGCATTTACGAGTATAGGTGCACTTGAAAGCCGTGAATGGAGTGTTCAAGTTGCCAAGAAGACCACAGAGGCTACAGTAATTATTAGTTGAGCTGCCGTACACTTTGTACAGCGAGTCAATGCACTTTAGACATGAGGTGCTTGGGTTTATTTTGACTAGAAATAGATGACAGCATACACCTTTGGTTATTTATCAAAAATATCTGGCAGCTGTAAATTTTGTGGAGAATTCAACAATGCAATCAGTTTTGCTCTAGAGAGTGGGGTTATTTTTCTAGACTTTTTGGGAAATTTGAGAAATTTTTGGTACAAAATGTGCTAATTAGGTTATTTTCAAGGGAAAATATCTTGGGGAAGCAATCAGCTATAGCCCCAACCTTGCCAGTGTGTTTTTTAGATGTATTGAGGGACAGGAAAAAGTTAATGTCGGGTAGTTAGGACATAGCTTGCTCCTACAGGATTTGGGGGCCGGACCCTGATTTTGGCCGAAATTTGAATAAATTTGAATAATAACAAATATTATTCCATATTTTTAGAACAATTTTACTCCCATAGACTCCTCTAAAATTACCATCAACATGATCTCTCTGACCTCTCTTTTTTGGTGTTCAAACAAAGTCTGTAGGATTCACGGTTGTGAAGTTAAAAATTGTTGAAATTCGTAAGTCATTTGGGGTAATATATTACCCCATATAGGTTTAAGGGACTCTTAAACTTATATGGGGTGATATATTACCCCAAATGACTTACAACTCGATCTATTCCCAATTTAGAGTAAGAATCTTGCATAATACCAGTACCAAAAATAAGTGCAATATCATCTTTAAACGACCTGCGTCCTGTAGGCCTAATTGCAATAAAGTGCCCATGAAAGTATGCGAACGGTTATTTTTAGAACATTTTTAACCATATGTTTGTCGTTTTAGATTGTCTACAGTTTGCTTACCAATCGAGTCGCAGTTGCGACGATCTACTTTTAATACCATACAACCTAATATTTTGGTAAGACAACTTGCCGGTATGAATGTTCAGAACAGCCCCACTCATTAAACAATGAGCAACGTTACAAAGATCTCAGTTTGTTAAAACTAAGCCCGTTGTGCCATTTTGATGTATAAGTTCAAACTCGGGAGTCGCACAAAGTACAGGTTTATCACCTTTTTTACTTTATCTCCCTTTGACGAACGATTTTCTATAAAAAGGTGACACTGCCCTCTACTTAAATGTGCACATGGCACGGCCTAGTTGAATTAACTATTGACAATCTTTTTTATTTATTGCGGTTCAATTTTCTAGAACTGAATATTTCTAAGACGAAAAAAGGTAATTTACTATCGCGAAAACAAAAGTCCCCCACCTATTACTATCAAGGAGACGACAGTTCAAAGTGTTTATACGTATCAATATCTTAGTGTTGTATTGAACAACAAATTGACATGTGGAGATCACGGCTAAAACGTTAAAACTCCAGATTATATTACCTTCGTAAATTGTCAAATTCCAGTGTCAGTTCTGGATATTTTAGGTATTTATTAGTGGAGTTTGGAGGTGATTTATTTGACCTATTTGGATGGTAATGTCAGTTAAACAGAATGGAGGCGTATTGAAAGCAATATAAAAAAAAATAAAACGCAAAAAGTAATAGGTGAGTCTTAGCCATCTGTCAAATCTACCTACCAGTACCTCTTACAGTCCAAACTAGACTCTGCATGGGATGTTACCCGCCCGGCGGACGTGTGTTACTCCTGCACTTGGAGTTGGCTGCACTCGTAATATTTAGAGTATGTACGCCAAAGAGGAGTACATGTTCGTCACCTGCTATGAAGGTAACGTGGAATAATTCTAGCAATTCGCTGTACGGTGTGTTTCATAAAAAACGAATAAAACGAGGCATCGGTAGGCTGATACTACCGTGTTTAAAATCTTAAAGGAACCCCACTTCATTCATCCCACGTGCAATGATGCTTTTTTAATGATAATTTACTCTTTTTGATGTCTTTACTTTTACAGTGTTATGTTTCTATTTGTGACAGTACTTCCATTTCCATTTTATGGAGTAATAAAGTTGTACGCATACTTGCAAAAAGACATCTGCGTGTTTCCAAGCAAGTACAAACCTCCAAACCGAGGTCCATAAAATGTATATTTGGTGAATTTCTCAATCGGAAACACTCTTACATTTGACTGGAGACCTGAGCAAAATAGTATGCCCAAGGAAAAATTAGATCTATGCAACGAGACCGGTTAATGACCACAAGACAAGTTATATCTAACATTGGCAAAAACACAATAACTATTAAAACAAAAAACTAGTTGTCAAGTTTCTCAAACACCTTACGAATAGGAAACAGAAAGAATAAACTAAGAACTCAGACCTTATAAATAATGACCCATTTTTGTGTGATATTTACGTTTAACATTCCTAATAGTGTCATGTCATCTTCCGACTGCATTTAATATCAGTACAACGGTTTCAAACTAAAAGCTATTTTCGAGATGTGTGTTCCTTAACCTTAGTCGAACACAAATCCAAGTAATATTGAAGATTTTAAAATGTGATGTAAGTTCAACGCTTTGCCAAAATCAGTTTCCTTTTGCTTCAAAGAATAAGTGACCTAAGAAATTCCACCGAATGGAAGGGATGCCTCTTTTAGATAACACCCCCCCCCTTCCAGTGCCCGAAACTAGAAAAATGAGAGATCACTTGTTTATAAGCAATTGCCAAGGCTTTTGAAAGTTTACCTCTTCAGATAACCTTTAATCTCAAAACGAAAAGAAAAACAAAAAAATCATTAGGTTCATTTTCTACCCATAACGAATTTAAGTGCCAAGTATGAGAGCGTTCGACATGCTTCCTACATTAAAATTTTGTGTTCAAAAGACTTACCTTTTTGATCCCCGGTTACCATATGCTATATGCCAACCAAAACCTGACTGTCAATGTAATCTTTTTACTGTTACCTATCATAAAAGTTTCAATGGAAAATTTTAAATAATTATTCTTATCGTATCTGGCAGTCCCTCCCCCTAGGATAAAATCTATGATTAAATGTTATTCATTCCTTGGCAGCGTTAAAGCTGAACTTATCAGTAATTATATGTAATTTATCCCACATGTCATGTACATTTACTATTTATTATATTTGTTCTAAATCTCCTACGTCTTCTTCTTTTCCAAAATCTTAGCTTTTCTCGTTTTTTTTCTCTCTCTTTTTTCCCTCTGTCCATTCCTTGCCTTCTCTTTGTTTTCTTTGGGGATCATTTTTCTCCCCTTGTCGCGTTTATAGTTTGTTTTGTGCTATTCAATGGCCACTAGCTTTGTTGACAGTTTTCTGTTTTTTTAGTGTCCTCCATGTCCTTAATACTTGTATATGTAACTTCTACTGTATGTCGTTGTTCATATGAGAAATAAATTTGAATTGAATTGGAAAATTGCATACCCCCCAAAGAATATGATTCTTCCTCACAGTACCATAAGTATGTGTAATATCCCACAAAATCTATAATTAACATCTTGAGATATCGTATCTACTAACTAAGCGTCACAAACACAACCACGCATACTACATCACACAAACATACATGCACGTACACACGCCACCGTGACTTCGGCTGAGTTTTTTTTATTTTTTGCCTTTGGCAAGGAATTATAAAGTGTTATCTGTTTTTTTCCTTTTCCACATCGTTCACAGATATGGCTGACAACTCGACAACAAAGAGCCTTTGTGTTTTCCTGCCAGTTGAAAGCAGTAATTGTATATCTTGCATTCCCTTTTTATAGGAAACAGCTACCTGCAGTCTTTTAAACTGTCGACAGTCAATTCGAATTAAGCAAAACGCTATTGTTAACACTATTCCGACATGTTTTGTTTTTAGCTTTGATGAGGGAAACATGGAAAAAACTTGCATGCAGACACGTTCTTTCCGAAAGAGGAGAGGCGATAAAGGTAATGGCATATTGACGATTCTAGGTAGCAGATAAAAGACAAGTAATGTGTTACTGAAATAAATTTTGGAGCTGTATTTTAAGATACTGTGTCCCCTTTGCGGTGCAACATTTGTAGCATGTTAAGAAAATATGAATTAGTTTTCGTAACCACGGCATTTTTCCAAAGTTACGTAATTCAATATATAATGAGTTAATAAAATTAAATATTAATTTGGAAAAACGAGGTTTTGCTGATACATTTAGTTCCTTGTTTTTGTTGCTCTTAAATTAGTGAGTTGAGTATTCAAGATAAAGTATTCATTAAGTGTCTACGTAGATATGTTTCATTCTGGGTAAAATAGTAAACGTATCTTAAGATTGGCTGAAAGTTACAGACGTTGGACAAACTTGCGAGAAAGTTGTTGAAAGAAACTGGAAATTTTATTTATTTGGTAATGCTTATTCTGAAAATCCTAAAACTGTGCTTGAAGTGACATTATTTGCTGCACCCATCTTAATTATTTCAAGTCCTTTTTTTCACCCCGTGGCACATATTGCTCTGCTGATAGTGTTGATCTTCAAATAGTTCAAACATCTTGGTTTTTTCAGAGTTTCAGGAATTTATGGATACCCTGACGTATCTGTTATCATCCATAAATGTACAAGATTTAGCTATTTCATTGAAGTTTCCGAAGGTAAAAATCTTGGCACTAAAGACCGCCGATGCTTCTAGTGAATTGATGGTCAAATATATGGTAGAAGCAAACATCATTAGTCCAAATGATATCTCACACTTGCTTAAGGTGTTAGAGGATCTTCATCTTGACGACGTGAGAAGGAAGGTGTTGTCATCCTTTTGACATGAAGCGTCACGTGACGTGGAGAAAATGAGACCTGGTTCTTCAGGTTTCTAACAAATCGTAATACCCTGATATTAATATCGGCTCCTGTTCACAATTTTCAATTATTGCAGTTTTTGATGTTAATTTGAACGTCTGCATCAGAAATTTGCGATAGTTCGACAATTAAAAAGAAAATCCCATTTTTCCAGGTTCTCTCGACTTTGTCTCTAACTCTCTATGATATATTTTCGACCAATGCTGCGCAAAACATATTGGTTGACTGTTTCCCTACTGTCCTCATTTGACTGCCCTTGTAACATGCAGACTGTGGCAGTCACCACCTTGACAGTGCTGTTGCCAATGTAAAAGTAAACCATTTTTGCAGTTCTTGTTGTTTGGATCAGACAAATGCCTTAATGAAGACAGGAAAGTAGCATTATGACAAGAAACTGTTCCAACACTACGGCATAATAGTAGTAAAATGCTTAATACATGGGTAAAACTTAAATTCGCTTACAACTGACAGATTTATGAAAACAGAAACTAACTACTTTATGTTTCCCACTTTCTTACATTGTTTATTTCGGAAATGAATTAAATTTTCCTCAACAATACATATGTATATAATGCGAACTTTCAAAACCCTTCTGAAATATCTTTTTCATACACAGACTCAAAAATCAAAATCAAGAAAGGAAGAAATACTAGTGGAGATGCAGAAGTAACTCCCCGAAAGCAGCAAGATCAAGGTAATGTTGCGTGGGGAACAGGCTGAGTAGCAGGCACTGGTTGGTGAGTTCGGAGACAGAGTGGTACGATAGATATAGGACAGGAGAGCTTGAGAGGTACTGCTTCAAGACTTCGACATTTATTACGATGTACACCAAAATACGGACAGCGTACACTCCGGACGACAACCAACCAAGACTGACAAACAAGACGACTACAAATACCGAATACGAATACATCAAGCTAAGACCACAAAAACAACTTACGTAAGATTACACAACTCATTATCCTAACAAAGACAACGGAATTTTCATACTATACATAATTGAACTCCTTGCAGTAACTTGACTAACCGATAGCTTTGAAAATTTAGAACGTGAACGTTGATCACCTTTTCTGTGGGCTACGTGTTCAACTTTATGATGTTTCCCCGTCCGCTCCCCTTTCTCTCATCAAAATATGAACTCCTCCTACACATAAAGATTGGTGAAGCTGCAGTAATCATAGGCTTGATTTCATTTCATTCATTTGTGTCTTCACTTCTAGATCGGTAATAAAACCAAATGAGCTTAATTTATATGAAAAACTATAAAACTCCTTGAAAAGAAGTGTTACCATAAGCTGGAGTATTGTCGAGGGCACGGTTCTTTAGTTATATGAATATAATATTATAGTGAGGAAACAAAATCAATGAAAAATAACAAAAACAAAAAACAAATGGGGAGGACGCAAAGGATAGAGTACGGTAAAAATCCACTACTAATATCTAAATAAACACAATTACATTTAGCATGGATATTGGAACACAGGAGTGATACACAAATATTTTGTTGCCTGCTTCGTCTAATACAAGTTTCTTGAATTCTCCTCTGATTTCTTACAGCAGGTACAACGGCTGCTAATGTCAGTAGAAGTACTGCAGGAGCTCCCGAAAGTAATTATCCAACAGGAAATGTGAGAGGTAAGTTCACCAAAATCAAATATCAAGTATTTTTTCTGAATGATATTCAATGACAGCACAATTTTCAAGTGCAAATTAAAAGTGTTCGATTTCAGTGAATGTATGCGCCAATTTAACGTATTGTATGTCCTGCCCTCCCCCACCTTCCGCCAGCCTTACATTTAGCCGCCTAAAGAGAGGGCTACGTTTACAATCTATTCCATGCCGGTTTTCTTTTCTGAAAATACTTCTTGATTCCACCGCCATTTTCTTTTCTTGATATTTTTTAGTATGGGAAAAGTAAACATGGGACCTACAAAGCGTAGCCCTGACAGATCCTCTAAACATAATAATGTTATGTTCTTGCCTAGGCGTAGCCTTCAAACTAAGCACAGTAATCACAAAAAAAACAACACCAATAAAACTACCAGCAAGCAAAGAAATTTGCAGTATTACAGGTAGAAATTTCCCTTTGGCAAATGAAGGCTAATAATTGTGGAAAACATACAAAACAGAAGACATCGCAAAGAAGTACTAATCTCAAGGTTAAACCTTTTTTATGGTTCATATGTAATGCATTTATCATTAATTTAAATAACATTTGTACAGTTGATGCTGTGGTCGTGTATTGCAATAACAAATAGGTAAATAAAAAAATAGGTAAATAAAGCTAAATAAGCCAATACATTTGTCTGCATGTACACTTTCTCTTGGTTCTACGTATCTTAAAGTGTGCTCTTATTTGTTTGTTTTTTTTATTTGAGAATTGACACTACAAAATTTTCATATTAATTATTTTCTTTCAAAACCGTATCAGGACCCTGAATGATCTTCTAAGATGTTCAAGCATTGCGACACACTGTACTGTTTAAAAACCTGCATAATTGTTCTTGTTTTAATCTCTTACGCTACGCATTAATAAAAAAGTAAAAGGTATCATGTTTAATGTCCTTTGCATACTCGAACCACCGGGCCATCCTGCATAGTCTTTACTTACTATAAGCTTATATGGTGTTATAAATTGCAGCGTAAAAGCTCACCATCATCAATTTAATCGTGTAAATTAAAGAAGACGTATTTTAATGCTTTAAATCATCAGCCAATAAATTTGATACTATTCTTTGAGGTGTGCCTTATGCTTTATTTGAAAAAGGTTTCGGACAGTTTGTCATCCATTTAAGGGAATCGTTGACCTTGGCGAACAAGATTAAAGTAGCAACTGTATTAGAATTCCCTGCGGCTCAGATAGATGCCATTGAAAAGGATACAACAGATGGGTATGTGTTCACGCAGTTTCTTCGAGAAAAGGGTATTATTACCCCAACTGATATATCACCACTCATAGACGCCGTACAGAAGATTGGTCTTCATGGGATTGCTGATAACATTAAAGAGTTATTCAACATATGGATGAATCGTCCATCTCTTTTCATTACCACTGAATTTCAAGGTATGTCGAGCTCTTTAAGTCATGGATGATTTTCAAAATCGTTACGATCACATTATCTTTTATCTTTTACATAATATATGCACAATTGGCAATCCCTTCACCATATCTAGTAATAACAACAATTATCATATTGTAACGAAATGACTGACTTGCTGAAAGAGGATATTGACGCATCCCTTTTAAACGCACTTCCCTGCATAGACTCTGTCATAGGAGGCATTGACATAGGAGGCAGAGAATACAAAGTGACGTTAAATAGTCTTGTTGATACCCTCGAATGATTTGGTAATATGTCTGAATTAAAAATTAATGTATTTAAGTAGGGAGTAGTACTCTCGAATGTTCCTCAAAAATGTCTAGACTGGTCAAAAACTTTAACTGGAATAAAAGCAAAGACATTAAGTTACTTGACGTTATGTTCAACACTGATTTGCCAACCGGGATAATTGTTTACATGATTGCGATGGAAAAGATGAGGTAATTTGTCTATATTTGGTGGAAGCGGAATATTGTCAGGACTGTATTAATAATTGTATTAAAATCAGGTATTGTCAGAGGAAATCTCAAACTGTCAGAGGAAATCAAGAACATTTGCTGGGAACCCCGTGACATGCCCGTTTCCAACTTACTCTTCAGTATACTGGGGTGTTTTCTAATATACTAACAAAAATAAATGACTTCTTAATTAAGAGAAAAGCTGTTAACATACACAATAAGCTAATATATTCAAAATACGATTAACCATGTGGTGCACCACGAAAACACAATAAGTGAATATAAACAAATACAATGTACAAAAATATAGAAATCTTTAAGTGTGATAGGTCTGCTACACACAAAAAAACTAAAGGTAAAAGCCAATATCCAGTCAATTATTCTCAATGTTGGCAACCATAATACATTCATTATATTTCTCGATCATTCAGTTCTTGCCCCCTGGTAATCAATTTCATATAGTCTCTTCAGTTTATTAATTCATTTCATTCATTTATTCATTATCTTAATTGCATCCATACCAATATTGTTATTTCATGAGCTAAGTCCATCCACTTTATATTGATGATCCTATGCCATTGGTCTGTTCAAATAATGGAATATTGTTTTCGCTTGATGGATGTTACTGTAGATTGATACGTTACTAAAAGTTCATTCGCACAATGAATATGGTGCCTGGCTAATGCTGGTCTGAAACCTCAAGGTAAACTGAGCATCCGACGACGCCCCCCTGTGGTACGGAGCGTCTCTGCTCTAGACCCGAAATAGTTATTCTTAACCCAGGCCCAAGGTAGAAAGCCATCCAACTGTTTTAATGTCTTTCGTTGAAACAGAACTACAGACAACAGGTTTGGACCACGTCCGGCTTCTCAGAAAAGACAGGAAATTCCTCTACACAAACCTCAAAACTACCCTCACTATATGCTCCGACGCCCTTGCTTGGTATGACTATAGCCCTAGAAGGTACTTTGGCAAACGATGTAACTTTCTAACTGTAGTTTTCTGCCTGGCATGCTACCTACCCTGTTCCAAAACGAACTCTGTGAAGGTTTCGCTTGAGATTCGGCGAATGGAATAACTGTTTCCTTTTTTCATTGGCACCAGGAAAACTGCATCGAACAGTAACGCACGCTTTAAGCCTTACTTAAATTTGCATACCATAATCTTTTTCGTCACGTCAATTTACCAAATGACATACCTAACTAAGCGGGACACGCTTTCACACAATTACGTAATACTTTAGCCTACAACAACTAGGGGATAACAGTACGGTAACCACGTCGCTTTTAGCACCTAGATTTGATTAAAATTTCCTTTTCCCTTGTGACAGGTATTTTACCTCATTTACACTATTACTTTGCTTTCATTTTCTGATTCCCCGAAAGAATTTCTGAATATAATAAATTTTCGATTTTTTTTTAACTTTATATAGAAAAATTAACCTCACCGTATAAGAAAGAAACAAGTGATATCTGATTATGAGGAAGGCGGTCTGAAAATGATAGATATTTTTAAGCATATTATTGCTCTGAAAGTTACGTGTGTTTGTCGTCTCTTCGACAGTAATACCAGCAAGAATTGTTTTAGTAAATGCTATCTCAGAAAGTACGGGCTTACTGTTGATGACATGTTTTGTAAATGGTGTGAAATTTTTTAAATACTTGTGATATTATTTCAAATCAATTTTGGAAAGACGCTTTCTACGGTTTTTAGCATTACGTTGTAAAATTTGTTCATCCTTTTGCCATTGATAATATTATTCTTCAACCCATTAGGAACAAACGTTTGGTTAAGATTGATAAAAGTACTGTGTTTTACAGAGTTTTGATCACAAACGCATTTCTGTTTCAATGACTTCATTTCAAACAACCGTGTTTTTATACCTTCAAAAATTTTTAGAGCAACTGTAATTTACGTTCACATTTCTTTAAGCACCATATCTCTTATTGATGGCATTAAATCCGCACAGAAGGAATTATTAAAGAGTCCGTACTAACGACTCATGGATCAAGTCAATAAGTTTTAAGGTGTAATAAATTTCATGGGTAATTTAGTTGTAAGACTGTCAACAGACTAGTAGTTCATATTTCAGCAGAAACATATAGATGCTTCATTAAATGGAGTAAACTTGAATGTCAACAGATTATTAGTTCATGTTTCAGCAGAAACATATAGATCCCTATTAAATGGAGTACAGTTATCCCTCGTCGTAATGGCATGGATATTCATTGAACGAGACAAACAATCTTGTACGTTGAGGTTTGGCTTATTAGTCAGTAGCGTTTCCTCAAATGATTCCTCTCGTCTTGGAAGGAGCACTAATAACAAGCTAATTGTATTTTTAACCAGAGCATAACCATATGCTCATTTTACTTTAGAGAAGGGAGGTGGACAACTTCTTAATGCAAAATTTCCTTAAAATAACGATATCTCGTTTTAAATATTAGGAACTTTGTCAAGAAAAACTTTCATTTCTCCCATGGGTCGCAGACTGTAGTGTACAGTGTACACATTTCCCCAAATTCCTTCTGTTTTTTATTATAAAAAGTCCAGTTTGCCCTTGGAATGTTTGGATATCTTTCAGTGTATATCCAATATAAAACTACACCTCATGTAGGGTAAGTTAAACAAAGCTAGTATTCCCTATGGTAATGTTAATGTCATATTAAAACTTGCAATGCTATGTATAAACTATGTGCCGGGATGACATGACTGAATTTCCATCATGAACTGTATCTAAGGAAAGGGATACATTTCTTTGAAAATTAGAATCTCCCAAACGCTGCTAGCTTTTGAGATGCTTTTTTCACCTCCAAAAACAGAAAATGTTCTGCATTTTTTAAGTACTTAATTTAAATCCTAGCAAATTCCTTGAATTACTTGAGGCTCTCTGACACCGGCATAATAAAAATCAAATTTAACCTTAAGCCCCTCTTTCAAAAAGACCCGCTTAGCAAAATATAATCAGATATCAGATATGACTAACATCATACTTTTGCAATATAGCGACTTTAACCGAAACTGATGTACAGGTGTGCATTTGAAGATACGAAAGCTATATATAACTGATTAAGGTGAACGTGAAGAATGCGATGTAATCTCCTAACCTTGGTAATGATTTCATAAAGGTTTTTTGAACATGTCAGAGAAAACGTTTACCGAAATGAACTGTTTACTGTAACTGAACTCTAAAAGCTGTTGGACTCACATGTCACCTGGCAAAGTGTTGGGTAAAGAAAATACCCAGTTTGGTAAAAAATGCCATGTTGGGAAAAATTTACTTTCTATTTGACCAACCTGGGCAAATTCTTTAGCCAGCACTTTGTCAGGTGGCATGTACGTGCACAACACTTTTCAGAGTTTGTCTGTTGCCCTGATGTTAATTTTTATAAAAGTATTTTTAACGAGAAATTCCAAAATAGTACAAGCCTGTTGGAGCGGGACATAGCTGTGCAGAGTCAGACAAAGCTGAGATAAGCAACAAATTGCAATCAATAATCTAACAATACTTCATATTTTCACATTTTGACCTCAGGTGACCTCAAATGACCTGTCACCTTCATCAAGAAATACATTCTTTATCTTAAAGTTTAATATTCACATGCAAAGTATGAGATCCTTGATCATCCTTCAAAGTTACCCTTATTGAGATATCATGTTAACTAGGTTGTATCATTTGACCTAGGTTGACCTAAAAATAGTGTCCTTTGACCTACACGGAAACTTCTTTAATTAACACACAATGAATCGTCTAAATGCAAGCTTTGAGATATACGGCGCTCCTCTTGAGATGCAATGCTTATACGATTCCATAATTTTACTTCTATGGACATGAAACGGCTTTTGCCTACAGCAAAATAAAAAAAAAAACATTACAGCTTTAAATTAATGTGGAGAATTTTCAAGGAAAGATTGAGCAAAGAGGTTCCTTGTAAGACCTTCTTGGTATGGGATTCCCCAAGTTAACCCTTCTTGATATATCGTGTTTACTATTTTCTCAATTGACTATTGGTTTCCCTCAATGCACTTTTTGATATCTGGAAAAATAGAAAATAGAAAGCTTCTTGCGCTTAAAAGTGTGACTGTGGCATTTACATGCATACTATGAAATGCATGACGCATATATCGTGATAGATAATATACTTACAGGATTTCAATGGTTTACCTCTAGTGAACCCATTTGACCTCCGACCTCTTCCAAAAACAATTGCAGTTTGTATTTGATGTGGGGCATCCACTTCCTTACTATGCAATTCCTCAAAAATCCCCTTTTTGAGATATTGTGTTGACAA
Organism: Holothuria leucospilota; assembly: GCA_029531755.1. NCBI lineage: Eukaryota > Metazoa > Echinodermata > Holothuroidea > Aspidochirotida > Holothuriidae > Holothuria > Holothuria leucospilota. The sequence goes on from CM055964.1 coordinate 42,728,859, forward strand.
TTAGTTTTCAAGGTTTTCCTTTGACTTGCACCAAAAACAACATAGACCTTGGTTTCAATAAACACAAAATTGAAAATAAGAAAACTTTCCAGTATTCCTATGATGCATATCCTGTTTACAAGTTTTTCATTCTTTAATTCTGTTGACGTCAAAAACAACCTTCAACTTGTTATTGTTATTATTATTATTATTATTATAACACTTATATGGCGCTCATTATTGCAAGTAAACATACATTCAATGGCACCTTACACAAAAGCATACTTAAATAAATGGGTCTTAAGTTTACGTTTGAAAGACAAAAAGTCCGTACAATTTTGCAGATCCAAAGGCAAATCGTTCCATCTCTTCGGTGCATCGACAGCAAAAGCACGGTCACCAAAGTTTACCTTTTGAGTTGGAGGTACCTGAAACCTTTGTTTGTCATGTGACCGTAAGCAGTAATAATTACTATCCGATTTAACAAACATTTCCTGAAGGTAATCAGGGGCTTGATTATGGACACACTTAAAGGCCAGACAGAGAACCTTGAACACTATGCGCCACTTAACAGGCAACCAATGCAATTCTTTAAGCGCGTCCGCGCTACTATCACTGCAGTTATGCATCAAGATGAGCTTTGCAGCCTGGTTTTGAATTCTCTGAAGAGGGTAAATGGTTTTGGCTGGAAGATTGATGAGAATGGCATTAGCATAATCTAAATGTGATATCACAAGTGATATAACAATTTGTTTAGCGGCTTTCTGTGACTTCTGATGTTATGAAGATTAAAAGCTGCCACTTTACATTTCTTAACAATGAAAGACTTCATGCTCAAGGTCTCATCCAAAGGCACACCAAGATAATCTATCTTATTTTGTAAAACTATTTCAGCATCATTAACTGTTATACTAGTAGTGATACACTTATCAAGCTGCACTTATTTCCAAACATAATACATTCAGTTTTCTCATTGTTCATTTTCAATCTATTCTTTGTCATCCAAGTCTGGATATCTGCTAGACATTTCTCCAGATTGGATACACATGTCTGTTCACCCAACCTAGAATCGGCCTGAAAGCTGTCATATAAGGTATGATCATCGGCATATCCCAGTATTTGAGTTTGGTATCTGTTAATCTCAGAAAGAAGCGTGCTGGTATAGATATTATAAAAAACCGGACCAGCACACGAGCCCTGAGGTACCGAAAATTGCAGGTTTTACCTCACGAGACAAAGATTTGTTAATCTGCACTTTTGTGTGTCTTCCAGACAAATAGTTCTTGCCCAATTAAGAGCTGTTTCCCGAAGGCCAAAAACATTTTGAAGAACATTAATCAATACAGTATGATCAACGGTATCAAAAGCGGCTGATAAATCAATGGCTACTAATGGTGTGATCAGTCTTTTGTCCATATTGATCAAAATGTCACTTATTAATTTCACCAGTACAGTTTCAGTTGAATTATGTTCACGGTAAGCACTTATGTAAGATGGAAGTAACTCATATGTACTCATATACCTGTTCAACTGGAAAGAAAATTTTTCTCCACAACTTTAGAAATCCAAGGTAGATTATTGACTGGGCGATAATTCTTAATTTCATGATCGAGCGTGCTCTTCTTAAGGAGTGGAATGATAATAGAAGTTTTCCAGAGACTGCTGAATTCCCCCCTTGACAGTGATAAGTTAACTATTTTTGTTATCAGTGGCAGTAAAATATCTATGTTGTTTTTCACGTATTTTGTGGGTAAGGGATCAGATCCACATGTTGTAGATTTCATGTTTGATATGATTTTATGGACGGCTTTCTCTGAACATGACTCCAAATCTGTAAATGAACTGCTGGAATGCACAGATGGAATAAAAAGTTCTTCACCATCCATGGAATCACGTATTCGCTGAATTTTTGAAATTAAAAAAATCATTGAAAAGCTCAGCCAGTTCGCCATCATTGTTATGATCTGGAAGTGGGTTGGGTTTACCTCTTCCAAGTAGTTCATTTACTGTAATGAAGAGTTGCTTACTATCATTGCCACAGGAGGCTATCTTATCATTGACATAGTTAGACTTGGTAAATCTTAGTGTCTTCCTATAATCTATTTTCATTTGCTTCCATGCTAGTATGTGTTCTTCATTTTGGGTTACCTTTGACTTTCGTTCAGCTTGTCTTACTCTTCTTTTTAAAGCTAGTAATTCATCATTAATCATTGTTTTCTTTAAGGGTGCATGCCTATTGAAGATCTCAGTTAGCCCTGAGTTATAGCATTCAGCTAGTTGCTCGGTTGATAACTCTCGTGGTACTAATGTATTAACCACTCCATCATATCATCCCTGAATGCATTTGTATCCATTGTTTTAGTGGAGTGCACCCAGATATTTGATCTTAATATCTTCGGTTTCATCAAAGTGAGGTTAGCTCGAACAACTTGATGATCTGATATTTCTCCCGTTGTTTGTGTATTCTCGATTCTAAGATCCCTGTCCCCTTGTTTGCTGATTAGGAGGTCTAGTATATGTCCCGACCGGTGTGTTGCCTGTTGTAACATGTTGTTCTAAACCGTATCTAATAGGTAAGAAAACTTGATCTTTTCAGCATCATTCTCAACATCCATGTGAATATTGAAATCACCACCGATTAGGACATTTTCATAATCCACAAGGATTTTAGTAATAAAATCAGCAAATTCATCCAGGAATATGGTAGTGTTTACTGGATGCAGTGTTGAATACGGTGGTCTGTAAATTGCCACAACTGTCAAGGTAGTTGAAGTTGTCACCTTTACATTCCAAACTGCATACTCAAATGATGTTGTTTCACCCTTTAGAATGTCCTTCACATGGTACCTTTCTCTGCATAGGAGCCCAACACCACCCCCGATTCTGTCAGATCTGTTATAGCCACTAAAAGTATAGCCTGTAGACGGGATCTGCGACAGTCACAGTGTCTTCATTCTTAAGCCAGGTCTCTGTTATTAAACAGAAATCCATATCGTCATCCACCAATGAACAAGTACCTCGTTAGTTTTGTTCCTAATTGAACGTGTGTTCATCGTACCCCATACAACATAGTGATTATTGTCGTATTCAAGAGGTGCCTTTTCCAGAGTTCTCAAGAACTCATGATGAATACCTGATACCCCCTCTTTGTAGGAATATTTCGCTCACTGTAATTACGGATTGTATAGGCCTAAGGAACTGCTCTTCCCCACATGGGTTGGTCTGAAACCTCAGCTGAGGGATATTCCCCACAGCAAAGTCCTCCCTTCTAGGTCTACGTCGATAGGTGTGAGTACCTCCCCTCCTCAAGTAAGCCATTTTCCTTTAGCAGGTTGTACACTGATGCATCAATTCTCTTATCAGCACCAGCTCTCAAAGCAAACAATTGATGTCTTGTATACTGCATTGTTGTGTAATCAAGTATAACCATGAACCAGTATAGAAGCCAAGTACACTTCATTGTTGTTCAATCAAGTATAGCAACCAGATCCAGTTGTGGTGAGATTCAGCAGAAAGCTGGTAACCATGAAAAGTAGTGGAATTGGTCTAGATCACACCACTGTGGTAGTTAGGATAGGTTCCAAGGTAAGCCTTCAAGAAGTCATTCACCAATAGCAGCATAAATTATCCAATAAAATGAGCAGTACTAAGTCCACAAAGGTTTAAACACTGAAATATAACTCATTTCAGTGAAACAAAACACACCGAAGGAAAAATTAGGAAGTAAACATAGGACAAAAATTTACAGTGGCAGCAGCACAACAGCGCCCAACAGGCAACAATCCTTTTCTTGTTCTAACGATAGACAATAGAAACAAAACACCAAGCATTAAAGGAGTCCATCTTTGTTATCTTGCCATATTATGGTTACAAGCTAAGCGTCACAAACAAGTACACACGCATAACTCAGCTGTTTTACTGCGTGTTAATTCCTCACGAACTCGGCAAGGACCCATTGAAGACAAATACTGTTAGAGAGGATGAAAATACAGGCTGAAGTTATTATCAAGGCTAATCGGCTAATGATTTGCATTTCAAATAATAGAAACGACACACGTGAACCCACAAAGTAATTGCCTGTATTGAAAAATGTCAGTGCTGACAACTCTAAATGATGTTACTACTTGCAGGAAAGAAGGAACGATTCCTTAAAGACATCAAGGAAACTTATGAAGCCATGTACAACGGAGTTCAGCCTGTCCCTTATATCAGAGAAAGACTGTTATGCGTCAACAAGGTGTTCATTGATAGCGGCATTGAATACTTAAAGAAGCAAGGGAGCATCAGTAAAAGTGACGGGACATGGGAGAAGTTAGGGTCATACAATTCTATCTTTACCGACCCTCGTTTGGCAGGTGGCATGGTATATATTTTACTTGGTGAACCTGGCTATGGGAAATCAACGCTTGCTCTGCAGTTTGCCTATGACTGGTGTAACCGTTGCCCAGATTCACCTCTGAAGAACGAAGAAATTTTAATATTTCTTCGGTTGCGGTACTTGAAGGGAGGGATGCCCCTTGTTAAGGCTATTAAACAGTTTCTTTTGCCAAGCGACTCTACCCTGAGTGAAGGTGACATCTCAGGTATCATTCAAGATTGCAAATCAGTTGTAATAGTTTTCGATGGTTTTGACGAGTATACCTCTCAGGGTGATACTGACGATGTAATGAAAATATTAGCGAGACAAATGCTAAGAAACTGTAAAGTAGTTCTTACAACGAGACCATCCAGCACACCTCCTAGACTTACCCATAAAACAGAACAGGTGAGATTGACTGGATTTGACGACCAAGCAAGAGAAAGATATATTCTCAAAGCTGTGGTAGACGGTAATTCTGAAGCTGCGACAAATATCCTACAGCGACTTCAACAAAGCCCTGTTTTCGCCGATATCTGCCAGGTATCTCTATTTTTTGTCATGTTCGCTCATATGACACACGAAAGGGACATGTCAGTGGTCTTTGAATCCGTCACGAGCTTCTTTCGTTACGTCGTGTCTTCTTTCAATGAGCACAAACAGATCAGGGCAGGAACAACAAGTGCCACCTTGAAAGACGTGCACACAGCGGAGAATTACAAATTGTACAAATTCGCTTTTGAAAGTCTGAAAGAAAAGGACAGAATATTAGTCTGGGAAAGAGAAACTTTCGTAAACCTAATCGGCAAGCCCTTGTACAATGAACTGGTAGAGATTGGCATTTTGGTTGAAGAAAATGTCGTGGAAATTGTAGATGATCCTGGTACACGTGCCGCTGACCACATCCAAAGGAGAACTGATGTTAGTTTTTATCACAAACTGATCTGCGAATGGTACGCCGCCCATTATGTTGCCGACTCTGTTAGTAGTTTTAAGGACAGTAACCTGCCAGGGTTTTTCGAAGGCATAGATCCGTTCGATTTGCAATACGTATATAGAATTGCCTGCGGACTGAATCCTGCTGCCGCTGACAAGATCATTCAGTATCTACACAGCATTGAAGGTGGCGATAAGTTTGCAATTCTTTGTATCCTGGAACAGACTGGTGACATGGAAAAAATTAAGGAGACCATTCGTCAGATTTGTTTTGAGGGCGTCATCATTAGTAGTTATGATAGCCTCTTGCTTCAACGATCTACGATGCAGTTACTGGAGATAGCCGCTAGATATGAAGTATGTATATGCTTGCAAAAATTCTTTTGTTGCTTTTTAACTTTGCAATCTGCTTATAATCTACATAGTTCGGCGATTGGCTGATTGTTAAGGTAACAAAACATCATTGAAAACAATATAAACTGAGGGAAACAATAGAAGTAGGTCAACTACAAGTTGTTCCTCTTTTAGACAGTTATTTTGGCAGTGTAGTACCCGGCATGACAGAGCCATGAAATCATTTCTAGAAAGAAGAATGTTTTGAAACTGGCATTATTAGTGAAAAAAGCAGGACTGGTTGCCAGTATCATCACTAAAAGCAGGTACTTTATAAACGTCTGAAGCTATGTTTCAACAGAATCTAGACTTTTCGGCTTATTCTCACATTAAGGTTTGTAGTTTTGTTGAAGGCTAAATTTGAATGTCTTTCAACATGATTTACTTATCATCAGGGAAAGAAATTGTAACGACGATATCCACTCAAAGATAACGTTTTTTATTCCTTATAGGAATTTATCCAATCACGTCGGACACTATATGCATATGTGGGTGCGTGTATGTATGTATGCCTGTGACTTTTAGCTTATAAACAAGATGTCTCAAGAAAGCCATTTTAGATGCTTGGTCTATGGATTCATCATAGGTACATTAAAAGAAAAACTCCATTGTTTTTTATGAAGGTCAAAGGTCATTTAAAGTCAAAAATATTGTGAGCACAAAAGCTCAAGATAGAAAGCTCGGATTCTCATACTACGAATGCGGATACGTGTTGGTCAGTAACGTAACCGTATCGTTTTTGGTAGAGGACAAAGGTTATTTGAGGTCAACGGAGTTACAGAAACTTCGAAAATCGAGAAAATTGCTTGCAGCCTAAACACGTTACCTCAAGATAGGAATAATGGAAACATTATACACTTGGCGTAAAGATTTGTCTTATTAAAAGAAAGAACCCTATTGTATTTAGTCAAGGACAAGTGTCATTAGAGGCCGACAAATGTCAAACATGGAACACCTTGTAAACACGATATTTCAAGATAAGATTGATAGACATGATATCTCATTATAGCAATGATGGATACTTTTCATATTCGGTGTATAACGTTTAACATTGCAAGGACGGTTCCTACTATTGTTTTCGATGGAGATCAGAGGTCACTTGAAGTCATCAGAGGTATCAAATTGAAAAAAAAGCTGACACGATAGTTTAAGATGAGAAAGATGCATACTTTGCAGACTTGGTGTGTTAATTTATCAAATTAAGAGAAAAGTCCCTATTCGTTTCGGTGGACGTCAAAGGTCATTTGAGGTCACAAGACGTGAGACTACGTAAACCTTGTTAACTGCTCGTAAACACGATAAGTTAAGAATAAGTTGTGAGGAGTACCTCCAAACTGTTTCGATTCGTCGCCAACGAAAAGGGGGTTGAATGTTTGTACCATTTCAACGATAACATTACAGAGATCAGTATATATCTTTTCACAATCATAACTCTGGTATATTCATAGCCAATTCTAATTTAATTACCTAATGATGGACTTACGTGGCGGATGCTTTGGCCATGTTATTGTTAAAAACAGCCTTCAATTTACATGTAGGTTGATGATGTAGTGGAAAGTGCTCAATTTCGTAAACACGATAGATCGTAAAAGGTAATTTGATGGATCTCTTAGTTGGTACGTTCAATAATTTAATCGCTTCTGGTGGAGGGCAAAGGCCATGTGAGATCAAAAGAGGTAAAACTGTGAAACCTGGTATGTGACTGTGAGGGATATGATACGACGCAGGTGGACCGCCAATGTTGATTCACAAGAGGTGAAATTGCGAAAACATTGTAAAGCATATTTCGAGAAGGATTATCTTGAGGGATAAACCTCTGTGCTACAAAGCATTTCCTTTGGCAATGGATCACTAAGCCTTGGGGTTTTTGAAATTTTCTTAGTTACGTGAGTCCATTTTGAATTTTATAAGCAGAGAAGAAAGCTCAAGGCTGCTTTCGTATCATCAGATAAAAAGTGTTATTTGGGGCAAGAACTGTATGAATCAGCCTTAAACAAAAATACTTATGAACCTCGATATGAATTCTTAGCCAAAAACGAAGCCTACGGGAAGGGGGAGCAGGGGGCAGTTGCCCTCCTCCCCGACTACTGTAACGTTGTTGTTCGTACTTTATTTTGCAAAGGCATGGACAACCTGTCAAATGGTATTCGGGTGACTCATTCCATACTCGAAATTGTTTATTGCAGCATAGACACTTTAAAGTCGTTCTAGTCAATATGTTTAAATGTAGAGTTGCAACTGGTTAAAGTCGGCTTAATTCGAGAACGAGCTATGTCACTGAATTAATTTATACACCTTCTTTTATTTAAGTTATACTCCCAGACTTAAAATTATTCGTTTTTCCATTTGGATTTTCACCCATGTTTCACACTGGCCTCGTGTCGAATTTAATTCTTGTGTTTTAGATTGTAATTAAGATTTGACAATATGATAAAAGGTGACATAACTTTAAGCACATTTTACATGAAGTGGGCAAAAAGACGAAAAAATTCTGTGGCTAACATGTACATTCACCCCCAGCCCACCCACCACACAGGACTATTTTACAAGGAAAAACTAAATGGAAGCAACACAATATTTACAGGTTAACCGTCACCCGGCCCGCCCATTACCGGAAACGAGTGGACCCCCACACGCCTGCCGAACGTCGTCCCTGGCAAAACGAACGAAGTCAGCCTCCCACCCTGAGCTTAAATCTCTGTCCACACCGGACGCCAGGAGGACGTCCGCGGGCCTCCCCTCTCCCCTAAATACCAATATTGGCACCGGTCTCTCCATAAGGCCAGCTTTATGGAGGCCGAAAAAAACAAAGGTAAGTATCCCGCGAACACTTGTATTGCTCGCGGGGGTGACCAGACCATACAAAAGCCGTAGTCCTGGCTGACCGCCCAGGTGTTGCAAACGTGAGGCGATCAGCCAGGACTTGAAAACCACTCCCACAGGAGGGCCACAAAAGCCACACTGCCAAACACATGGGGCACACTCTCCCACCTTGTGCATCCAGTGCGGGGGCAAATGCCATCTCCAAGACGCCACCGAAGGCGCTTGAGATTCGTTACGATGGCGTCGTGTGCGATCCGCCACAGCAGGTCACGCCGGCGGTGATCGAGTGTCCTGCTGTGGACTACACGCCACACTTCCGGCCCTGACGCATAGTCGTTGGGTTGGACCTGACCAACCAAGTCATCAAAAATGGACCGGTACAGGTCCCCCGCCTGGATTTGTCTTGTTGAGACGAACCAAAAAGTTAATTATACTACCCTCCTATGATGTTCCTAACTCGAGTTATCGACATTTAAGTGAAAGGTTAGTAGTGTGTGTGTCATATAGCATTGGAATGCGAGGTATGCGGTGCAGTAACTCAATTACCAAGTGACATAGGAGGATGGTGTAATGGAAAGTTTTTGTTCGTCTTAATGAAGTGCACCTGATAACCTTGTTTGACCTCATTTGACCTTTGTGACTTTTTGTGACGCCTGGATTCCTCTGGTTGAGACAAACCAAAAAGTCAATTATACTACCCTCCTATGATGTTTCTAACTCGAGTTATTGACATTCAAATGAAAGGTTAGTATAGTGTGTGTGTGTGTGTGTGTGTGTGTGTGTGTGTGTCATATGCATTGCAATACTAGGTACATAGTGCGATAACTCAATAACCAAGTGACACAGGGGGATGGCATAATGGAAATTTGTGTTCATGAAGCGCATGTGATGACTTTCTTTGACCCATTTGACGTTTTGACCTTTGTACCTTTTTTGTGAAGCCTGGATTTATCTTGCTGAGACAAACCAAAACGGCAATTAAAGTACCACTCGTACAATGCTCATAAATCAACTTCAAGTAATAGATATTTTAGTGAAAGGTCACGAGTGTGTGTGTGTGTGTAACGCATTGGAATCGGAGGTATGTGATGCGGTAGATCAACATAACCAAGTGATCAGTCTTTCTTAAACTTGCCAGTACGTGTATGATTTTGAGGTCAAAAGTCATTGGAGTTGAAGGAGCACATGCCTTCCCTTACTACTCCCTTTGTGCAAAATAATCTTGAAGACAAGGAACCATAGTGCCCTTGGGCTCTTGTTACATTTAGTGAGTGGTTCCTTGCCCCTGAAAAAGTTTATTAGTACTTCTTTTACCTTCCGCAGTTTCAAATTGACCCAACTGGAGCATCAGGTGTTCCTATGGGAAAAATTCTGGCGAATGAAATGGCCATTCGCAAAAATGTTGAATGGAATGATAAGAATATGGGAAGGGGGCACTAGTCTTGGAACTGGAACAAATGCTTCCAAAGCTGAATTCACTCACTGATGCTCTTGTCCTGAGGAATTTGGCTGCTTATGCAAGGTGGAAGTTAACTGTTTGGTACTCGCTTATACATGGCATGACTGGAACTGAGAGGGCAAGCATAGACGCTAGTGCTTGGGGAAATGGTACAACATAGGAATTCGTATCATTTTAGTAACATGTGATGGACCAAGCTTACCGCTTTACAATACTAAAATCTCTTGGTGCAGAATCAAGTTTTCAACCTTAACAAATTTTCTGCATCCTTCAGATTCACGACAGGAAGTATAGGTACTAGTTGATATTCGTCACGTGTTAACGATTCTTCGCATTGTATTGTCAACTGCTGGTATTTTGAGATGAGTATGATCATATATTAGAGATCTTCGCAAGTTACCGAAAAAGAGTGGATAAGAGCAAGGAACAGGCTCTGTGAGGTCACATCCAGTGATTGAAAAAGAGAAAGTCAAGCCTGCAACAAAGACTCTTAGTTCCAGTGTGGGAAATGCACTTTAGTGTTGCAAGCAGGATTTAAATTTGCCTCGATTCTAAAAATGTGGAGGAAATTTCACCATCGACCCTTTCTTTGACAGATTCAACGCAAGGAATCCAAGGCTTTCCTATCAGTGTCGAAAGCTTCAAGGGCTAGTTTGATGACCTGGTTAGCGGTGACTTCCCTTAGCCCAAGTACATCACATACAAAATGAACCAAGACCAAGAGGAGTTGCTATATTTGCTGTTAGATTAGCAAATGGTTGTAATAATAACCCGACACCAAGGCGGTTTTAACCATCATACAAACGATTTGCATTGGTTCCTGAAATGAAGGGGGGGGGGGGGGAGGCGGGTGGAAGTCGTAAGTCACGACACAGAAAACCACAATCCTTCATGTAACATGCTCAAGCAAGTGTACTACGAATGAGGAAGACCGCAGCCCGAGACTTCATAAAGAGGTATGGTATGCAAGGCAAATATCCATAACAAGAAAATCAGACTGCCTTAGCATTTATCCATAAGTACCGTCGTTATCATGCGCTCTTTACAGACGGTTCCAAAGCCACGAACAGAGTTGCAGCCGCAGCTTTTTACGTACGTAGAAACGGGCACGAAGAAACAAAGTAGAACTTAAACCTGACCGGACAAAAACATAACTCTGAACTATTTACAGAAATCTGTACATTGCGCTAGCAAACAAAATGTCTGTGCTAACTATGTACAAAACCACCCCAAAGCCAAGCCAATCACGTAGGACTATTTGCAATTTCAATATTTACAAATTAACTATCACCCGGCCCGCCCGCACTGAAACAAGTGGACCCCAACACCTGCCGAACGTCGACCTTGGCAAACGGACGAAGTCGGCCTCCACCCTCAGCTTAATCTCCGTCCTCAACGACGCCCAGGACGACGTCCGCAGGCTTCCCCTCTCCCCTACACACAATATTACACCGGTCTCTCCACAAGGCCAGCTTTATGGAGGCCGAAACAAAGGTAAGTATCCCGCGAACACTTGTATTGCATGGCGGGGGTGACAGACCATACAAAGCGTAGTCCTGGCTGACCGCCCAGGTGTTACAAAACGTGAGGCGATCAGCCAGAGCTTGAAACCACTCCCAGAGGAGGGCCACAAAGCCACACTGCCAAAACACATGGGGCACACTCTCCCACCCTGTGCATCCAGTGCGGGGGCAAATGCCATCTCCAAGACGCCACCACAGGCGCTTGAGATTCGTTACGATGGCGTCCGTGTGCGATCCGCCACAGCAGGTCACGCCGGCGGTGATCGAGTGTCCTGCTGTGGACTACACGCCACACTTCCGGCCCTGACGCATAGTCGTTGGGTTGGACCTGACCAACCAAGTCATCAAAAAATGGCCCGGTACTGGTCCCCCGCACTGGACTGCAAAAACGTCCCCTACAGTTGACATAATACGTAGTGTCTCCCTCATCTGACAGTATGCCTTCGTTGGTCTCCAACTGTGAGGTACACTGTTGCTAAACAGGGTAGGAAAGAACCAACGGAATGATAATCCACCCCAATAACGGACAAAGTAGGCAAACGGCATCTGACTTTCGACAGCACTAAATACACATTTGGTCAGGAGAAAACGGAGCTTTGAAGGAAAGTGCACAAGGCCCAATCCCCCCCTGCCCTAGGAACCTGGTACACCACTTTTCTTCTGACCAGCTCCGTTTTCCCTGACCAAAGAAACCTAAACACAGCCCTCTCGAGTCGCACCAGGACACCCTCTGGAGCGGCCAGAACAGTGCCCGGATACCACAAGAGAGGGTAAACGAAACGATTTATAACTGTTACCTTGCCCAACAGACTAATGTAGCGATCGCCAAAGTCCTTCAACCTAGCTTCCACCAGGTCCACTTTCTCATTCCAGGTAAGTGACTCGGGTGAACCGTAACCAAACCATATGCCATTGATTTTTATGGCGTCGTCTACCCATGATGCCGCGAAGGGCAGTTGTTTCGACCGCCACTTACCTAGACGGAGTCCTTTGGTCTTGGTGGGGTTCAGTCTGGCACCTGTCGCTCATTGAAAAGTAGACAGCGTGCCAGTAAGGGCTCTGAAGGAAGCTAGGTCGGAGACTACGCATGTGACGTCGTCAGCATACTGGAGGCACTTGACTTTAGCTCCACCGGGTATGTGAAAAGGTCGAAACAAAGGCTCAACTTGGAAGGCTCTTGCAAGGGATTCACTAAACAATACATAGAGTAGAGGTGACAGGGGACACCCCTGCCGTACCCCACGGTGAACTCTGAAGGCATCCGACGGTAGGCCATTAACGATAACCCGACTATATACACTATTATACAGTAAAGAGGTCCATTTAACAAAAACTGGATTCAAATTAAACTTCTTCAAGATTTTAAAGAGGAATCCGTGATCAACCATGTCGAAGGCCTTCTCCTGATCGAGGGAGAGAAGCGCACATGGAAGATCACGGTCCATCACGGTCCATCACATATTCACGGTCCATCACATATAAGATCACGGTCCATCACATATAAGTTTTGCCTTTATGTTCCTGTCCGATCCGGTTTGAGTTTTGTTTTTTGTTTGTATGTGCCGTTTCGATGCACTTAAAAAGCCCCCCCCCCCCCCCCCCCCATCACATATTCAACTAAGTCCCGCATCAACCAGAGGTTCTGCTGAATACTGTGTCCCCGCACCGCACATGTCTGGAAAGAACCTACAAGATCCGGCATGACCGTGCCTAGCCTGTTACAAAGGGCTTTCGCCAGAAACTTGTAGTCTACATTTAACAAGGTAATTGGTCGCTTGTTTTTCGGTTCTAGGGGGTCTCCAGACTTTGGTAACAATGTTATAACGCCTGTGCGCTGCGAGGGACTCAATGAGCCAGCAAGGAAGGCAGAGGCGAATACATCACGGAGATCGTGCCCGACGGTACCCCAGAAGCGTTTGTAAAATTCCACTGGGATACCGTCGGACCCAGGCGCCTTTCCGCCTTTCATCTTCGCCACCGCCTTCCAGAGCTCGTCGACAGTCAGGGGAGAACCAAGTCCATCATTCTGCTCTTTAGAGGGTGTCTTGTCAATATTATCTAATAGGGACCCTTGAAGGTCTACCTCGACATCTGCCCGCGTATAAAGCTGTTCATAGAAGGTCTTAAATACCTCCACGATGTCGAGAGGGTCCTTCTGTACCGTACCGTGGACGTCACGGACTGCTCTTATGCGGCGATCGATGGCATACTTTGTGACGTCCCGGTAGAATTTGATGGTTGGTTTTTCCTCCGCCTCCACACAGTGAACACGAACACGGGCCCCGCGCAGTTTTTCATCGAGGTACTGCTGGATTGCGTGGAGTGCGGAGGAGTCCCCGTCCCTCTCCCTAAAGCAGAGCGAGAGGAACTCCTCCCTTTTTCGACGAGCTCTTGCTACACAGTATTCAACTGTAAACTGTTTGATGCGGGACTTTACGTCATCCCACCACTCTAAATCTGTTGAGAAGGCCGGCTTCAATGTTCGCCACCCTTCGTACCTGGCTTTAAACTGTTCGCTATAGTCAGCCTCCGTTAGAATATCTGTGTTCATTTTCCAGAACCCCCTCCCTGTTGGCCATGACTCTGGAGGCTGAAAGGAGACAGTAACTGCGTCATGATCCGAAATTGGACATGTCACAACTTCACAGTCCCTCGGTGACAGTGCAGGTGGAGAGTACACCCGGTCCAACCTTGAGGCGTCCGTGCTATCAGGGCGGTGCCAAGTGAACACGGACAAGCCGGGATGTTGTGCTCTCCAAACGTCAACCATGTCATGATTCTTTATAAACATGTCCAATTCCGACATACCGACACCACAGCCCGAAGACGTACGTGTGAACATTCGGTCAAGCTGTGTGTCGGGGACGCAGTTAAAGTCCCCAGCCAGGATACAAGGAGCACTGCCAGGAACGAAGGATGGCAGGGTCATGAAAAAGTCCCTTCTGTCTGAAGGCCGATTGGGCGCATACACGTTACACAGGAAAAATTTCCCACATGGGTGTCTTACTGTAATGCATACCAACAGGCCTTCATGATCAGAATCGACTTTTCCGACCAGCGGAGTCCACCTTGGCGAAACTAAAATAACTGAACCACAAGATGTTGTTGAGCCAAAGGAAGCGTGTAAATCCCCGCCCCACTCAAAGGACCAGGTGTGGACATCGTCCTCATTCATAATGTGCGTCAGGCCGAGATGCATTCTTGCAAGTCAGACTACCGGATGATGCATCAGTATTTACTGCCGAACTCCAGGCACTAAAGATGGCATTCGATCTGATCGAAATCTCGGAAATTCACCAGTTCATTGTGTTCACTGACTCACTATCCAGCCTTATGGCAATTAAAAGCCCTGAACAAAAACACCCTTGTGTAGTAGCTCTCCGTGAAGCCTACTCCAATCTGGTGAGACTACAGAAATCAGTTGTGTTTGCCTGGGTTCCGAGCCACGTGGGCATACGCGGAAATGAAATGGCAGACACGCTAGCTAAAGAAGCGTTTGAGCACACAGTTCCTTCTCTCATTTTGGACTTTCTCAAAGACATGAAATTTTGACATGACTCCCACATTTGCTTTTGTTTAGACATTTATGTAGACGTTTGCCGTATCCTTTTTCCTTTTAGGTGATTTCACCTCACCATTACCCTTTTTATCTAGCTCACACTATGTAACACATTCGTGTTGGTGTGTCGTTACACCCCATCTAACTAACTTAGCATGTATCCATTTTCAGATTGTAAGATCTGCAGTTGCCACTTATGTACCTGGCTGTTGTGAAAATGGCCCCAAAGCGTTCACCCTGTCCAGAGTGCATGGAGGCTTTGCAGAATGATGATAGATCTGCTGGAAACCTGTTACCAAGGAAAAGCAGGTGTGGTCTCCTGAAACCATCTAGAGATGTTGTCAAAATTTCGTAGCATAACTAAGGAATGCGTTTTTTTAGAATTTTAAGGGCACCTGAATAAAAACTTCACCGTGTCAAAGGTATTGGCCTGTCTATTGAGACTGTTGTGCCAGGAGAAGCTACTCATCAAGACGTACTTGACAACCTCTGTGAACATATGTACGACTTCTCCCAACTTAAACCACATTATTTCCTCATAAAGACACTGGCTGTATGCTACACCGAAATCAGGATGCACCAACAGGTGAAGGCAACCACTGAAAAAGTAAGAGAAGATAAGAACGCTTACAAAACTTAAGCACCAGGAAGACGTGCACATTCAGCAACAGAAGCATCCAGGGAGGTTAGGCAAAGTCGTCAACATGTAGTTCTGAGTACCGTAAGTAACTGTATGCCCATACTAAGCGGAAGGAAAATATTTCGTTTGTGATACACAAAATTTTCATACAATTAAACCACGATTTATAGACATAGAATGGTAGCATATTCAAAAGAAGGTAGCCAGGTCCCTTTCTTTCATTAGATCAACTTCGCATAAAAAATAGATTCAAATCACTGCTGTGTACCTTATGAATAATTCAATCAACCAAACTTACATCGCAAATGATGCAACATTCTTACATTGTGCTATATTTTGGGGAAGAACGCTATTTATTTCCAGGTTTAGTGGTCGGACTGGATGGTTTCATGACCTAGTAAAGCTACTTCCTCTCGGTGCCATGTCAACGAACGTACGCACGATACTTCCTTTAGAGACAGATTTGCATCACCCCAAGTATGACTTTTAGTTCGGGTAAGCAAAAAGTCTCAGTTGGTGCTTTGATTGACATCAGAGTTACAAAATTCAAAAGATGCAGAGCAGCTCACATTACACAACACGTACAGAGAATATTTTGATTACACATGGTGTCTTTTATACTCATCAGGATGTGGCCTTGAGCAGTGAACTATGTGTACGCACAAGAAGCAGTAAAGACAATTATGGGCGGGGTTTACCACCAAGTAAAAGTCATACTTGGAGTCCTCTTTAAGGGCATTGAATTTGTGTAATGGTGGTGACATTGTATGTTACAAGCCCATCATGGTACGATGTGGTAAGAGCATGTGTTAAGGGGGCCAGGAAAACCCATCTACGAAAGAACGAAGGATGAGACGCGGGTTGGTGGTTTAAATGCCGACAGTAACAGCAGTCTGCATGCATGCTGCATGAATTATTACTGTCATTTTAACATCAAATACTGAATATCAAACATTCAGGTAGAGGAAACTCAGAAATACAATCATGCAAACCTTCAACATCCTTTAGTGTTGCCGTACTTTGTTACTTGGCCTTCCTTGGTAGGTGCTTTACCGTATGGCAACTTCACCATCTACTCTTACCAAAATATGATCCTGAAGTAAGTTTATGTCAAGTTTATGAGTTAGTTAAGTTAGTTAAGTTAGTTAGTTAGGACTTTACGACACACCAATACGATTGTGTTATATAGTGTCATCTAGAAAAGAAAAGGGTGCAATGTTGGGGTACAATTAACTTAAAAAAGTGCGGTCATTTTACGACACACCAACACGATTGTGTTATATAGTGTCATCAGAAAAGAAAAGGTGCATTGTTGGGGTAAAATAAACTTAAAAAGGCGGGGTCAAATTCCACTAAAGGGTACATGCAAATACGGGAGTCATGTCAAAAATTTTTATACAGTTTACTTTCCTTGAGAAAATAAGGGAAGGGTTTGTCTGCTCAAATAAAGTTTTTAGGTCTGGCACAGCGTAATATTTCTGGCGAATATGGGAGTATTCATAACAGTCAACGAGAATCTGGCTGACGGTGACAAAACAATCACAGGGTATACAATATGGTCTCTCATCCCCGTGAAGTAAATAGGCATGGGTAAGGTAAGTGTGACCGATGCGAGCCCTAGTCATAACTAAATCATCTCTCCGTTTACTGGGGGCTCCATGTCCCCCAGTTCCCACCGTTGGTTTAATTCTGTACAATTTGTTTTCGGGAAAGGAATCCCACAGTTCTTGCCATTTCGATTTTTCAAAGCCATTGATCTTAGGGCGGTAATCTGTGTGAGGCAAGTAGAGATTGGTGACGTCCATCTGTAGGACTTCTTTAGCAAGTGCATCGACTTTTTCATATCTTTGTATGCCTACGTGGCTAGGGACCCATGCTAGCACAACCGATTTTTGTAGTTGAACCAAATTGGAGTAGGCCTCACGGAGAGCTGTAGTAACTGAAGGGTGTTTTAGCTCTTGGCCTTTCAGTGCTAAAAGGCTTGATAGCGAGTCTGTGAACGCAATGAACTGGTGACTGTCTGAGATTTCCATCAGATCGAATGCCATCTTTAGTGCCTAGAGTTCGGCAGTAAATATTGATGCATCATCAGATTGACTTGCAAGGATGCATCACGGCCTGACACCGCGGCCGCAACCCTGTCCTTGGCTTTGGAGCCGTCAGTAAAGATTGCATGATACTGATGATATTTATGTCTCAGCTCATTAAAACTGGCACGGACACGAGTTCATTTGTTCAGTTTTTCAGATAGTTTCTTAAACCATGCCTATGAGACTAACTTCTACCTCCCTACTTGATTGAAATACTGCTAAGAAATCTGCTTTTCAGTGCATCGAAACGGCACATACAAACAAAAACAAAAAATCAAACCGGATCGGGCAGAAACATAAATGCAAACTATTTACAAACAACTAAATCAAACAGAAAATTATGTTCATTACAGTAATAGAACTACTGAGATTTAGTACTAACACTGAAGCCAACCCAAAAAGAACACTCCAGCCCAACCACCACAAACAACCCCAAAACAAAGTCCCACAAAGACCACACACTCAAATGTAGTATTGCTAAGAAATCTAAGCAGGGTTATAGCTAGCATTTTGTTGAGTGGTGGTTATATTCTCTAAAGTGGTCGTTGTTTAAATTGTACGTCCTGGGGAGGTATAAGCCCCTCCCCCTTTTGAAAGATTTTGCATAAGTAGTGCGTAGATGCAAAATTCTGCAATATTTATCAATACTTTGATAAATATACATTGAGCATTTAAAAAAAGCCTTAACAACTGTAGTAAAATCAACGATTTTTAATATCATTTTACTTTTATATTGGACTAGAGTGCTGGTCACACCCTGTGCACAAGTGGTGGTCGGAAATATGTATTTTTTTTTCTCTAGTAGGGTCGGCAATGGTGAGTGCCGGCTAGAGCCGACCACCGTAGCTACATCCCTGCATCCACGTACTTGGTCCCTGACTTAATGAAAGGAATTTCGCCATAGAGACCCTCTTGTTCAGTTCAGTTCAGGTCTTCGACGAGAGCAGACGTGTTTCGTCCTGGGTAGGACTTAAAACTGCATCCGGTTGTGGAGTTTGTTTAAACGTGGGAGTAATGAGGTTACCCTTTGCCACAACTGCCTCCGGGGCACCCTTGGGCAAGGTGCACCTGTATTTGCCCCGGTGCTTTTTAAGTGCTGTTGCCTTTGGGCGTGGTGTTGCCTTCGGGCGTGGTGTTGCCTTCGGGCGTGGTTTTGCCTTCGGGCGTAGTGTTGCCTTCGGGCTTAGTGTTGCCTTCGGGCGTGGTGTTGCCTTCGGGGGTGGTGTTGCCTTCGGGCTTGGTGTTGCCTTCGGGAGTGGTGATGCCTTCGGGCGTGGTGTTGCCTTCGGGCTTGGTGTTGCCGTAGGGCGTGTGGTGGATTTGGGTGTGTGGTCTTTGTGGGGCTTTGTTTTTAGTGTGACCGGGGGGAGGTTGGTCTGTGGGGTGTTTGGGTTGTTGTGAGTGTGTGTGTGTGTGGTTCTATTGTTGTAATGAACATAATTTTCTGTTTGATTTGGTGGTGTGTGGATAGTTTTGCCTTTATGTTCCTGTCCGATCCGGTTTGAGTTTTGTTTGTATGTGCCGTTTCGATGCACTTAAAAAGGTTTCGTCGAGCTCTCGTCGCTTTGCCGTGCTCAACCTTATCACTGTGTACTACTTATTGCAATTGTGCATAAAACCTTATAGCGTGCTTGTGTTGAAGTTGATAAGTAGGTCTGGTCGTTTCCATTTGTTTGCGACCGCGCTTTGTTTCTGTGTAGCTTGTGTTTTTCTTTCTTCATCCTCTTTTTCGTCCTTTGTAAAACTAGTTGAGGTTTTTTTTTCTCCTTTCGTGGCCTGGAGCCACACAAACTGGTGCTGTGCCCGGAAGTCGGGATAGCACAATTGTTAAGTTGGAGTTTTCGTCTGGGGTGAGTGTCCCTCCCCCACAGGCGTTTACTGTGTTGAAAGACAATGGTGTCGAAATTAAAGAAATAGAGATGTTGCAGGCGCTTGAGGCCCGAAACACGTATGACCTTAAGTTTAAGTCTGATGCTGCCCGTGTTAAGGGTGTGTCATGCCTGAAGGGGGTAGAGGGGCTCACTGTCACCCCATATGATGGCTCTGTGACGGTGACAGTGCTTTAACTTCCCTTCGAGGTCGATCAGCGCCTGGTTGCGAGGGTTCTTAGTCAGTACGGAACGGTCTCTGAAATGTGGTGGTGTAAGTATACTGGGGGTGAGTTGAAAGGTATATTTAACGGCAAGAGACAGTTCCGTATGGAACTGACATACCATCCTTCCTCTTTATAGGGGGTTCCAAGGCCCACATTAGATACTTTTGTCAGCCCCGTACCTGTTTTAGATGTGGAGAGCAGGGGCACGAAGCCAAGTCGTGTCCCAACAGACGATGTGGGAAGTGCTTGCAGTTGGGGCACGGCAAGGCAGAGTGTCCCAACGAGGTACGGTGCAACCTCTGTGGGGAGGAGGGACATGTGTTTGGTGCCTGCCCCACATCGTACTCTGCTCATGTCAGTGCGGATGTGGGGTCGGCACCTGAACCCTCGCAAACAGGCCCGCAGTATTCAACTCAAGAATTAGAGGAGGCGGCACTTGAGGTGGAACAGGACTTCCTTGCCTCCAAGCAGTGTGAGGGAGGTACTGGAACTCCTGAGGTAGACTCTCCGCCACCCTTAGCAACGACACCCAGTCAAGTTGAAATAACGACAGTACAGGAGGACCTCGATCTGTCCTCAGACTCGGCAATGTCGGATGGCGGGGAGCCTGCCTCAGAGCCTCCTCCAAAGGATCCACCTTCGGGGGAGGGTTGGTTTGATTTGTGTGAGGGGGAGGGGCCAGAGTCTGCACTAAAGAGGTCAGCTTCGGGCGAAGTATCAGACAGGGGAACCCATCACTCTGGGACGCCCGTACCGAGCCCACGGATTAAAAAGATAAGGTCCCAGTCAGAGTATTTAGTGTGAATGGTTTTGCCTTTGTGTCCCCGTTTTGTTTTGGGGTTTCTGTTCTGTTTGTGTCTGTGCCCATGCATGCCACAAAGTTTTTTTGGTAGTTCAGTGTAAATAGGTTTGCTTTGTTCCACATTAGGTCCGCCCGGCTACAAGCATGTAAAGAGCACATCACATCGTTAATACTGTAAATAGTGGGGGTTAGCCACATGAATGCTGGTCTGGTGTATATAGTTGTCCTTGTGTTTCATGTCACGTCCGGTGTTTTGGTCCGGAGCACGTAAGGAGCACCCATAGTTACAAAAGCATTGAACAGACTCAACCTGAACACTCTTCTGTTGATGTAAATGGGTATGTAAATAGTTTTGCCTAGTGAGATTGTAAATAGTCCTATGTAACTAGTTTGGGTTCGGGGTGGTTTTGTACATAGTTATCGCAGAAATTTTGTTTGCTAGCGCAATGTACAGAATTCTGTAAATAGTTCACCTTTGTATTTTTGTCCGGTCAGGTTTAAGTTCTCCTTTGTTTCTTCGTGCCCGTTTCTACGTACGTAAAAAGCCACCCCCCCCCCGACCCTCTTGTGCATTTTGTTTTTTTCTACAAAGCGACGTCAGTAGATTCGGCCCGTTCGCACTATCTTCGAGGCTCACGCTGTCAGACCAACTGAAGCAACAGATGTATAATACAAAGCGTTCTGTTATTACACATTATCGTGTATGATAATACTCGGATGATATGCACGAGAGATAGGCGGCTACTATGATAGTGTCAGGGATAAATCTTTATAGCTTCATGTAGTTCATCCCCTTATGTAAGGGCAGGGATCAGAAACTAGACTGCCATGATGCATGAATGCAACTAGTTTGTGTAAGGCAGTTGCGTAACCAGTGAAGAGGAAGCTATCAAATGTCTTCCCTTCCCTCCCCTCTTCCCCTCTCCCGTGAAATTGGTAAGCAAAAACGAAGAGTTGGATAAAAATTACACCATCCATTTGAAGTTTAAATGTTGCTTAATAGTGCTGATTTGTGTACCGTACTTTAAAAATTGAAATTACTCCAAATTTCACTATGACAGGCTGTCAACTCTGGTCTACATTAATTTCAATAAAGAGCTAAGCATTTCGCCATATTTCATAAGTTGGACCCAAAATTCATGAAGACCCTGCAGGTACAACTAACAGAGTAAGGCCCACATGGAACCTTGGACGAAAACTTCCAGAATACATACACACATCACTAACCGAGTATCATTATAAAAGGCCGTCAACTCTAACAATAACTGGAGGAGGGGTTGAACCTTTTGCAAATTTCACAAAATTGACCCTACGGCCCATCTTGGGTCATGGACCCCAAAATTCCTGAAAATCCAGAAGGCACCACCAACAGAGTATCATTATGACAAACCATGATCACTGTACAAGAGAATCTGCAGGAGAAGAAACATTTTGAAGAATTTCATAAAATGGGTCTTAGGGCCCACACGGGACCTTGGACCAAAAATCCTGCACACCTTAAATTGTCCAGCACCCAAAAAAACATTGTTCAAGTTTCAAGCAAATCTATGAATGCATGTGGGAGTAGAAGCCTTTTGAAAAGTGAGACAGACATTTTCTCCCCCTACAGTATAACATAAGCTCTACCTAGACTTCACAGGCTGAGCTAAAAAAACAGTAGGGGTCATTCACTTAACATGGTACATCCACTTACCAAGTATGAAATCTATCAACCTTACCCTTCATGAGATAGTGTTGATAATGCTTTCACTCCTGAATCTCTAATGACCCTGAATGCCTTGACCCAAATAGAAAACGATGGGTTTTCTTTGTTTGACTACTGTTGACAGCAAATGACCTTTGACCGAGACAAGACAATAGGGACATAGTACTCACTGTGGGGCATCTACAGGCTGCGTATAAACGTCATCGAGGTTACCCTCCTTGTGATGTTTACATGTTGAACTAGTGACCTCTGGTGACCCTACTAGAGAAAAAAAATACATATTTCCGACCACCACTTGTGCACAGGGTGGGACCAGCACTCTAGTCCAATATTAAAGTAAAATGATATTAAAAATCGTTGATTTTACTACAGTTGTTAAGACTTTTCTTAAATGCTCAATGTATTGACCTACTCTCAAAACAAAAGCATTTTTATTCTCAATGTCACACCCACATACTAAGTATGACAGTAATCTGGGTTCCCTTTCTTAAGATATAGTGCTTACAAAGTTTTCAATGTTTGACCTCATATGAGCTCCATCAAAACTGATTGGGTACGCAACACAGTGCATCCACATGCAAAGTATTAAACCTGTCTGAGTTTGCTAACTAACACTTTGAAATAACAAGGTTTGACCTCAGTTGGCCTCACATCTCCACCAAAAACAACAGGGTTCTTCTCAATATGCTCCACATACATACTAATGACACTAATATGCGTTCCTTTCTTGAGATATGTTAACACGCTAAGTGTCATAAACACGCACGTACACCGCAACGCACACATACACAAACACAGCTGCATGAATGCTTAGATTCCCTGACCTCACGGCAAGGAATCAAAAACCATGGACTTGTTAAGACATGTAAAAATTTATTATTGCAAATACAAACAATGAAATCTTGTTGCTGGCTAACCACGTTTCTCTGAATATCTTACCCAAGCTTTTCAAAGACAACTGTGTAGTCTAAGGCATTGAAGCTTCAACTCTGCTATTAAAACCAGACTTAGGATCATGTTGAAGTTTCTAACAATTTTGTGCCATGAATGCAAACCATCATTCCCAACATCAAGGATGGCGTGAACCTCAGCTGTAAAACTCAACAGTATAACAGCAGGCTGTGCCTTTTATAAGTGTTATAAACAGTGACTTAATCTTAACATGAAAAGTACTTACAGTTTACTTCCTAGAAGCACGTTGCTTCTAACATAACTGTCCTCTCGAAACTGCATAAATCTGTACATAGACCAGAAAGCCCAAAGGCTTAGTGATTTCTTGCCGAATAGGGATGCTTCCTTGCACTGAGGTTTATCCCTCAAATTTATCTTTCGTGACTACATCATTTTCAATGTTTTAACAATTTGGCCTCTGCTGACCTCACATGACCTTTGAACGCCTTCAAATATAGCAAAAAAAAGAAAAGAAAAACGGAAGGATTCAACTCTAATGAATCTTGGATCTTGAGAATACTTGGGATATTTTGCTTTTTGACCTCTGGTGACCCCTTACAAACTACTCGCCACACACGACCTCCGCATCCGGGTGGGGTGAGGAGGTCGTGTGTGGCGAGTAGTTTGTTCCCGACTATCGCCTAAAAAATGCTCACGTAAGACCGATATCACTCATCCCACGACTGGCGGGTTGTCGGCGCCACAAAACCGAGTAAGCCCCTCCATGGTTGAGCCCCCTGTGAGCTGGGGTCGTAGAATATGCCCACGGTATTCCCCGCCTGTCGTAAGAGGCGACTAAAGGGAAGGACTTGCACCGTATTTAAACTTTGCTTGACACTAACTATATAGCACGTTTGTGTTGGTGTCGTTAAATTTCATCTAACTTACAACAATCTTGGGAATTCTTGGGAAATTTTGCTTTTTGACCCTTTATGACCTCAGATGACGATCTTGGAAAATCTTGGGAAATTTGCTTTTTGACCTCTGGTGACCCCAGATAACGAGTGTGGGAATAATAGGGATATTTTGCATTTTGACCTTTAGTGACCCCAGATGATTATCTTGGGAATTCTTGCTTTTGACCCCATTTAACAATCTTTCATATTCGTGTGAAATGTTGCTTTTTGTCCTCTGGTAACCCCAGATGACCTTTAACCTCCACCACAAAACAACAGGATTCTTCCTCACATCATGAAAATCTATATACCAAATATGAAGTGTCCTTCATTCCTATCTTGACATTTTCAGGGGGGGGGGGGGGCATACTAAAATACATTAGGGCAAAGGTTCTTTGTGACCTTCATAGTGTTACAATTTTTTGGAGGTCGGCTGCGTGCGGTCCCTGCTATCTACGGGCTACCTTAGAAATAACAAGTGCTTTTAAAGCCAAACTAAGTAAACTGGTGTCCTCACTCGGCATACATCAAGTTCGCTTATTTTATTCAGCCTTTACTACCGTAATATACAGACCAAGGAAATGCGTGCATGAAGGTATATTGATACGACCCCTATAGAAGTGCAAACACTCTCTGTCAAATTCCAAAGATCACAGAGAGAAATTCGTGAAGGACTTTTGTCACTTGTGAAACTATATCCCGTGTCCAAGGTACGGTAGGCAAGCAGAGTTCGAGTAAGATAGATGGATTTTACGACACACCAACACGATTGTGTAATATAGTGTCATCCGGAAATGAAAAAGGTGCAATGTTGGGGTACAACTAACTAAAAAAGTGCGGTCAAATTCCACTAAAAGGTCCAGGCAAATAAGGGAGTTAAGTCAAAAATTTCTATACAGTTTACTTTCCTTGAGAAAGCCCAAAATAAGGAAGGATCTGTCTGCTCAATGAAAGTTTTAAGGTCTGGCACAGCGTTCGAGTAAGAGTAAATGTTGTGGAGTAGGTTAGGGTTAGTTAGATGGGGGTTTAACGACACCATCACGAATGTGTTATATAGTGTCAGCTAGATAAAAAAGGGTAATGGTGGGTTGAAATCACCTAAAGGAAAAAAAAAACAAAAAAACAAAAAAAACAACAAAACAAAAAAAAAAACAAAAAAAAAAAAGATTGGGCAAAATTCTACTAAAATGTCTAAACAAAAGCAAATGTGGGAATCATGTCAAAATTTCCTGTAAAAGGTTACTTCCTTTGAGAAAGTCCAAAATGAGAGAAGGATCTATGTGCTCAATCAACGTCTTCAGGTTTGGCACAGTGTAATACTTCTGACGGATATGGGAGAATTCATAGCAGTCAACGAGAATGTGACTGACGGTGACAGCACAGTCACAGGAGATACAATATGGTGTCTCATCCCCGTGGAGCAAATAAGCATGGGTTAGGTAAGTGTGACCTATGCGGGAGTAGGCTAGGGAGTGTGGGCCTAGGGTTTACCAAACGTGCTAGAAGTTCGAGAAAAGAAGTTCATCGATTAAAAAAAAAAATTGAAAGACTATCCCTCCTACTCTCTGTCTTAAACTTAACCCCCCCCCCCTCCATATTTCTTCCTGGGAAGTTGATACACTCTCTTTCGAGCAATAACCAAACTTCCTCGCAAGATAAAGTTTTAAACTTGATCAATGATTTACAAGAAACTATGTTACCTGTGGCAGTGGCAACGGTTAGAATACACGGAAGGAGTCATTAACATTATATTTATAAAGAGTTTTCAGAACTGTTGTAAAAATTTACAGCCAATAAAAAAGAATAAATTTAATGTGTAAATACATGCACATGAATACTCTTTCCGTGCTCCATTTTCAGGTCAGTGACCCTTCAAAGCGACACAAGGGTTGCGGATGTAGAGCAAAGTGCTTTTTAAGTGCATCGAAACGGCACATACAAACAAAAAACAAAACTCAAACCGGATCGGACAGGAACATAAAGGCAAAACTATCCACACACCACCAAATCAAACAGAAAATTATGTTCATTACAACAATAGAACCACACACACACACACTGACAACCCAAATACCCCACAGACCAACCTCCCCCCGGCCACACTAAAAACAAAGACCACACACCCAAAACCACCACACACCCAAAGACAACAACACGCCCGAAGGCAACACCACGCCCGACGGCAACACCAAGCCCGGAGGCAACACCACGCCCGAAGGCAACACCACGCCCGAAGGCAACACCAAGCCCGAAGGCAACACCACGCCCGAAGGCAACACCACGCCCAAAGGCAACAGCACTTAAAAAGCACCGGGGCAAATACAGGTGCACCTTGCCCAAGGGTGCCCCGGAGGCAGTTGTGGCAAAGGGTAACCTCATTACTCCCACGTTTAAACAAACTCCACAACCGGATGCAGTTTAAAGTCCTACCCAGGATGTAGAGCAAAGTGAGAACGAAGAAGACCCATCCCGAGAGAAAGAACCACTATTGGTAACAACCACTGTGCCCAACAAGGCTAGATAAGACCTGTTCACTGCAGACTTCAAAATCCCCCGGCCTTGCAACATCACAAGGGTCATCGACAGCAAGCACGCTATCACTTAACCTACTACCACGAAAAAGAAGCCTGTGAATGAAACCGCCAATTTCGATGAAGTCTTTGTAAAATATTTGAAAAGTCGCAACAAAGAAAAGACACCGATAACTGTGAATACTTATTTGGTAAAATGGTTGCTGCTTCTTTATTGAAGTTGCCCCGACGTAACCGTGCGCTGGCAAAACTTAAAATTCAGGAAGTACTGTATGAAATGGAGAGAGAATTGACCAGTTCTAAAGATAATGCTTCCGAAAACGAATCCGTCGGTGAGAATTATGAAGTCCAACAACAAAAGCGCGCCTCTCTCCAGCACAGTACGTACTCGTCATTCTCTCCTGCAACATCATCTGCCGTCTCCACCGTAATTTTTTTTTTTACAATTTTGGAGTCATCGGAGTTGATTAAGCAATTGCAAAAGCGACTACAAAGATACACAAAAGACCAAAACAAACAAGTATGAAGACTTATCGATGACTTAATAAAGACGTAACAGATATTCTCAGAAAGTACGTTTATTCTCACTTTTTTCAACGTTGTCAATTTTGAGGAAACGCATAACACATGCTGATACCGTACCCCTAGATCTTCTAGTTTCGTGCCAATAGTGGCGTACTGTCTTCGGAAGTTCCCATAACACAACCGCCCGAACATGGGGGATGTTGATTCCCATTTCAAGCCAGGGGCCGATTTCACTAACGTTTAGCGATCATCGCTAACGCCGATATCCATAGCAATTTAGCGATCGATTTCTGCAATCGGTTTTACTTACATTTAGCGATCAATTTCTCACCGCTAAGTTGTGTCGTAAGCGATGAGTTTTAGCGATGACGGCTTAGTAGACGCTTAAGGTAAATCTATCGCTAAAAATTGACACGCGCAATGACTCATCATAATATTTCGCGCCAGTTTGTCTATTTTTCATTCTGTTTGGTGCAAGCTCTCGATAAACATCGTTTTTATCGGCAAGAAAGTTGTGATCATATAGCACCATGGCAGCTAATTTATTGTACATCCATAAGCACGAGCATTACAACGAGAACGTGTTTTCCGTGATAGGAAGAATCCTTTGGACTCTTACTCAGACAAGAGAATGCACAAATATTATAGGTTCACACGTAATGGTGGAATGAGGGTGATCGATATTCTGGAACCCCTACTCCAAAACCAAACGCAGAGGAGCCATGCAATACACCCGCATGTACAGGTATTTGTCGCCCTCCGCTTTTTCGCCACGGGGGATTTTTACAGTTCAAGGACTGTACAGCATGGCATCAGCGAGGCCAGCGTTTGTAGGATCGTTCAAAGGGTAACCAATGCAATAGTTGGACGCAAAGATTATTATATCAAGTGGCCTACTACACAACAAAAGATGTCTGAGAACCAACTCGGCTTCTTTGCCAAGTCTAATTTTTCATAAAAGAGCCATAGGGTCACATGCGATTTTGGACCAAAATTCCACAAAACCAGAAACAGATCACTAACCAAGCATCATT
Organism: Holothuria leucospilota; assembly: GCA_029531755.1. Classification (NCBI taxonomy): domain Eukaryota; kingdom Metazoa; phylum Echinodermata; class Holothuroidea; order Aspidochirotida; family Holothuriidae; genus Holothuria; species Holothuria leucospilota. The sequence continues at coordinate 42,757,157 of CM055964.1, forward strand.
ATAACAGACCGTCAACTCCGTTAAACATTAACTGGACGAATCGTTAATCACTTGCAATACTTAGTTGTTTGTAAATAGTTTGCGTTTATGTTTTCTGCCTTGATCCGGTTTGAGTTTTTGTTTTTGTTTGTATGTGCCGTTTCGATGCACTTAAAAAGCACACCTCAACTCTGTTTAACATCAACTGGAGGAGGAATTGACCATTTTGCAATATTTCACAAAATGGACCCTAGGGTACATTTGGCCTTGGACCCAAAATTTCTGTACACCCGAAAAGAACCATTAACAAAGGATCATTATGAAAAACACACCCACATGCTCTGACAATGAACACACAATAGAAATCCCATTAAGCAGCTCCCTTTAAACTAACCTAAACAAGTGCACGGGATTGACCTCTTCTACGCAGACATTTTTAAAGAGGGTGCAGTATAGAGGGGTGGCACAAAATTGGTTGGAAGGTATCCAAAGTATTCTTCATCCCAAATTGGAGAAGTAATTTGTAAGGACCATTAACAGAGCTTCATTGTGACAAATCATCAACACTGTACAATTTGTGTCGTATATGTTGGCCACAGAAATTTTGTTTTGCTAGCTTGGTGTAAGGTAACTTTGTAAATGATTGTAAGTAGTTCATGTTGTGTTCTTGCCGGTCCAGATTTGGTTCTTCCTGAATAGTGTCCGTGTCTATGCACTTAAAAAGCATTTGTAGGAGAAAAAGTATTTTGTAAAATTACATAAAATGAGCCATTGGGGCACACATGGGACCTTAGACCAAAATTCAAGAACACCATAATGAGATCACTAACCAAGCATTATAATGAGAGGCTGTTACCTCTCTTTAAACATTAAATCGAGAAGAAGTTAGTTACTTTGCAATATTTCACAAAATGGACCCAACGGTCCATCTTGGGCCTTGGACCCAAAATTCCTGAACAACCCGAAGGGACAAATAACAGAGTAACATTATGACAAACCATCAACATTGTAAAAGAGAAACTGTAGGAGAAGCATTTTGCAGAATTTCATAAAATGGGCCATTATGTCAGCATTGGACCTTGGACCAAAAATTCCTGAACACCCAAGTGACCCACCACCCAAGGAACATTGCGCCCAAGTTTCAAACAAATCCATGAAAGTATGTGGGAGGAGAAGCATTTTGAACAAGTGTGGATAGATGGGATGGGATGGATGGATGGATAGGACAGATAGGATAGATTAAATAGATCGAATTGATAGTTCAAAAAAGAGGGTAGATGGATGATTAAAAGTTAAAGCTACTTTACAAGCTCATTGCTCTTTGCATAAAGGCAATCATAGAATATTTTGTTAAGGCATACTTTAACAAGGTATAAGAAATAATGCTTAAGATCTTTAGTCTGCGTATTTATAGGTAAATTCAAGCTGTGTATCATGTTGGAAGAAGAGTGTTCATTTGTCAGGAAGTGACATCCGCATACTAACGCGTCCACGGCGGGGGATGGGCGTCCGCAGAAAAAAATTTTTTAGGGGAGCCGAACTTTTTTTTCATGGGAAATATTTTACTCCCAGAAAAGAGTTTAGATGCTACTTCACACACTGTTGACAAAGGCGTAGCCAGGAATTTGTCAGGGGTTGGGGGCGAAGCCAATGGGCAGACTATCAGCGCTCCACGCCACCATGGAAATTTTGGCCCAAAGTGCTTCCAGATCGCTGAAAATGGCACTTCCAAGGCCTATTTACCATATATGAAAAGAGGAACACTAGCAGTATCGTAAATATAAACTTTAAAAAATACCAAAAAATATGCTCGGCGGGGGGCTGCCGGGGCGTGAGTTGATATTTTTTATACAATTCCTGTTCTGAGAGTAGAAATTCGCACTGAGTGAACTGTTAAGACATGTTGATGTTATATTTTCTTCGTTTTCTTTCCATTTTTTCAAGATTTTGATTTTCCAGGGGGAGGGATTTCCAAACCGTAAACAAAAGTTGGCCTACTTGAGAAAAATGTAGCCTAATGTCGTGCTGAAAATTTCACTGTCCTAATTATGATTTTAGAGACGTACGAACCCGAAAAAATCGCATACAAAGGTTCCCTTTTCCCCAAATTTACCGGAGGAGGTCTCGATCACATGTGATGTTTTCACTCAATTTCCCCAGTTTGTACTCGGACCGGGCAGGCTACGGCCTTACGAGGTGAATATTTTTTTTAAATTTGTAACGTTACATCATGTTGAAAAAGGTCCTCATGATGTTAGATGTGGACATCATTGACGGCTCCGGTTAGTTAGTTAGATGGGACTTAACGACACATCAACACTAATGTGTTATGTAGTGACGGCTCCGGAACGAGCTGGGAGTTGGCATGGGTGTTGGCTCTCTCTCGGCGTTGAGTTTCCGTTTCTTCGAGAACAGAACGGTGGTAAAATAAATTGTATTCTGTGGGTGACTTCCAGCCACCTCAATAGCTGTTTTAGATCTCAAAGGCGGAAAGCACGTGTTCTTCAGAAAGACCCAGATGGATCTCTCCGGGTAGGTGTTAGGAGATGCAACATTCTGCAGACTCTTTGAAGCAACAGTTTACAGTTGAATACTGTGGAGCAAGAGCTCGTCGAAGAAGGGAGGAGTTCCTCTCGCTTTGCTCTAGGGAGAGGAATGGGGACTCCTCCGCACTTCACGCAATCCAGCAGTATCTTGATGAAAAACTACACGGGGCCCGCGTTCGTGCTCGCGTGCATTGCGTGGAGGCGGAGGAGAAACCAACCATCAAGTTCTACCGGGACGTCACAAAGTATGCCATCGATCGCCGTATAAAAGGAGTCCGTGACGTCTACGGTGTGGTACGTAAGGACCCTCTCGACATCGTGGAGGTATTTAAGAGCTTCTACGAGCAGCTATATACCCAGGCAGATGTCGATGAAGGCCTTCAAAAGTCCCTATTAGATAATATTGACAAGACCCCCTCTAAAGATCAGAACGATGAACTTGGTTCCCTTGCTTCCCTGTTGACGAGCTCTGGAAGGCAGTGGCGAAGATGAAAGGCGGAAAGGCGCCTGGGTCCGACGGTATTCCGGTGGAATTCTATAAACGCTTCTGGGGTTCCGTTGGACATGATCTCCGCGATGTATTCTTCTCTGCCTTCCTTGCTGGCTCATTGAGTCTCTCACAGCGCACAGGCGTGATAACTTTGTTGCCCAAGTCAGGAGACCCCCTCGAACCGAAAAATAAACGGCCAATCACCCTGTTAAATGTAGACTACAAGATTCTGGCGAAAGCCCTTTGTAACAGGCTAGGAACAGTTATGCCGGATCTTGTAGGGTCCTTTCAGACATGTGCGGTGCGGGGACACAGTATTCAGCAGAACCTCTGGTTGGTGCGGGACTTAGTAGAATACGTGATGGACCGTGATCTTCCATGTGCGCTAGTCTCCCTCGATCAGGAGAAGGCCTTCGACATGGTTGATCACGGATTCCTCTTTAAAATTTTGAAGAAATTTAGCTTGAATCCGGTCTTTGTTAAATGGATCTCCTTACTGTATAATAGCGTATACAGTCGGGTTATCGTTAATGGCCTACCCTCGGACCCCTTCAGAGTCCAACGTGGGGTACGGCAGGGGTGCGTAGGTATTACATTCGTAAGGCAGTCGTAGGCGATGATGACGAATGAACGTGTTCAAAGAGTTGAGGAATCGCTTTAAGAAAATCCGATCCTACATTAGGAACTCCTCTGCTTAAACTTCATACAGTTCATTTGGAATTATAAACTGTTACCTAATCCAATTAAACTTGGTCTCTTTGTACAGGGTTGATGGACTCCTATATAGTGACATCTTAGCCCTTCTTAAAGTAAATATAGACTTCCTGTCCATACCCTGCACAAAAGATTTAACTGTGCAATGAGTGGACATGTCAATAGCTTATCTGTTGTTATTATTCAACTGTTCAAAGTTGCTCACTGGCCAGGGATTAAGTGTTATGCTAAAAGTGTTAGTTGTTTCTCACAACAAAGAATGGAGCAGATAAGTAGGATTTTATTACACCCGACTCCCCTTTGTGAGGTCTGGTCTAAGTATTCTTTTTTTTTTTAAGCAGGCTTGTTCCTAATGTAAGTGAGCTCTGTCAAGTACCCCTACTATTTGTCATATTTGCACATATGACGCATGAAAGTGAGAAATTCCGGAAGTTAAATTCTGTCACGAGTTTCTTCTGTTACATGATATCGTGTTTTCATAGTCACATGAGAAATAAAATGGACGACGAAAACGTTCGTAAATATGAATTATTTGAAAGTGAGCACCATAGACTAGACAAGACAGCATTTGATGCTTTGTGTGGCAGTAGTCAGAAAATAGTTTGGAAAAAAGATGACTTGAGTCAAATACTAGGACAGGAGTTTTATGATCAATACGTACGTCTTGGCATTTTAGTTGAGGAAGAAATAATTGATATCATTGATGATCCTGGTACTCCTATCACTCAACACGTACAATACAAGACGGAAGTAAGGTTTTATCATAAACTCTTCTGTGAATGGTATGCTGCTTATTACCTGTCAAGCTATCTTCAACAGAATGCAGTTGTTGATTTAAGTGAGTTTCTTCAACATCTAGATCCCTTCGATGTTCAATATTTGTATCGGTTTTCGTGCGGTCTAAACACTGACACAGCTGAACAAATTATAACTTACTTAAAGAATATTGAAGGTGGAGATAAATTTGCGATATTATGCATTCTTGAGCAAACTGGGAAAATCGATCATATTAAAGAAACTATACGTGAGTTGTGTTTCGAGGGAATTCTAATCAGTGGTTACGATAATTTGTTACTTCAACGGTCATCTATGCAACTACTGGAAATAGCAGCAAGAAATGATGTAAGTACTTTGGCTTCATATTATACATTTATGTCCCTGACATTATCCTCTTAAAAAAATTAGCAAGAGGGCTCAGACGGCCCTTGTAATTGCATCTTACTACACACTGCACTGATTCAACATATTCTATGACGTCACGACATTTCAAAACGCTTTCTTCTTGGCTCTCTACAAAAATCGGAATGCATCCGGGCATTTGCACAAGTATTCTGTCATCGTAATGACCTAACTACAAAAAAAAACAGCCCCCAATTCACGAACAAAATCAAGTAATTTTACATGCAATATGCAATAATGACAAGGGGCGAGTGTCGAACTGTGGTCAGGGTCCGCGTGAAAGCAAAATATGGCGCACACTGCACAGACGCAACTGGTTTTAGTCGCAGCCGGACTTATGAATTGCATTTCTGCCATTACCTCTTAAGGCATTCTCTGTTTTCAAATTACCTAGGTCAAGCTTTAGTCCAACTCAATATATTAGAACGATTTCCTGATGAAACTACACCAAATGTAAGCAAATACTGTTGGGTGGTTACCACAGTACTAAAGCTAATCCTTCCTTCCTAACCAAATTATTGGAGGGGACTGTCTCACATATACCAATTTTAGCAAATATTACTTCACTTGACCTACTCCACGAGAAGATTGATCTAAGTATTACGTTCCTTACCAAACTATACAGGGAATATTTTATTGTGTGTCTACGAATGTCTTTTAATCAACAGTACGTGCACTTTGATAAGGATGCGAACGAAGCGCTCCGGGAAATTGTTTCATAATCTTTGAGTCATTAGAAGTCTAACATTCACACAAATATCAACAATTATTTCGGTGTTTGCCAAAATGTCGGAAGATATCCCTCCCTCTCAACCAACTTTTAGAGGGGACTATATCTCACACTCACGGTATCAGAAAATATACTGGTCGTTGACCACAGGCCGGGGTGACGGAAGGTGATCTCCCCCAATCAATTTATTGCGGAACCACGTCCAACACCCCCACCCGGCCTCCCCACGATTCCCGTCCTTTCCCGCTGTTATGGGGTCCCAGAACGTATGAAATGGAGAAATATTATATCAGTCAGGTACCGGAAGTGATGTAAAACATAAAAGAAGTGTATACTGTATACTTAGACACGACAATAATCTCTTTTCATGTTGCTCACATAACCAACACAAAAAAGGTGTTAAAAGATGAACGTATTTAGTTTTCTTAAAACAAATTTCTATCACGACGAAAAATTTTGCGCGCTACGCGCGCTTGCATTGTCAGTGCTTTCTTAGCTTTAGCGCTCGCCGTTTCAAACATGTTGGTTTCATTCAACTGTAAAGTTTCCACGATATTGTTGTTTCCTATCGTATAGACATGATTCTGTGGAAACACGACATTGCATCGATGCGAACTTTAACCCGCCTTTCGCTACTTTTCTGAAGATTATTCAGACTCTCTATCGTAAAAAACATATTCTGTAAGGAAATAAAAAAAGTCTCGGTGCTGAGCCCAGAGGTGGCGCCCAGTTTGGGTTGGAGTGGGTAAGGGAAGGTTGAAGTTCATCAGCGACAATTTTCAGTTTTGTCGAGGAGCCTCAATGGGTAAGGTAAAGTATGTAATCCTCAATGACGACCAGTTGACCATGAATTTCTTAGCTTTGAGTTTAAAAGGGCTAGATTCTTTAATTAAAACCCAAAATTTTCCAACTGCCCTTAAGAAAAAGGATTTTTTTTTATTTTCTTCAAAAATAGGGCCCTTAAGTTTTCTGCTATCTTCGCGGGTCTAGTACTTTGCATTCTCCATCCTTTCGACAACCCGTTGCATTTGTCGTGTCTTAGGGTTGCTGGCGCCTCGTCCTCGTCGGTCTTGCTGTTGGGCAAACCACAGCACTGACTGGCCTGGTTGAGCCTGCATGCAGGTTTTTACCATGATCAATGATATTCTTGCGAAATTTGGGCGCTTCTTGGGCAATTTTTACAATAAACGCTGTATTACTTACGGAAATTATTAGCGCAAAATTACCAATTAAATAGTCGAGCCAAAACTAGGTGTATACTCAAAGATATACGGCGGGCATAAAGTAATTTTCATGGAAGCAATCCATTATTAGCCTTGTGTACCATTTGTAAAATGTCAGTGACTACTATATGGTTTGAGGTTAAATTTACTGGTACCACAGATGTATTCAAAAATACTTTTCCCGTCCATAGTGACTGTACATTTTACCCTGTTGCAAGTTGTTCATGCAAAATTAAAAACAATAATCGTGATAATTTGGAACTGAATTGTGACCTGAGACTGGCTTGGTGAGCTTTCGGTGTCATTAGGAAGACAGTTCAAAGCTCCATGCTAGTGTTCTCATTTTGTTAATGCCTCAGACCTTTCGGGGATTTTCAACTTGTATCCCAGCAATATCATCTTGGTCGACACCAGGGCCTGATGACAGTGCTAGCACATGGTCACCTCACCGTTCGAAAGCACTCAAATATTCACCTGCGCTCTCCGTTCAATTGACGGTGGAGACTCTTCACGTCTCTGTATTACAAGAGGATGTGGGAATTGCCACATGAAAGGTGAATTTGTGCGCGTTTTGCGCGCATGTGCAAACATAGGAACGATCTTCTGTGGTAAGCTTGAGATATCATACCCTGTGGTTCCCGGTGTTGAGAGAACTGATAAAAATCAGTATTGAAGTTCAGACTTATGTTGTGGTGGCACCACGATTTCAAAAGTAGGGGGAAATGGAAGAGAGGGAGGAAAGCAAGCAATGGGGGACGCTGGGCTTGCGCATTTTCCTGCTGCCTGTATACCTTTGTCAGTGATGCCACCAGGAGTTGGATATGGTAAGGGAGGGGGGGGGGGGGACACCAGATGATGTCATAATTCCACCCCAGACAAAGCCTTGAAGTCACTGTGAGTTGCGCTTATGCACACCTGCAGTAGTTTGCACTTGGGATGGGGGCTGGAGATCCTCGGATCCTTTTTCACCCCTTGCAGGTTCCGTCTGGGGGGCTCTTAAGGGTGGGGATGTTCTTTCCCGCTTGAAAAGCTTGTGTTCTTAAAGAGACTTAGCTGCAAAATAGCGCTATGTTTGGCGAATTTTCGAACTGATCGTATGCTCAAAAATTCTCATAATTTAGTTATTTCGTTTTTTTGTTTTTGTTTTTTTTGGGGGGGGGGGGCGTTTGTGTTCCAGAGAAAGGTGTGTTGTCTAAATTAGAGGAGGTCACTCCTCCACCTTAAGAACTATTTCACTTTTCACGTGCTTAGAAATTCTTACTATTTAGTGATATTTTAGTTGTGGCATGGCACCCCCTCCGTGGTAGAGACCGACATAGGGCCTCCTCAAAGCTGCAGTTGTAATTAAAAATTGCTGATACTAATATGAGTAATGAGAATTCAGACGATCTGCGTGCAACGAGTTATGAGCGAGAGGAGAGGGTATTAAGAATAATTAAAGTAAGGATGGTGGACCAGCATATTTAAAAATGTTTTTTTTTTTTTTTATTACTAGCCGAAGCGACTTTAATTTATGCAAACACGTGAGTGCATGTGCGTGGTGTGTTTGTATGTGTGTTTGTGACGCTTCGCTTGTAAACGCGACATCTCAAGATAACAATCCCTATTATTTTGGTTAGGTCAACAGAGGTCAAAAAGCGAAACTTTGTTAATAGAGATATGCCATTAGTCTACAGTACAGATCAAACTTATGATAGATTTTACAGGGCCCAGGGATCATAAATTGGAGATTCCTCCAAAAATAGTATAAGCGGTCGAATTAAGGTTAGGTTAGGTTAGATGAGGTTTAACGTCCCAGTTTCCAACCAATTGGTTCAAGTCGAGACGACCACGGCCTTTTTTCCAGTTGTGTCTCACTGGCTTGTTTTCCCTACTCCATTGTTCATGCTGAGCACCAAGCACAAAGGCAGTAGGTTCCATTTTTAAAGTCTTTGGTATGACCCGGCTAGGGTTTGAATCCTAGACCTTCCGGCTGCAAGTCGGATGCTCTAACCACTTGACCACTGCAGTCGAATTAAGCAACAAAACTGAATGCCAAATGATTTCAGTTGGCTCTGTCCTGAAATTACCTTGGCTTGCACCCTGTCAAAACTGCAAACGTTTGCGCTAGGTAAGAACGCAAATCAAATGCTTGCGCTAGGTAAAATCGATTGCTTTGGACGAAAACAGCGTGATTTTATTCGGATTCTCTCACATATATGTTGATAAATGGAATGAAATATACAGAGGAGATTAATAACAAGATTGAAAAGCAACTAAGATCAGTTATTTTCTCAGCCAGAAGTAAAATACTACCAACGCGGAACGGTCAATTTTCAATAAACAGTTGTCCCCTAAAAACATCTCTTTTTCTCCATATCAACTATTATTCCTATGCAAGCTATGAGCATCGACAACCCGTGAACTAATGTGTATACTTTCGGGCACAAATATCAAAATATCTAGAAGAAGAAGAGTTTTATGGCTAAAAATTGGAAAATAAGCTCTAGTGACTTTATATAACCATTGATCAACACAAAACTAGAGTGGTTAAATGTCCGTGACATGTTCCACATCTTCTGCAAATCTCAGATCCGTAACTTTTACAACGACTGAGAAAACGCAATCGAAAGGCAAAAATCTCCGACCGCCTCGACAAACTGCTGTTTTGATCGCATTTCCTCGATTAGTAATAGTATTCTAGTCGAAGTAAAAATGACACAACCCTGAGTGCTAGTGTTCAATACCTATGATTTAGGGTGTATTTTATTCATTCCTCAAATATCGATATCGGATCGGTGTCGGCCGATATTGAGAAGTGAATTATCGGTATCGGTATATCGGTTACTTGACATATCGGTTACTTGACAGATCGGTTACTTGACATATCGGTACAACAATTATAAACAAGATGACTCGCTGCCATTTTATCAGTCAATCCAGGGAGGTGTTAGGAAGGAGATACAATGACCAAATCTGTCAGACAATATGTACCTGAAAATGATTTAATTCTTTTCAAGCGTCGGCCTTTTGATTGACAGATCTCTTTGTCCCTATTGTTAAGTCTCTGTTGACCAGCTCTTTTAATGATAATCTCCTTTCTTTCCAATGAATCCCAAGGCAAGGGTTATTATTAAATGCTTTGATGTGGGGTTTGTTTCCGCCAATGACCAAACTTGAAGGTGCGTTCACACCAAAATCGAAATCTGCTGCGTTTTGCGGCGCGGGAGCCGCAAAGCAAATCACTTTGTACGTATTTCTATGGACCCGTTCACACCAAAATCGCGTTTCAAAAAGCGTTTTGCGGGAAACGCGGCAGGTCCCGCATCGATCGATCTCAGACTGATTCAAAGCGGGAATCGTGCGATTTTTGTTCGGAGAACAATGGTAGCTCGCCATACAATACGGTTCTTGGCACACAGGTGTTTGGATTTTTCATTCTGCTGTGCAGAATGCAGAGCATGCTGCTTGAAAAGGCTGTTGGAGAGTTTGAGAGTCGAAGCTGAAAGAAAATTCCGATTTTTTTATGACAAAATTAGTTCTAATTAGGAAAGCAGTAGTTTTTAGGCATTACATATAAAGTAACATAGCCAAAAAATCTTGATTTGTTATAGGTTAGGCTTGTGCAAAGTAATATCTCTATTCCTACACTATATGATTTGTTGTATGTTTTTGCAGGGTAGCTCTTTTGGAGGGAAATCAAATAATATTTATTTATGCAAGACGGAATGAGTCGCACCCTAAAGTTTCGGTCCATGGGCTGTAATTCAATGACATTGATGGGTACAGATCTAGAGGCAAATACAGGGGCTAAGGGTAGAAGCTTGAAGAAGCTATGGGGTATTCACAAAATTGCGAGCATCAGAATGAAGTATTTCAGTATCTTAAAATGGCTTTGAATAGTTAAATAGGCCTATGCAACAAGCAACCCGCCCCCCCCCCCCCCCGCCACCACCACTTTAGTTTACAAATGCCATCTTTGGATTGTTGATAAAGTTGGATCGAGCCACTTGGACGTATAAAATTGGGGTTATTTCATTAAACTTAGACATAAATATTGTACTTAAGTTGTCCAAAGCGAAGAAAGGCATATAAAGTAACAATTATCTTAGTACTGTCGAAGATTGTGTCACGCTGATGGGCGACGAAAAAGAATCACACTTTAAAAACTGCTTAAGGTGTTATCTCATTTTTCATTACAAATAGTATCCATGTCGTCTCCTTCCCTTCCCATTTCACTAAACAGTTGTTGATTTGTGAATTTTGTTTACTGACCAAAACATAGTTTACATTCCCTTTTTTAATTATTGACATATTTTTAGCCCTTGCATGTACAAAAAGAGCCAGCAAATGTCCCACGTCATCTTCGGCGTAGGCTATTTTACAAGTGACTACCAACGCCCGCTGCGGGAACCGTCGCGTTTTCCCGCTGCTGTGTGAACACTCTGTTTTGCGGGAAACGCCGCGTTTCCCGCGGAGGGAATAGCGCGTTTTTTGGTGTGAACGCACCTTTAATCAGGATTTTCAGTAAGGTGCGTTCACACCAAAATCGAAATCTGCTGCGTTTTGCGGCGCGGGAGCCGCAAAGCAAATCATTTTGTACGTATATCTATGGACCCGTTCACACCAAAATCGCGTTTCGAAAAGCGTTTTGCGGGAAACGCGGCGGGTCCCGCATCGATCGATCTCAGACTGATTCAAAGCTGGAATCGTGCGATTTTTGTTCGGAGAACAATGGTAGCTCGCCATACAATAGGGTTCTTGGCACACAGGTGTTTAGATTTTTCATTGTGCTGTGCAGACTACAGAGCATGATGCCTGAGAAGGATGTTGGAGAGTTAAATGTTTGAGAGTCGAAGCTGAAAGAAAATTTCGAATTTTTTTGTGACAAAAGTAGTTCTAATTAGGAACGCAATGGTTTTTAGGCATTACATATAAAGTAAAATAGCCAAACAAATCTTGATTTGTTAGGTTAGGGCAGTGCAAGTAATATCTCTATCTCTCTACTGATGATTTGTTGTGTGTTTTTGCAGGGTAGCTTTTTTGGAGGGAAAATCAAATAATTTTCATTTATGCAGGACGGAATTAGTCGCACCCTAAAGTTTCGACCCAAAGGCTGTAATTCAGTGACATTGATCGGTACGGATCTAGAGGCAAATACAGGGGCTAAGGCCTAAGGGCAGTAGCTTGAAGAAGCTATTGGGTATTCAAAAAATTGCGAGCATCAGGATGAAGTATTTCAGTATCTTAAAATGGCTTTGAATAGTTAAATAGGCCTATGCAACAAACAACCCCACGACCACCATTTCCCCCTCTTTTTCTTCTTTATTAAAAATGCCAACTTTCAGTGGATTGTTGATGATGTTGGATCGAGCTTCTTGGACGTATAAAACTGGGGTTATTTCATTAAACTTGACATAAATATTGTACTTAAGTTGTCCAAAGAGAAGAAAGACGTATACAGTAACAATTATCTTAGTACTGTCGAAGATTGTGTCAGGCTGAAGCGCGACGAAAAAGAATTACACTAAAAAAAAAATGCTTAAGGTGTTATCTCATTTTTCATTACAAACATTATCCATGTCGTCTCCTTCCCTTCCCATGTCACTAAACAGTTGTTGATTTGTGAATTTTGTTTACCAAAACATAGTTTTCATTCCCTTTTTTAATTACTGATATTTTTTTGGCCCGTGCGTGTACAAAACGAGCCATCAAATGTCCCACATCATCTTCGGCGTAGCCTATTTTACAAGTGACTGTCAAAAGCCCGCTGCGGGAACCGTCGCGTTTTCCCGCTGCAGTGTGAACCCTCTGTTTTGCGGGAAACGCCGCGTTTCACGCGGCGGCAATCGCGCGTTTTTGGTGTGTACGCACCTTAAAACGACTGGCAAAAAAAAAAAAAAAAAACGTTTGAATAATGTTCTTCAAGTGTGCTCCCACGAATTGAATACGCCATCTGCTGAAAATATTGTTCAAGCAGCCTATAGATTTCTTTCAGTTTTTAGTAAATTTTCCCATCAGAAACATATTCGAAGAGTAAGTTGTTTAGCTGACTTTAAATTAAATGATATTAATTGTGACGAACACCCACGAAAGATTAAAATTTCACACCAAGTCTTTTGCATGACGGCTGGCAACGAATACTTAACGATTTCAATGTGAGGTGTGCGTCTCTTATTGTCATGCTGACAATGCATCACCGATCCTAGTTGATCTAGGTAGTGAGATAAGAATTTTGAGAAGAAAAGCAAGATGACTGTTGGAAATGAACCTTTGCTCCATAGAGTCTGTAGAACGTTGAATCTCTTTCCTATAACACCTCCCTGGTCAATCATGAGGCAAAAATTGCAGTGTTTTCAAAATTTCTATTTTGCTGAGCGTTTCGGGCGCATTTATTTGCTAACTATGTGAAGGACTGCCCCATTGGGAGATATAACCCACTGCTATCGTACCAACATGAATTTACAGCAATGGGACTACGGGGGGGGGGGGAGGCTCGGTCCGAGAGTCATGTTCCTTCAATACAAGTCAACACATCGATTATATTATAGTAAAACTTTGTCATCGAAAACTAAATATTTCAATTTTCGTTGCCTTATTCTACGTTTATCCCTTAACCACTGGGACAATTCAATAGCGTTACTCTCCGGGCTAATGTATGTTTTTTTCTTAATTTAAATACCCGGTGCCTTAAAAATTTGTAAGGGGAACTTTGCTCTCTTGAATCTTCGCCGAGGCTGAGCTAAGCACTAAACCTGGGCCCTCTTTCATGAAGAGTCACGGTCGATCTTAAGTTTGATTTCAAAAGGGATATGCCATTAGCCTACAGCACAGATCAAACATAAGATCTATTGTAAACGGCCTAGGGATAACAAAGTGGTGATACCTCTAAAAGCAGTATAAGTACTCTCGTAGATACTTTATACCCGAATTGTCTGCTCGCTCCGCGCGTGCACCAAGGGTGGTCTCAGCGGGCAATAGTCACCCTTATTTCATGAACTGCTGAAGAGATGTATTTGTCATAATAACAATTTTAAGGCACTCAAAGCCGAATGAACCACATTTAAGGGCCCCTTTTTCCAACTTTTCCTGGCTAGTCCCGGATCCTCAGACGCCGGAGATACACCTTCGATGCTCTAATGTGAAGGTTTCCCCTCCATGGCGTACCTGGAAAGTAGTTGTCTCAACATTAATGCCTGTTGGGCAGCATGAGTGGATTTATTTTTAAAGCTGAAAGCAAACCTTCATAACATCCCTCTTCCCCACCCACGACCCACCCCCGAACATTAAATCGTCGGTGAGGATAAGGCAAACAAAATCCGGTCAAATTGTGATTTCTATTTTTGTGGTTTGCTTAAAAGGCGTCCAATGTTAATTGGAAATATTTAAAGGCTTCATTTTAAGGGTCACAAGTTTGTTAATGCCTAAGAGCACCAAGGGCGCCCTTTGAGCCCTGGACCTACCAGGGCCCTATGCTGGCCCTGGGGAAATAAGCTGGACCCCTTGGCCCCAACACTTCCGTTGGAGCCTTTTTCGTCACTGCGACGCCTCCATGGACACTCAGACCTTCAGTGTGATTTGTCCCACCGGCCGAAGGTTGCCCCTGCCCCCCCCCCACTTGAAAAGTCTGGTAACGCCATTGGGGTTTACACTGACAATTTTTTTCCTCCATACTGTGGTCCCACCATCACTCATTGTCGACAACAAAGTGTGGTGAAAAAATGTGTTTAAGAGTGAACTTTGTACACTCCAAGGTAGTGAAAGGCAAATTTTCTAACTTTAGACCCAACCATGTGGGGCTTATTTCCTCTTCAATTCCTCAAGGCCTTTCTCTTCAAGGAGCCATGGGCGCCAACAGGTGGGGGACTAGAGGGACATGTCCGCCCCACTTTTGAAAGTGAAAGGGATATCATATCAGCCCCCTTCCACTCACATAAACTTTATTCCAGAACCCGACCAAAAACAGGAGGTACATCGTTAATTCCATTTAGCTTACAAAGTAGGTAATTCAATAAAATCAAGCTTGAAAATAGGGCAAACAACCATTTACTAAATTAAAATGTTAAGAAAATGCGCCTTGCCTTATTACACCTCAGATCTCCTGAAATGTATTTACCAGGGCCTTTGAGCGGGCCCCGGATCTTTGCTTCTAGCCCATTGCTATATCATCTTGAATTATTTTTGTCACAGTTATGCGCCCCCACCCCCACTTTTGAAAAGCTGCTGACGCTCTTGCAAGGAGTTACTACCTATAACACTTAATGTATGACAAGTATGCTTCTCTTAACGTGACTGTTCTCTTCTATAAAAAGAAGAGCATGCTAAGAAAAGCCATAATATTTTGCAAATACCTCCTTCGACAAAGCAAGCTACGTTTTGATGATATAGGAGAGGTTGTTGTAGATATTGTATAACCGCCACACAAACGTAATGGTCACTGTTAGCGGTTAGAGCCAAGAAGACGAAACAGGATGATCCATTGTACACGCCAACCTTATTGTTCTCTCGATGAAACTACAAATAATGTCAACCAGATGTATGCTATGACCTGTCAAATGTGGTAATGGTCAGTCAGATGTTATATTCGGGAACAATAATTCAGGGCCTTGAAGAGCAGTTATTTTACGATGCTATGAGCGACCACGAACGTGGAGGAGGCTCATGGCTCATGAATTACAACTTCACGTCGGGTGGCAGTCGACTCAATAATTTATATCAAATTTGGTTTCTTTTCAAAGAAGCTTAAGCCAGTTCAGATGGAAAAAAGTAGATTTCTCTTGGATGAAAAACCCACCTTACTTTGACCCGGCCCGGGATCGAGTCCCGAAACTTCCGGTTGCTACGATTCATCGCTTCAAATGCCACCGTCTTTATCCACTCGGCCACAGCATCTGCCTTTCCTTTATCCCCGTTGGGAAAGTTTCCTTCTCTCTCTGTACTAGTGAAGAATGTCTCCCATATCAGGCCTGATACAATCACAATCAATGTAGAATGTCTGGTCGGAAAATATGTTTTGTGGTAGACCGGACTGTTCATTTGACCTTGAAATATGCGCCACGCCCAAAGCTCAGCTAATGATCATGTAGATATGTACGTACTTTTCACCATAATTATGATATTTATATACTGTACTAAGAATGCAATAATGTTCTAATTACACAATGATCATGCTGTAATTTTCAGGACCTCGCAGCAAAATTACATGATCATCATGTTTTAAGACACGATGAATCATGGGAATTATTGAGGTGATGTGATGATGTCGGCTAAATAGTAACAAGGTGTCCGAATGCAGGTTCCTAAAAAAAAGACCTATTAGAGTTCCTGACAGTGGCGTAGCCTGGATTCCTCTCACGGGTGAGGGCATGCACTTTTTTGTGATCGTCTGCCTGGGGAAGATGTCTAAGGAAAAGGGTTCGCTGTCCCCTCTCGCCTTTTGAAAACTTTTTGATACATTAGGTGGCCCTACAAACTATCTGGTGCTACATATGCTACCGTTGAAGTGGAATTTCTGAACATAAATTTACGTATTTTAAGGTTATTAAATTAAAATAAAATCGACATCAGTGAGGGCGACTACGCCCGCCCCCAAATACATCACTGGTTGCTGGAAATGATTACACATAATTTGGTATTACCTGGTCAGTACACGCATTATCAGGGCCCAGTTTGTACATCCTTTCGCAATTATCATAAGACTTATCAATATTAATATTAAGAGCACAAGTCAGAAAATATTTAAAAAGGTACTACTTACTTGATCCTCATATTTTCATGGGCATTGGGCGTACCATAGTTTTAGACCGTCTAGCGTATTGAAGTGTACCCTACCCCCCACAGTCTCTCCTACAAGACATTCTACACTGATATTATGTCCAAGTGAACATGTGGGGGACATTCTGTGTTTAAGCCATCTTTTAGTGGTATTTTGACTATCATTCATCCTTTTTTAATTTGAATTTTGGCAATCGAAATATCCTTTTTCAGTCTCGAATTCAAACCTTTAAACCCGGACCTCCGAGAACCCTCAAAAATTCAGCCCAATGAAGTCACCTATTTAGAAATGTCGCCCCCATTTAGAAATAGGCTGTTTGATCGGGTGAAGAGAAATGAGCGCCAAACTTCCACCCATTGTCAGTCATAAGCTAGAAGACGGCTGCATGCAAGCAGCTTCACGTGCAGTGTCAAATTAACAGCAGTTAGTTGAACACACGTTGTAAACACCAGTAGGTTTCTCTATATTGGGTTATAGTTACTTCACCCTAGTGACATGTTTGTTGTGGTTTCAAAGATTGGAATTTATCACTTTAAACCAAGGGAGACGAACGCAGTTCGTCCATCATTTCTAATCCGTAAGTACTAAGTGAAATGAGGTAGGCCTATGAGGTGTTTTTAAGTTACTTTTTCTTTTTGTACGCTGATCAGTTAGGCTATTCTAAAACCATCTGAGTTGTAGTCACAACTCAGATGAAATATTTGTAAGGTAGTCTGGGCATGTCTACCCAGCGTTTAACCTCGATAAACGAGCATAGAGAGTGCTTAATAACTTCCACAGTACTGCAGCCTGTACTCCATACAACATACATTTACTATCTCTGCCAGAGACTCGAGGGAACTTTCTTTGCAAAAGTACGTAGCACAGCCTAGCTGTACCCCTATGCGGCACTCTAATTTCACTCAATACCACAAATGGTTACTCTAGACAGAGGTAACGCCAGCGGGGACCGGGGGTATGGTCTCCGGTCAGGGAAGTCTGCCCCTCCCCGTCGGGGAAATTTCAGTTTCGTCGAGGAGTCTTAATCCGTACGATAAAATATGTAATCCCAACGACCTTCAGTCGCCCCAAGGATCTGCTGGATTTTGCCCATAGAAAGGGCAGATTCTTTAATAAAGACCCAAAATTTCCAATTTTCCTTAAAAAACCTAAATGTTTGAAATTTTCTTCAATAAAAATCATTATTTTTTTTAAATTTTCCTCAGTAAAACTCCCTAATTTTAAAATTTTCGTAAAAACAGAATTCTCGCGCCGAAAATTTTGCTTTCCGCATCTCTTTGGAAAGGCATCGCCTGTGTCGGGGCTGCCGGTTTGCTGGCCCCACCCCCCCCCCCGTCGGGGAGCAATGGCCACCCTGTCGGGCAAATCCTTGAGCCACCCTGTCTCTAGTTCGTAATCATAACTTAGACACCACTCTAGCCCGTGAAACTTGTTCCCTTGTACTAAATGGAAAAAGCAACTGTCCATTTTTTTTACATAACTCAAAAAATTTGTGTACGTGTAAAAGGTTTTACTCGGTGATCGCTGACTTAGTTCGCAAACTGTCGATCGGTCATTAATTGAGTATTCAGAAGTTCAGAGCGGCAACGTTTACTTGAAAAGTAAGAAAAATACGTCTAATAATCTATTAATTCTAAAATTATTCTCTCAGATTAACCTGTCGGCTTTTACTTTTTTTGTCGGCGTACTTCCATTCTTTTTAGTGTCGATCGGCCGACCTCTTTGCTATTCAGCCGAGAGGGCCGGTTGGTCGGCGTACAGAAGCTCTCGTTCATCTGTGCGTTAACGTTCTCAGTAATAGACCCTTTTCCAATTAGAAATTACAAAGGATTATGGGATAGAGTTTTGATATGGGTCGTTTTTGTCAATGGCAGTTTACTGTGGACAAAAACGACGTACACCAAAACTATATCCCACAATCCTTTGTAATTCCTATTTGGAAAAGGGTCTATACCAGTAAAAGAAATGAGGCTGACAATCAGAAAGTCTGCGGATATTTTGTCTGATTAAATGGACTATTATACAGTTTTAATAGTAAATAATTCTTTATACTTCGACCTGCCCCCTCTAAGGCTAAAATAAAAGAGTTGCTATCAACACTGTTCAAGCCGTTTATCAGTGTTAGGGCATGGAATTTATTTTTTTCAAATTTTGTAAATCAGTTCATGGTTGAAAAATCATTATGCACATCTTAATAACAATCACCAGGAAAACTAATGTCATCGCGTGTAACAAAAGGACAAAGTCATTGTAATTTTATGAGTTCATAATTTGAAACTAGTAGTTCAACAGTTTAGACGAAGAACAATGTTTGTTTGTGGGAAATATACCAGAAACTACTACAACAACGTAATTCATCCAACTTAATAAAACTAACTATCCCTAGCTGTGTTCACTAAATTAAATCATTAATCAATACAAGTGTGGTCCGAGACTTGATCAATCTTCGTATGGAGGAGACATGATCCCAGAAAAACTCCCTTCTTTAGGAATATATGTATATACTTCACCTGTTTACACTTTGGCTCACAGCTATATAGCCTAGTGCGGTTTTACCTTATATGATAAAGGTCTGAGCCCCTTCCCTTCCCTTGAGCATACAGATCGTCGATTGCAATGTACAAATGTAGTTTTTAGGCAAAATTTATTACATGGCCATTTGTCAGGGAGGGAACATCTCATGACAGGCATCCCACCCTCTTATGCAATGCCATATGATTGCTGGGGTCTGTATGGGGCTTTATCTTTCCACCCTTACATATCAATTGAAGGGTAAAATGTATTTTGGGGGCTTATTTACGTAATTACTGTTGGGCAACTGAAGAAACTTGTAGGGCAAACACCGGCCGCCGTCCTTGTTAAATGACCGACCTTACATGTGTGAGAGATTATCTTGAATAAAATTCGTACTACCACACACGTGATATAAATTAAGTTTAGTGCAAGAAGTGATTTATTCAAGAAATACTTTTCTGCAGCCTCGTCATCGGCCTCCTGTTGAAATAGGCGCACGGGGCCAGAGAGCCGTAACCAGCCCCCGCCCATTCAGCAGAGGATTCGCTGGTTTTGAGCAAAGTATATGTCCTTTTCTAAAAGGTTATAGTTTAGGGACAATTAAAATGCTCAAAGTAACCCACCTATTTCAATATAAACCAGAACGCCTGTTTAATCATGTAGCCTCTGTTTTCATATTTGCTTAGAACAAAGTTTAACTATATTAATAAGTTCCTACAACTATCAATGCAATCTTTATTGGTTTATAGAAGGAAGGTTAGCTAATTAAATTACTTTGTCAAAGTTTCAAGAGTAACTGCAAGAACAGCCTTGTGAAATTCCCAAAATAGTAAATTTAAATAAAATAGAAAAAGCTACATTAAGCCCCCTCTCAAAAAAATAAAAATTAAAAACAAGCAATAACAATAATCTAACTCTAAGTTGTAGTCAGCCTTGTTAAAATTTTTCTTATTTAGTCGAATATTTACAAAAAACCAAAACTGTTTAGACTTAGGACAACTCTAATACTGTCACCCATCACTAAACTGACATTTTTCTAACACCACGAATGTAAAATTTGATCAAAACTGTATTTTAACTCTCAATTAAACAATAAAATAGTCCTTTAATTTTTATTTGATCTCCTGAGGCACAATATAGGCTATTTTACTGTTTTTTCTACACACTGTAACCATAGAAATACTATTGAGTTACACTGTACTTTTAATAATATAAGAGTATTTCTATCTCAGCCCCCAAAATTTTCTTCAGCTAATTTATACCCTCCTCGACACTCCTATTTTATGCAGGTTTTCGAAAAGACATTAATTTACGTTATTCTATCAAAACCATAATTATTCTCTTTATTTAATTTCTTTTTCATAAATACATACATGTACATTCATCCTTTTTAATTTTATCTACACCACACTATCTTGCTACATTCTTATTTAACATTTTAATAATTGTATAAATGTGTATATATCACTTTCCTATAATACTACAAACAGTAAATATATCCTACGACAAACAGACAACAGCACCAAGATATCTGTTTAAAATTTATTACTTTAACACGGACCCTTTCCTTCCCACACAGATTCCCATCGATTTAGTGATCCTAGACAACTGTCTTCAATCAGTGGACCTCTCTCCAGCACCTATCAGGACCACCTCGGGCCTGGCCCTCACTTCAAGGATTCCGGTCAAGGTGCTAGCGGTCCATCTGTCCAACAGAGATATGACCAAAGATGAAGCCATTGATATTTTACAGTTTGCCTCAATGTGTCCGTCATTACGTCATCTATGGTAAGTAACTGATGAAGAATTTATCAATGTAGCACTGACAAGTATTAGTTATGTTAATATTGGTTTATATTTAATTAGTAACAATTAAAAATGAAACATTTGTGATGAAAAATACAAACTTAATTTAATATATGAGTGTTTAGGTAATACTGTTACATGTTTTAGTCAACTTTCGTAGGCAAAACAAGTTTTATTTAAAGCAGGTAAGTCAGTTTTTATTAGATAGTATCATGAAAGAATGTTAGGACATGTATGAAGTGTGGTGGATTACTGTAATAGAAACAAAAAATAGGGGGGGGGGGGGAGGTAGCTAACATCATAACCTTAACTCTTAGTTCTAGATTTAGTAAGAATAAAACTTGAAAAATCTTAATAAAAACTAGGTTAAGATGAATTGAAGACTAACCTATAGTGAAATAAAACTTAAACACAGTAAGCGTTAAACTGGATATAATTATTACTAGCACTGTAATCTGTTACTCTAATCAAAAGCAGGTACCAAGTATAATTTTCTGATAGAAACCAGTAATTAAATTTTATACCGAACTAAAATAAACTGATAATTAATGTCTTAAAATTTATGTCACTCGATTTCTTTTACAAAACATTGTAAGAAGAAATTCAGTATGATTTATTTTAGGACTATTCCGTCAGAATTTTCACCCCCATCATGTGTTACTTCTCTTCAGTTACTGAATCGTTGCTATAAGGTTTTCTCAATTATTTCTAAGTTGCCTAAACCCCTCCTCTTCCTGCACCCCCTCTCTTTACCAGGTTAAAATGTTTAATCTAGTTTCCTCATCGTTTTGATATCGCTTAAATAATCTCATTTTATTTACTGCCAAGTTCCCCTTCTCCCTCCCTTCTGTTAACTTCTCCCCATCCCTTAACTTTTTCCCCTTCCCTGCAATCTATATCGACAAGCTGTGTTACAAGACCTCTGTAAAACATTCACTATTTCTACTGTAGTCTATCTATGGAGCTTTTATTCGTGTATCTCTACTACATACACGGTCTATCTTATATTATTATGAATCGTTCAAACTATTACACCTGTTTTAGGTTAATTTAATCAGTATTTTGACGTAACGTCTGCTGTACCGCTGACACCTGGGGAACATATTAACATAACAATAGAAGCAGCGCGTGCCATAGTATTAAACAATAGCCCACAAGCAATAGTAGTGTTTGATTGACAGGTGGGCACGCGAGTTGTTACTAT
This sequence comes from Holothuria leucospilota, assembly GCA_029531755.1. Taxonomy (NCBI): domain Eukaryota; kingdom Metazoa; phylum Echinodermata; class Holothuroidea; order Aspidochirotida; family Holothuriidae; genus Holothuria; species Holothuria leucospilota. The sequence continues at coordinate 42,779,296 of CM055964.1, forward strand.
GGTTTCGTTGAAGGTCACTTTGTATAGCAGGATTATACCGTTCATAGTATTCAGGGTGTGTAGCAATGTCATTGAATGTACAGGATTGAAATAGTGTAATCACTGGCGTAGTAAATTGTGAGGTAGTATACATACCGGTTTGTTAGTTAGATGAGGTTTAACGTTCCAGTTTCCAACCAATTGGTTCAAGTCGAGCCGGCCACGGAGTTTTTTCCAGGTGCGGCTCATTGGCTTGTTTTCCCTACTCCATTGCTTGTGCGGAGCATCACGCACAACGGCAGTAGGTTCCATTTTTAAAGTCTTTAGTATGACTCGACCTGGGAATCGAACCCGGGCCTCCCGCGTGAGAGGCGGATGTTCTACCGCTAGACGCGGTCATCGGAAGGGGAGGGGGGAGCGGGATAGGGGAGCGGGAAGGGGAGAGGAAGGGGCTACAATATATTCTGAGGTCGGATTATATTCGTGCCGATTGACAATTTTTATGCTAGCTGCACAATGACTACAGCGATATTCAATATTATAAAAAAGACAATTTTCTAGTACCTTCGGCTTACAATTATCATCGAATTTATAAAAAGTGGGTGAATTAAATAGAGCATACTATTTTTCTATCTATTAAATTATGTCCTACTCTCCTACTATTAATTATCAAAGAGAGAAAATGTCCATCTCCCAGAAATATTAGATAGTAAAAGTCTTTAATGTAAGGAATTTACTTCAGTAGGCTGTAGCTTGTAGATGACAGGAAATGATCGTAAAGTTTCCATTGCCATTTACCATAGTTTAGACTTCGCCCAATTAAAGGGAAACGGTCAAATAATGCATAGCAACACACTGTGCAATATCTATTCTACAGATTATGTTACTTTTATTTAAGTATAATGAAGGGTGCATTTTTAATCTTACTGCTTTTGTTTTCTTTTTCGCATATCGAAATTGACAGAGGAAATGAGTTGAAAGTAGTCTATCATGTATGCATACAGTATACCCTAATGGTACATTATGGAGGAGGTATTTCCCACCGTTAGTAGTTTGAAGAATTTAAGGAAAAAGTTTTTACTTACCCTGGTAGCTAATATGTATCTTCTTATTTCTCGATGACAATCATACCTGGTGCAAATCCAGGTGAGGTCTTACCCATATCGCTTTCTTCCTTTGAAAACTTGGCGAGAAATATTCTCTTTTATTTTTAATTCACAGACACCCTGTAATTACTGACGGCGTTATCGTTACATTCATGATTAATTCAAAAGACAAAAGAAAATTTGAATATAATTTTACTGGTCCCCTCAAACCGGCCAGAACTGACATACATATTTTAGTATCACTCGGAAGGAAAGCAAGTGCAGCCATCGTTAGTGTCCTTCCGCACATACCCTCAGTGGCACCACTAGGATTTCAAAAGAGGGGGGGGGGAGTGGCGCAAATAATCGGGGAGATGCGGTGGGTGTGCATTGTTCCCAGCTGTAAGCTATACCTTTGTCAGTGGTGCCATCAGGAGTTGGTTTGTTGGTCACCACGGGGGAATACCCTTACTCTCGTCACCTTGTGCAAGCGCCGTCCCGGAGAGGTCTCTCAGGTGAGAGGGTATCCCTCCCCTTTGAGAAACGTTTGGTTATTTAAGGTACAGTAGCTCAGGTACAAAAATGGTGCCGCTATCTTCGGTGAATTTTCGAACGGTCATATGCTGAAAAATTTCATAATTTAGTAAATTTATATCTTTGGTTGAGTACAAGAGAAGTGTGTTGTCGGAGGGGAGGTGACAACTCCTCCTGAAAAAAATATTTGTTGATGTTAGCTGACTGTGATACGGAATAGTGCTATCTCTGGTAAATCTTTGAACTAATATCTGAAAAAAAATCTACTTTCTATGATATTTTAGCTGTGGTATTGCAGCCCCCACCCCTAAGGCTGGTACAGACCGGCAAAGGGCCTCCTGGAAGCTGTGTGGTACCGGTACTTTACAACATGGTGATACTGACATGAGCGATGGTTATTCAGACTATCGGAGTCCAACGGAAAAAAGGCGAGAGAGGGTAGTAAAAATAACCAAATAAAGGGTGGTAAACTTACAAACGTCTTTCAGAATGCTTGTTTTAGTAAGTAGATGAATATTCACCATGTATCGATAAAGGACGCGCAAAGTGAACCATTAAACGTTTCAAAGAATCAGATGTAAAAAGACAAACCATGCTTCCAGACTTTCACATCTTGCTACAATTGATGACGTATTGGCTAATCATGTTATTGGATTACTCAAAGGTTACTTTGTATGTGTGGTCTCAAGAGAGGTTGGGGATATAGTTTTATTTTTCGGAACAGCGTTTTAGAACTACCCCGTGCATTAATACTCTAATATGGTTATCCTTTATGGAGTGCGAGACGTAACGAGTGAGCTCGAAGCCCGCCGAAATTTTGCACTTTAAATCATTTCAACCACAAAATTTGCATGAAGACTCTGCACCGAGACACTTTCGATTTCCTAACAAATGTATCGGCCAAGCAGAAGGCGAGTTTTCTAACTGCGTGGTAATTTGTAAAAGTTTTCAGTTTCCATAAAATAATTAAGTCTTCCCCTGAATGTCCCTTCTCAGCATTACTGCAGTATTGGGCTCCTCCACAATTACTTTGAGGTACACGATCGAGCAATCAGCCTTATTGTAAGACTCTAACCAATGCATACTCCATTACGCTTAAGACGGTCTTACATGATGATAATAAGTACAGCAATGACTGAGGTAAGGCTGGAAGCGCACTGAGCGAGACAAATTGTGATACTTTGCGAAGGATTGGAGAAAGTTTGACAGTTTCAGAACAATTTGTAAAATAAAATGATAAAAAATAGGCAAAAAATAGACACATAACTCACCACTACTTGTCACCGCCCTTGCACGGTAGCGAGGGGGGGGGGGAGGCAAGCCTATAACAGGGGGAGTCCACATCTCCCAGTTATGGCGCCACTCTGTACGCTTCGACATCAGGATGATCCTTTTCTCCAAAGTCATGCTGGTTTCACCCCGCCTATATTAAGACTGGTGTTATTCTCCACCCTAAGTTTGTGCAATCGACGGACGAATTTTTGCAAATTATTATTACATTCCTTCCCATTGGGCAGAATGTGAAGGCACTCACCCAACGAAAGAATTATTGTTCTTATCTTGTTCAACAGTCTGTGTCAGGACATTGCATAACATATTAGAAAGACCACTAGACGCCCATAACGTCATGGTAACAATTTTGACGGATTAGTTATAATTGGTGGCTAATCTATCCAAATATGGCATAGTGGCCCGACTGAAAATTATTTACACGTCATAAAACTTTAGAGTTTCCCTTTTTCCACTCATGTAGATTGCCAGGTGCTATGGAATTGCATCTGTCCTAAAATTCAAAATTTTTCATAACCTCTTTGTATACTTTGGGTGTTCAACCTTCGCCGGTCTGCACTCTGAAAGCAATCCCCTTCCTGATTACAACTCAATTATCTGTATACCTTGTACGATACTGACATTATTTTTAATCACCGAATTAAACAGACGGAATGGCATTTATTGACAGTGTGACACAGGCTGGTAGATTTTGCTGGGTCGTAGTGATATAATTTAGGCGTGTTATTGAGTGAGGAGTTGACGTATGAGAACAAAATTGCATTAGACCTATATGTGTTTTGCAATCACAGTAGCCTAATCATGAAAGTGTGACGAAACTTTTTCAGTTTCGAAAAAGTTACACAATCCCGTGTAACTAAAATATACATTACCGTACTTCATTCTCTACCGCGATGTAACCGTGTTACCGTCAACGAATTTTGAAGTAAAACATTTTGGAGACACGGTATAATTTGTCGCAGTTAAAATGTTGGTCTATTGATAAACTGTTTTGTCTGTTTAAAGAAAAATGGATCCACAGAGCTGAACCTCAGAAAGTGTGTGTCTCAATCTTATGTGTGCTGTGTCAGAGTATCTTTGCAAAATCCAACAATGTACATCTAGGCCTATGGTATGTTTACTCAATACTCTAATAAAATGTTAGCGTAAAAGTGTTAATGTTGTGTGGTTTTTACTCCAATTATTTCATAGCAAGGAGTGAAACTGCACCAAGTAGAGTACTCTTGTAATAAACTTTTTTCGATTTACCTTAATTCCTGTATACTTCCATGTATAGGTATAACGGTTGTGTACCTCCACGGGTGTTTACAAACAATTCTACGCTATCATCTCTCAAATCAAGGGACGTTGAAGGTAACTGGTTCAATATTGTTATTGTCATAGGCTACTTGTAATAAAGAGAAGGGGTTTTATAGAATCTTTTGCTTATTTTGAAAGTGTAAATGATCAATGTCATGTTAACAAGAATTCAATATATGACTGAACCCCTGTGTTACTACTTTGAGGGTTTGATGCCTCAAGTATTTAGCAAGTGGGATAACACTAAAGAATGCCAAATGACAAATAATAAGCTAAACATTAATAAATTCGTAATGAATCAACATTACAAGATAACAATAAGTTATGAAGCATTTGATTAATTGCACTCCAGTAACAAGGAATAAAAATTGATAAAATTTGCCAGCAGAATAAGAAAAAAAAATGAAAACTTAAATATATAATTACGGACTGTCACATGTTGCACAAGTGTATTCACATGTGAGTGGAAACTTCCAAGGTTTGTACGTGTCAGTTTTCTTACGCAATCGTTTTTGGTATGAATAGGGAACTCCCATTGTTCGTAAAACCACAGTGTATTTTGCCGAGTAAGTTGTATAAGAGAAAGGTTTGGGAGTATTAAGAGGTCAAGCAGAGGGGTCACTATACAAACTTGCTATGCAGGGTGATGGGTGTGACTACCGCCCAAGACGTAGCTCCCGAGACAGCGGCAATGCGTGTCATGATAGACTGTACCCCAGCCAACATGCACAGCTGGGTTTTAGATGGAAAAGCTGGGCTTAGGTGGGCTGACGGATGTAATTGGGATATTGGTGTTTCGAACAAGCCAGACTTACTAATGGCACGATGAGAATGTGGAAAAAGATTTTTTTGTTATTTTTGTAATCTTTTGTCCGAAATTGTTTTCCGTTTTTTCCGGGTTTTAGCTGGGTTTTTGCTGGGCTTCCCCACATTCTGGAGCCCGGCAATAGCCCAGTTGGTGCCCAACTGGGCACGTTTGGAATTAAATGCCCTAAATTGAATTTTTTTTGCTGTTTCAGACAACGTTGAAAGTTTTCTTGAAAATAAAATAGCAAGACAAAATAATCCAAGTTTTGTAATTAGGCTGGAGCTGGGATATTGATGGGTTTTCCAAACCAGAGGAGCCCAAACAGGACCCGGTTAGGGCCCAGCGGGGGAAACACATTCATGTATGAATGCTATTTCACTCTTTTAAAATTCCTTTTGTTAACTTTTCGTAGTATTGGCGCTTTTAGGTTAAAGGTAGGCATGCGTATTTAAAATGAAGTTCATCTTCGAAGTTTATTTTGTTTTAATGGGCTCTAGCCTGGCTAAAGCTGGGCTAGCCCAATATTATGGCCCAGCTGGGGCCCAGCTGGGGCCCATCTGGGCCCAATTAGGAAAATTTTCAAAACATAATTTCATTGAGGTGATTAACTCTTTTTGCTTCAGAAAATGTATGTCCTAGGTATTTATCATAAATCTTTTTTTGTAACTAAACATGTGGGAATTTTTGGCAAAGACAATTTGAGAAAAGTGTATGTTTAAAATGATGTAAAATTATATTGGAACACCAGGTTTATATACCTTTCATCTTAATGGAGCATTCCAAATTTTTCAAAGGAAATTTGTGTTTATCACTTAATGCAGGTCTAATTGAAATAAAGTGAAGCTGGCAATGGTGAATTCTTGCAGAAAACCATGTTTTTCAATTGTTCAATACAACATTAAGAAGGAGAAGTTGAAATATCATGAAGAAAATTGCATTCTCAATCCTTAATAATAACAAACAAGTGTCACTGAATATATATAATGGCCAAACCAAACTATTACTTAAATAAGAACTTTCCAGCAATATCCTTCTACCTTTGAAAGTGGCTGGCAATAGATACTTACCTGGCACAGGGGTATCCCTGATCACGATGGCGGAGCACCAGGAGTATCCGTGATCGTGACGGCGGAGCTCCTGGGTGGGACCTGTTCTATTCAGCCAGTCTAGAACGGGACCACTGTCGGGTGGTGTCAGTTAAGTCAAAGTTTGTCCCTTGGGGACGTTGTTACTCCTTCAGGGAGCAGAACTCCTTCGGGAGTATTGTTTGGTTTTCGCCCCTGGCTCTTCGCCAGAGAGTCAGGGGACTTTTCGAAAAAAAAGTGGCTGGCAATAGATACTTACTTGGCGCAGGAGTATCCGTGATCACGACGGCGGAGCTCCCAGGTGGGACCTGTTCCATTCAGCCAGTCTAGAACGTGACCACTGTCGGGTGGTGTCAGTTAAGTCAAAGTTTGTCCCTTGGGGACGTTGTTACTCCTTCGGGGAGCAGAACTCCTTTGGGAGTATTTTTTGTTTTTCGCCCCCGTCGTCAGAGAGTCAGGGGACTTTTGGAAAAAAAAAAGGCTGGCATTAGCAATGCCGATAGCTTTTAAGGCTTGTAGAAGGAAAGTTACCTCAGATTTTCCATTGCTAAGCCAGTTGGACCCCCAAGTCAAGTGGTACCAACCTCAGCTGGGGTAGCCCAGTTGGGGCCCACATGGGAATACCTGACAAACACGGATTTGCCCCAGCATATGCCCAGCATGTAGCCCAGATGGGGCCCGACTCCAGCCCAGATGGGCTAGCCCAGTTGGGCCCAACCGGGAACACCTGACAAACACGGATTTGCCCCAACATAAGCCCAGCGTGTAGCCCAGCAGGGGCCCAGATGGGGCCCGACTCCAGCCCAGATGGGCTAGCCCAGTTGGGCCTAACTGGGAACACCTGACAAACACAGATTGACCCCAGCTGCGACCCAGAATGTAGCCCAGCAGGGACCCAGTTGGGGCCCACCTGGGAATGTTGGCTGGGGTACGTCCAGACGTTTTAGCTATCGTGTTTTATATAGGCTAGCTAACTATATGATGTAGGGTAAGGTATGATGTAGGGTTAAGGTTTTACCAGTCACGGTGGTTGCATGGGTCCTTAGTATTTAGGGGTTCCGTTGGTTATCCGATCCCCGTGGCTTTTGTTTACGTAAGGTGGTCGTTATGGCTAGGCGTACAGGTCTAAGTATTGACTCGTAAAATTTCCATATCTCTCAACCGTGATTTGCCGGGAGCCCATCGAATAAAATCCCGTAAGTTATCCTTTTCTTACTTTAAGGGTTGTGTAGTGTAAAGTTATACGTCTACTCAGCGGCCGATAGGTTGAGTCATAGGCCTATAAAATGCACTTTTTACTGTATGCCCGCTTGACGAGGAAAGAAATTTCGTTTGGGAAGCATTCTTTATATTTCTATACAAAGAAAGGGAATATTACGTTGACACTTGCAATGCTGTCTATTTAAAAAAAGTTACACTGCAGGGTGTGGCTAACAAAGGAATGGATATATGTTGTTTTGTAACCAGGTGAACTTTAAATTAAGCGATGAAATAATTGTTAACAAAGTGCCAGAAATGTAAGGATGCTACCTTTGATGTATAGGATGTTTTGATGTGGAAGTAATGCCTCAATGTTTGGTTGCCTCGGTAACAATTAATGGTTATGAAACACCACAAAATTTTTATTGTTGGTTTTGTTCCTGGGTCCCTATTTTGGTTTATTGCCGATCCTGATCATCGGGCCGCAAGGTCGATATACATGTACATTATTACCTGTAATATACAAGAAGCAGATTTCGTGTACTCTCTCCCTCAGTTTTGTGGTTTTTGTATTTGCGTGATCACCCCGACGCTCTACGCGTCCCTCCTATCCCACGCACAACCCGTGACACGGACTGCATCAAAGATTTGTGAAACATAACAAGTTTTTGTAAATCTTCAAGGCTTAGACATCTGAGGAAAATGACAGTTCTGATATATCTACAACTATTGTTTCATTCCTACACTATGCTACCGTGTGCATTATAGGAATACCACGATAATTACTACGAGATCGAGTCAGTCAAATAAGAATTCGAAGCGTTGTGTTTAGACATGACGCTTATGTGTTGGATGTATTATGCTTATAAGCCAAGTGTGGTATTATCATGCCGAAGTTCACCTCTTAGCGGGCTTGCAGAGTAACTAATTAATGGAAGGTTTCCGATTGCTTAACACGTACACATAGGGTCACTACCCAATAGGTGTTTTAGGAATCCGATGCAGAGGCAAAAATAAAAGAAGGGCTGTAGGACTGTTGTCTCATAACTATATTCTCCTATTTCTGATCAGAATCATGTCTGTCACAGTCAACTATCTTAGATCTTACAAGTTTTAAGTCTTCATTGCGTGGGTCCATGAATGTTAACTTACAACTTAATTTCCATTAATACCCGAGTGCAAGTCCCATCATATGTACGTCGAGTAAACAGAATACCTTTAGTAATATTAATGTTGGAGAAGAAACCTTACCTGGAATAATATATGTCGCCCCCAATACGTCTCAGCCAGCTTCTGGTTACGCACGCTTTTGTGTTCTATATTAAGACAATATTGCTCAGTATTTAGGAATATTAAAGCAGGATTTCATCTCATTGTATTAATTAAAATTTACGTATTTATGAAATGTTCAAAGTTTTCTGTTTCAGTGAGTATTTCTATAATCAAAACGATTCTTGTTTTTGTGTTGATAAGAACAAGCTATGTATTCTTTCTTTTTACAGTTTTGTGGAGCTGGGCCGATGATGAATCAGACTACATCCTGAATTTACAGACAGGTCGATGGGAGGTATTCATCATTTTTCGTTATTTCTTACTCGCTGACCGACAACAAACTTATAATTAGTATGCTTACTAAGTCACTGACCAAGAGGATTAATTACAAGTAAAGTTTACTTAACCTGCATAAGGTTGTGTGTTATATCAAAATTGTAAACTACTTACTTCATACTGTAGTTATAAATTTAGAACCAAATTCCAAACCAGAGAAGCAGGTCCAGTTACCGCTATTAGATTGGCTCAGGTTGATTTCTGAACGATGTGCATATTGTACGATAAATACCAGCTTACGACAGGTTTACCAATAATTCAGAATCCAAAGCTTATAATGACCATACGTAGGCTTTCTAATTAGAAAATTGTATGTTCCCCTCCTCTGACAAACGTGAATGACAAAACAGGGTGTTGATTGCTCCATCCAGAGAACCAGTGTTTATTCTTAATGAAGACCAATGTGATGATTTAAATACTCATTCGTACATAAGCTACAGCATTGCCCCACGTGATGGAGTTAGAAAGAGCACAAGGCAGGCTCAGAGAGCAAATATGGGAGAGCGTTCTAGCATATTTGTGAATTAATAATAAAAATTCGGACATGGGCCAATTAATTCGCCAAAATACTTTACAGTGTAAATAATAATCTGTTAATCATACAAAAGCATCTCAAATGATATACTAAGAACGTAGTGCTATTGATTGATATGCTGAGGATCAGAGACGCGGTAAAAACGCTTTATAAGTGAGGATACAAACCGTCAGCTGACGTCACTAGTTGCAGTTATGAATCAATCAACCGATTGCGGCTTAACAAGAGATGAAAAGCTTCAGTTCTTATTTAGAACGATAAAAGAATATCATAATAAAAACCCGCGCATACAATTAGCCTCATATACTTATGTTGTTTGGTTGTTGCAGTATCATGGTGTCAAACTAATGGCCCTTTCAATATTCCAATGAAATTGACTTATGTCGTACGATCATTACATTACTTCAGATTATTTTTAAGGAGGTTCCTAACCTGTCCATTGCGATCTAATGGTCGATAGCGGACTGATTCTCAGTCGATCGCGAGAATTCTAGCCGATTCTATCTGACATTTGTTGTTGCTATTTTAGTATCTTTTTACCCTCTACTTGGAAGTTCCAATTTAAAAAGAAATGACTACTGGCAGTGGCGCAATTAAAACAGGGATTAGAGGGGAGGGTTGGAATTGACCAAGCATCAAAGCTTCCAACTTCTTTGTGGGTAATTTCTAGCACGTCTATCTTATTTGTTTGTTCTTTTCTCTTTCGTTACGTGAAACTCTTTTATGATGGTTACAAAAACCAAGATCAACGGTCAGAAGCAGTTCACTTTTATGCTTAATACAATTTGCGACATTCTTTACTCGTATATTTTGTAAATAATTGTTCCTCCTCTGTGACAGCTTAAGTAAAATTTTTGTTTCAAAACCTTCTGCAACCTCACCCGCCACTTGCCGTGTGCAGGTTATATACCACCCAACTTTATCAACTCGATTCACTGTTAGTAATTATTTGAAAAACAAAAATGTTTTGGGGGTGCCTGCTCACTGCCCTTCTAATGTCGTTTGTGGACACTCAATTGAAAGCTTCATTCAGGTCCACAATGTTGTTAATACTTTGTATTGTAACATCACTTCGTTGTCAGTCAAGGAGAAAACACCTAAGATGTCTGGAAGATGGCACTGAGAAATATGACAGAGGAGGGTATTTTGCCTTTTGCAATGATCTCACTTTTATTCTGATTGATTTGAAAAGATTGGTGCAGCCTCGTGAGGCGGATCACATGATTATTTATTTGTTGTAGCTAATAGCTTAACTTGTATACATATAAACACTGCACTCTAAAAACTGTTTTGCAAAATATTGCCCAACTTGGGCATTTTTTTACCCAACCGTTGGGTCCGTATGCCACCTGACCGATTCTGGGTAAAATAATGCCCAATCTTGTTGGTTAATAAATTTGCCCACCAAATTGTTAAAAACATTGCCCAACGGTTTTGACCAACAGCTGTACCCAACAAGGTTGGTTATTTGTTTTACCCAACAGTTGGGTCCCGTCTGTGTCCCTAATATGTCCACTTCTGGGTAATTAGTTCCCAACAATGTTGGTCAAGGAGTTTAACCAGCAAATGGGCAATATAACATCAAAACCTGTTTGCCCATTATGGTAAATTAGGTTATACCCCCTTTAGCTGCCTCAAAAGTAAAGCTGAGAAGAAAAAGCACACTGAGAACATTAATAGCTTTTTAAATTTTATTTAACACAACTTGAATAAAGCAAAAGTACTTGAATATGACTTCTTCATTAAAACTTTTTGTCGTAAAAGGTGTATCACAACGAAACCCAGCCATCCCTTTATTAAAATCCGATGTGATAAGGATAAACCATTATTTAAAAACAAACTGTAGCCCCCAAAGTTTAATGTATTGCTTAAAAGAGGCAATTCATTCAAGCCCTCTCATGAAAAACTATATGCAATTCAAATGATTAATTCTTGAGGTAGAAGCATTTTAAGCTACTGCATTTATGACACCAAATGGACTTTACAGAAGCAGGAGTGACATCATATTCTCGTACTCATAAACTGTGTAATCCTTTGCTTTCAACTTTGCATGACATATAATCCTTTATAATCTGACACCATCATATAGTAATTACTGTATATGACTGCAATATTAGGGTTTTCATAAGGCACAGAAGCTAAAGCTAACACCATTATAAAATTCAGGATCAAACCAAAATTTTGGAAAGCAGGTAATAAAAACACTCACTGCTTGCTTATCCCTAGAGATTAGATTACAACCCTGCTAGATTTCAAATTTTCTGTGGGTAAAATCTGGTAACTTCAATTGACATCTCTAAGACTAAAAATCAGAATTATATGAAAATTTCTACAAAATCTTTGAATCAAAATTATTGATTGGACCATTCCGCTTAAGCTTTACTGCACAAAATTGTTCAGTAATACCATAACACAGCACTGAATAGTCACAGTCAGTACAATTACACTGAATCCAAAATTACTTCAGAATGAATCTGTCGAATGATGGTTGACAATATTTGGAATCCCTGAAATTAGGGGAAGTGTCAACTCTAAAACCATTAGAGGATTATCACACCATCCCTCCTACAACTTTTGTTAACCATCATGGCTGACATATCACAAAGAGTAAGTTTATTCATCTGAAAGACAATCATGGCAGATTGCCACCACCACTGAACATCACTAAACATGGTTGTTAGCTCAGCTTGAAAAATTATCACATATTATCACATGAAAAGGTAGAAGAATGCAGAAATTGTGAAATTTACATGTAGAAAAGACTATTAGGCCTAAAACACAGAATAATGAGTAACCAACCAAACTACACCTGATCTAACATCATCAAAAATTTCGTGTAATGACAAGTAAAACTTGACCAAGAAATATGTTAACAAACTAAAATCATATGATCTGGATAGAGGGAAAATTCTGAACCTGTACAATACTATCAGATTTCAAAATCACTTACATAACAGGTGCCTGAAAGAAAAGCTCATGTCAAGCACAATGAATGCTAATGCTATTATTAATCAAATCTTTTACTGTCTCCAGTGACTACAGAAAGCAATAGATTTTCATTCACTTTCTGATTTACACATTCTGAATAACCAACTACTTTGTAATTAAACATTCATTTCAACTATTACTTGCCAGATCTCAGGTTCCACATTTAACTCAAAATCTAGATCTAGAGCAATCCAGATTCAGAGTTATTGTTTCACAACAGTTGACTTTTAGAGATTATCTTATGATTTTCACTCGTAATAAACCACACTTTAATTGTCACCACTACAACTTAACTTCAGTAGCTAGAAAATTGAACAATTATCTGTATCTTATACTGAATTTCCCAGATGAAAAGATCATCTTTCAATACATGGTTTACTTCACAAAATATTACCCAACGTTCCTTCATTGAATTTATGTACCATACATGACCCCCTTGCAGGATGAGTAAACAAAGTTGAAAAAGACTAACAGAACTTGAAAAGAAAAACAAAAAAAAAAAACAAAATTTTATCACTGTGAATAGGCTGTTTGGTCTGTGAGCACTATATGACCTCACTCGGCTGGAAGGCCCTAAACATACTCAACGATCGACATTGGATCCTGCCAAGGTCATACACTTCGGAGTGAAAGAATTCCCAAAACCCTTTACATTGAGCTTGAAAATTAACATCAAAGACGTAATGACTCTTAAAACGGTAGTCCACAGCTTTTACCAGTGATGAATGTATCACTGGATTCCTTTCAATGATAACAAAAGTCTGCTGAGGTGAAGCTTTGTTGCACCCAAGAGAGAGGATAAAAGGCTGAGGCTTCTCTTCCTTCTGAATTGTTTTACAATAGTTCTCAACACTGGTTACTGTCTGTAATTAAGAAAAATAATAATAATACTAACTTTAACAGCTCATAAAAACTTCATAATAAATTCCACAAAAATGTTAAGCAGGATACTGGAAGTGAGCCACTCCTATGTTTGGTTCAACTTATATCAAAAGTATACTGAGAACTGATGGTATGTGATCATGTAGGTAGAACATGTGGAGAGGTGACTGTAAATTCAATCATATTGAACTATCTGTCAGGGGGTTGGGGCACATGCATTGAGATTTCTGTCCTTATTTATGGCAATTCAACCTATCACTTCAATCTGTAAGTCAGCACCTTCAGGTTTTGTTGGCAAATTCTTAAAGAGGGGCCAGCCTAATTTAAAGTGAGCCATACATTTGCCAGCTGGTAAGAATTCTCCTGCAGGACACCATACAAATGTATCTGTTTTCGTTACAAACTATAATGGGCATTGCGTAGCCAAGGTAAGGCTACCACAAACAACGCACAGTGACATTTGAAATTTGCATTCAACAAGAAAAAATGTACCGTAATCCTTTAGGGCAGTGATTGAAATTTTGCAAAATCATTACGTACATGTTTATTCACAAGAAGAACTCGAGAAATCTCAACCAAGGCATGTGAGGTACTGAATCCAAAGAAAGTTGGAAAAGTATTTTTCAAATTGCACGATTGCTGTCATGTACAAGATGGGAAATTACTGTTCATATTTGGGATTAATACAAGGTCGACCACATCCCTTCAGACTATGCTTACTTAATGATTAAACTTACTGGCTGTTGATCAATGAAAGCCTCAAGGGAGCTTTGTGTGGTGCACGATCCTCTATTTTTTGCTCTACCCTGAAAGATCAGTGGGAGAAGGAAAAAAGCCAAGTTCTTCTTTTCATCTGTAAGAATGAAATGATGAAGTCATGTTTCAAAACTTAGACACTGAATGATTAAATGAAAAAAAATAAAAAATCCTACAACCAAGAAAGACAGCACCACTGGCAACCAGGGTAGGAATTAGTTTTTAAATCACGGGGGAATCGTTTTCACTGATGAGCCAATATTTGCCTTCAAAATGCAATGCTGTACACTATATGCTGTTTCGCCCTCATGACTCCAGAAAGTTGCTGGCAACTACCTGCCCAAATATGTTTAGGAATGGCTCCTCAGTTCTAATAAGAGTTGATGACTGCACTTTGATTGCAATTCATTCAAATAGTACAGCTCTATAGTCTGGTTTGCCAACAATAACTTGCACAGTCCTCAAGCTCACACAGTTGTGTTTAACTGTATGTCCTCAACCAATTGGAACTCAGTGCAGGCTACTGTGGATCTGTCTTGGAGATGTACTACTGGGCATTTCTTTTGGTTAAAAAGGAGGGCTACAACTAAACTTAGAAGGGATAATTGCTATCATACTGTTTGGGGTGAGATTACAGAGCATCCAAAATTATGAAACATATACTGTGCCAATGTAAAAACACCAATTTCATGGAAAGGGGAAGTTGCAGAGCTCTGGTTTTGTTTGAGGAATTTTGATTGGATAGATCACGACAATTTTCTAAGATCTACAACCTGGGATTTTCAATGCCTTTATTTCATGTGGGAAAATGCACAATAGACTAACTGCGCACTAATATTCATGATTTGCTATTAGCAAGTTACTTGTTTGATTGCTCTCAAGGACTGTGGAAACCTTAATGGGCCTTGTTATCAGTGACAATAATAGAACTCAATGGTAACTGGTGTAAGACAATTTCCCAATTGCTAGAATTTTTGATACTAACCATATTCTGACCTGGAGCCATTTACAAATCAAATTCACAACTCACCACTGGTTAATGAATCCATCGGCTTTTCCATCTTTCCAGCTTGGGATCATCTGCTCAGTATATGACAGAATCTTCCGGGCTAGTGTGTCCCACTTCATGTATAAGTTGTTAGAGGAAGTACCATAAAGTAGTTCAAAGTCTTGTTCAATCTGCGAAAGCATTAAATGAATGTCAGTGAATATATATACACTGTCCAATCCTAAGAGTCAGAAAAAAGACGTTCCAGGAATATTAATGAAAAGCTACACAGCCCAAATGGCAAATGACTTGATATTGACTGGCAGGTTGCAGCATCACAAGATTGGCAGTTTACTTTGAGCAGTCTGATCGTGCTCCATACAGGGTTTGTCAAGATGTTAAGGTATACTGACCCAGTAAGGCTGACAATCAGTGCAGCCTTAATTTGGTGATCATCTTGTACTTAGCATAACTGCGGATGAAAATGCACCTTATATTCGATGCTCACTTCATAACAGGAATCCTGACTGAAGTTTGTGATGTAAAAGAACCTTGGCAGACTAACAATGTATAAGTAAAGCCCATGATTTTGTCATAGTACCTGTGTACCAACAACAGAGCAATGATGTAGCAGTGTTTCCACTGAGCTGCTAAGATGCTATTTTGATAAAATGCCTTGCCAATTTGTCACACTGATTCCCAGATGACTTCTTTTGCTCGTGAAACTGATATCAGGGAATAATTTATCCAGTATCGCATCGCATTTTGCAAGATGGACAAATTGCTACACAAATGCAAAATTGTGTAGCAGATTTTGTATATAAAACATTACAGTTTTTAATGATTTTGTGACAGAGAAGCCCAGAAGCCTTGAAATTGCTATGCAAATTTTTATCACTAAATTATTCCCTGTGATATGAATACTCAGAAAAAGCTGCTTTTAAGTTTTGCCCTAAACCAGGGTCAAAAATAAGCGGGGGCGATGGTCGATTCGTCCACAAATTAAAAAAAATATCACACCTTGGCGAAGCGCATGGGGAAAAAATATCAAGGTTTTGTTACCACCCCCCAGTTTAGCGAGAATGAGGAAAGCTCAACTACTGTAAAAATTATTCATTAAGAATGACATTGCCCTCTTGCTTACACAAATAACAATAATTAGTACCGTGATCGAAACTTTTTGAAACTTTTCCAATTCATGATTAGCAGACAATTTGCACTCATTGATACAGATACTGTACCTATTGATACAAAGACGTGAATTAGAAAGGTATAAAGCATGCTCTCTCTTGATAAATGTGTACAATGTAGTCTTTGGAGTGCTGCTATTATAATTTCAAAATCACTGCAAATTTTACAGGTATTAAAAAAGGGCCCTGTGAACACTGGCGAGGGCACTTTTTGCCTGTTCAGATGGAAAATAGCCCTCGTTATGCCATTTCTTAATTCCTACCCGGCCCCAACCAAAAATACTTTGTATGGTGCCAGAAAGAAATAGTAACACTACAATAAAGTGTCCACATGATGAAAAAAGATCTACAACATCCAGGCAGAGACTATCAACACTCCCAATTAAATGTTTTCCTACCATTCTCAATTAGCCTGATGAGACAGTCTTGAAATTCCCTGCCAGCTTGGATCATATACAGTAGCTTTGTTTATTTTTGGTTGACTGACTTTACTGGTTCCCAAAGTGGTACAGGCAAACTGTTGCAGGCAAATGTCTAGCTACTGAAGGGATGGATATTAGGGTTTGTCACAGTGTAGCTCATGTAGGCTACTCTGGTGCATACATACTGGTATTTCACCTTATTGGTCCAATACACACAGGGAACACTGAAAAGTAGTCCTTACCCTCTTCACACTTAACCAATATGTAATCAGTGCATACAAACAAAAATACTGCAAAATTAAGTACTCAATTAATTTTAATCCCCAGCATACTTTTAAAAGTACAAGCACAATGGTTCAAATTAAATCAGTATGTCTTTCATATGCTGAGAGGAAGCCTGTGCCACCAAACCTTTTCAACAGATTCCCCAAATTTAAGTGTATTTGTGCAAATTCAAAAATATTCTGAAACAACAATCATTGCTTTTGTGTATTTGCAAACACAAGTAGGACGAGAGGAGCTCCTCTTATTAATCGAAGCTTACAGCTTCGATTGTAGTGATTACTTTTTTCGACGTGCGTAACAAATACAGACTTGTAAAACACCGCATTCTAGTAACACTTTCTTGGTATGGAATTACATGATCCCGATCAGCTACGCAGAATGTGTACTCCAAAACGGTTATGAGTTAAGAAACTAACACGGAAACTAAGCTAGGTGTAGAAAATCGTATGGCAGTTACGTAGGTGATTCCTGCAATTTGCACCCTTGGAGTACTTCCACTCGACCGCTGTCCAGTAAGCGTTAAATGGACACAAGTTGGAAAAAGAAATAGTTTCGAAAGTTTTCGACAGCAGATGTATAGCATTTGGTGGTAAGTTTTGCTACATAAGAGATTAATGAATTTCAAATCGAACGACATTTTTAACGGACAAGGGAAATACAATTACATGCATGCAGAATACCAGTGATCGTTATGATTTTTGCTTTAATGGATTAGGGCTACGTACAGTTTGGCGAAATCCTGCAGTTAAACACTGCGCTAAGAAATTGGCAGTGTTAGTACGGTATATGTATACAGTATCTGTCTACTGTTCAACTTCAGGACACTGAGGCTGCGAGCGACGAAATCCACTGCGCTAAGTAATTGGCAGTGTTAGTATATGTATACAGTATCTGTGTGCTGTTCAACTTCAGGACACTGAGGCTGCGAGCCTGCGACGGGTAGGGAGCAAACTGGTAGTGGAACAGTGGAAGTGAGAAAAAGCAGAGAACTGGAGTCTTTCTAAGTTATTTCGTAGTTATTCCGAAGAACTGTAAGCTACCTAAGCCTAGCTTAGGCTATCATCAAGTATAAGTATTGGAAGAACGAAAGGCAGTTAGGGCTATTGTACGACCTAATCATACGAATTAAGTTACAGTAGCCTAACAGTTGAAGTCCACTGGAAAGTTACTAGGCTATAGCGAAACGCATAACCCCAGCTTTACTCGTTTCTCCCCATAAAATTATCCTTTGCTTTAAATTTAAGTTAACCGCGCCAAGGACATTCAGGAAACTGTTCACAAAAATCACAGTACACTCTCAGTCTCAGTATCAGTGAAGGAATGAGAGCAATCTGTTCGTCAAAGTAAGGTCACAGACTGATTAGGCCCATCTGGATCTGGATCTGGAAAAATACTGCACAACACTCCTGGTGGAGTCAAACGTGCAGGGTTGGGGTGTGCGCATGAAGTTAGTCGTCCCGTCTGAGAATCCTCAAGGCTGCGCTCTTGAACTGCTTGGGGTCCTCGAGATCTGTTATGTTCTGGGGGAGAAGGTTCCAGTCCCTGACGGCCCGAGGAAAAAAACTGTATTTGTAGCAGTCCTTATTGGTTGGTATATGTAAAAAGCTATTTGAATGATGATGCCTAGAAGGCCGCCGGACCGGTTGAAGGTTGTTCATTGGCAAGGTTAGGAGACCCAATCTGGCTTTGTGAAAAATTGCTAGCCTGTTGACAGTACGCCTGACTTTAAGGCTATCCCACCCTAGATCTTTTAACATTTCAGTCACGCTACTATGGGGGGAATAGTCATTACAGACAAACCTAGCAGCCCTACGTTGAATTTGCTCAACCTTATTGGATAGGGAAACGGTGTAGGGATCCCAAACGGAAGATGAATACTCCAATAAAGGCCTGACAAGAGTAAGGTAGGCATTAGCTTTAACACTCCTAGGACAGGAGTATAGATTCCTTCTGATAAACGCCAGAGACCTGTTTGCAGACGAAGTGATATGGTCGTACTGATTGATACTGTAGTCTGTACTGAGAGCAATCTGTTCGTCAAAGTAAGGTGACAAATTGATTACTGATTGATACTGTAGTCTGTACAACTAGCCTAGTTCTTGGATAGAACAGTAAGTGCTCTATTGTTTGGTCAGATATTGATTGATCCTTACGGTTTCCTTTATTGTTTCCTAACTGTTCCCTTAGGTCATTCATTGGCCACTATTGTTTTGTCAGACATTGATTGATCCTTACAGTTTCTTTAATTGTTTCCTAACTGTTCCCTTAGGTCATTCACTGACCACTATTGTTTCATCAGATATAGATTGATCCTTACAGTTTCCTTTATTGTTTCCTAACTGTTTCCTAAGGTCATTCACTGACCACATTTGTTTCATCAAATATTGATTGATCCTTACAGTTTCCTTTATTGTTTCCTAACTGTTCCCTTATCTCATTCATTGGCCACTATTGTTTTGTCAGACATTGATTGATCCTTACAGTTTCTTTAATTGTTTCCTAACTGTTTCCTAAGGTCATTAACTGACCACTATTGTTTCATCAGATATTGATTGATCCTTACAGTTTCCTTTATTGTTTTGTAAATGTTTCATTAGTTCATTCATTGACTACTATTGTCCTTAGTGTGTCCTTAGTGATCTTCAATTTCTACACACAGTCCCATAATGCAATGGCTTCGATATGTACTTGCCTGCAAGTACAAACCTGTCTAGTTCTACACTGTGTTTGCAAATAAACTTGAACATTGTTTTTTAACATGGATATTTTCTATGCATGTGAAAATGCCTAGTTAATATTCATCTAAAAAAATGTTTCAAGTTTAACCTCTTTAAAACTTTGAAAATTAGAAAGATTTGGAAAAAAGTGCAGACTTACCATTCCAGGGCTAAGCAACCTTGGGTAACAGGTCAAGATTTCACTGACACTCTTATTATCTGACTTGATAAACTTAGACCTGTGACGAGCAGTTTTTTTCATGTAGTCAGTCACTGTTGACAAAGGCTCTAGGTTATGCTTGAGCCACTTGGTGAGAGTACCTGCCTCCTCATCAGTGATGACCTCAACAATGTTATTATCTGGAAGTACAAAATTTTAAAATCACCTCAATCCCTCAATTTAGTTTTTAGGGCTCGACATAAATTAAGAAGCTTAGGGCACAGCCAAAATAAGCAATTTGGCTGTAGGTCTATTTTACATCATAGGAAATTTCTGAGGGACACCAGCCATCAGTTAAGGCCCGACAGCCATGGTTGTCAGTTATTTTGAGTCCTAAGTTTTAAAAGGAACAATAATCCCATGAAAACATGTCACTTGTGTATAAGTTTTTAAACAAGCCAACATTGAATGGTTTGGCAATTTCTGCTTAAGTCTCTTCCTTGAAGCACAGTGTATTGTTTAACTTTGTTTCTCATTCACACTACAACAGGCAATCAACCACTGTAACACCTTTGAAAACCTATTTTCAAACACTTAAAGAATATTTTGCATCAGCGGTAGACACTTGATAGCCTGCTCCATTAAGAAGCAGAGCACTTCAATTTGGAGGTTTACAAGTAGTATAGCCTCCCATAACATATCAGGCCTTTCATACTCAGTGATGCCATCATTCTCTTCAAAGAGTGTTCCATCTAACACAATTCATTTGTTTTCTCTAAAGTAAATAGTTTAAGACCTGTTCGGATAGGAAGGGTATCTTATCATCCTCCTGAAAACTGAAATTTGAGGTGCAATGAGGGGCATTCTCTATTTTTCCTTTTATTTATTTACTAGCCAACTTAAAGTGACATAAAGAATATGGCAAATAAGTGCTCATATAACCCACACTTCACACATTTTTGGAGAATTCTGAATGAGTAACAGCTGGTCTTCTTCTATACAGCTTTACCATGCAAAAACAATTCACATATTTGTTAAAATAATTTGCACAAAGTGATAAGAGAAAATGATAAAATAATTATATTAAAAAATATGGTAATTGCTCATTTGTGAATTTTGGTGAATTTGGATTCCCCTGAGCTAGAAAGATGAAGTTTGTCTCCATCAGACTACACTTTTATAAAACTTTTTTTTGTCTCCATCAGATTATATTTTTTGTAGACCTTTCTCTTGTCTTTCAGTTGGTCATATTTTGGGTATTACCATGCAACCCAATTACAAACCTTTTACAGTCTTACACTTGCACCATTGAAAGATTAGAAAAACTATAAAATGGGGGAAAGCGAAGTAACCTTTCCATTGAGGAGCATGCACTTAATGGACATACCTTACCTTCTACCATAGATGATATTAGCATCATATTCCCTTTGGACTGAAACAATTGAATCAAGAGCCAAAGAAATAGGCCTTTAAACAAAAATTGTACATAGATACGCTCACTGTCTCCTTATGTATCAGGAAATCTGTGTACTGACCTTTTATGCTGGGCACCTTCTTGGCATTTTGTGATGTGCTGACACTCAAATGTTCTGTTGCTAACTTCTTCCCCTTCTTGCAGATGTATCTCAGGTGATCCTCCAGCCAACCAAAAGCTGGTCTTTTATGTTGTCCTTTTGTATAAAAAGCTGCCTATTATAAAAATCAGAAAGTCCTGAAGGATTTTAGTTGAATGTTAATGAATGTGATTTTTTTGTGTTTATACACTAAAAATCCAATCTGAGTTGCAAATTTTGTTCACACTGTAAAACAACATAATGCACTGCATTTAACATCTTTTTCAGAAGTTGGATTCCAAACTGCAGATATTAAAGCTAAGTGTCCAAAACACACATGCATACACACATTATCATGAATGCATATGTTTCTCTTTTATCCAAACCAACAAAAATTGACTGAGAGAAACATGGTGTCAAACAATTACATGGGAGTCTTTAAAAATAGGCAGTAGACCTACTGTACCATACAATATACCTACATTAACATCTACATTTATTGTAAGCAATAAGGCTGTAATGAAGACAAAAACATTACATTTTAACAACATATTCATAAGGCCACAATCTTTTACTCCTTTCTACTTTATTCCTGAGCTACTAAACTTAACCTTGTGATTTTCAACTTACATGTCCTGATCCTTCAGGGTCTTTAAGGCATGGGAAATCACTGACAATAGAGGCAGCCATTGCTTCTTTAACAGCAGCATCAGGCCTAAGTGTAAGATACACAGATGTAAATGCATTCAGTATCACTTGAGACTAAAAAATGTTAAACATTACAAACAGTGCAACCAGCAGACATTTTGCCATGTCGGGCCAAAGACTGAAATTGTATCTCTTACAGGAAATCTGCATTATTCATGTCATTTATTTTAATGGTAAAAGAAAGCTATACTTTCAGTGACTTCAAACAATGATTTTTTCATTAAATAGCCAAAACGACTATAGGCTGTATAGAAACTAAAGTCCAACATGATGTACCAGTGATGTTTGCTTGAAAGTTTTGAAAATCTCGTATTTTCCTGGCTAGGATCCTCTAGCTTTCATCTTTCCATCTACTAGTTCCCAAAAATAAGGCTAATAAATCTCCAAGCCACTTTGTACACCAAGGCTTACCATGAGTCTAGCCCCTTAACAATCACTGCCACACTGTGATTACTGTCAGAAGTGCTTCTTCACTGCCTAGGCCAGCATATCAACCAATACAAATTAAACGTATGGCTATATGTGTGTCAAAATGAATCTACACATACATGCATGCTGCAACTTTACAGAGGTGGAGATTGCTAACTAGGCTCAGTGTGAGGCAGCCTTTTAAAGCATTTGTAGTCACAATACTTTTCCCCTGCAGTCCTCAACAATCATTATGGACCCTGACAAATCTAATGATCCATAAGTGGGGCAAGAAATCACCTATTTCAGTATCAAGGCTACAAAAGTACAAAGCAAAATTAACATTCTAATGTCTGGACCATTCTGAGAGCAGATTATATTGTAACATATTCCCACAACATCTACTGCACACTCTGCAAGAGCAGATGGTTCGATAGAGTGTGCAAAGAAGGACAGAAATTTTAAATGCATTAATTTTTTGACCTCATAAAAGCATAATTGTCAGTCATCCTAACTCCATGGACCATTTTTACCATGTGCATGAGGTAGAGTATAGTTCTATTGTGACAATGAGCATGAGTATCACTGACACAGATATTTTTCACAGATATTGTTTCCCAATATTATTTACCCCTAGAGGGAAGAAAAAATTAGAAATCATTTTGTGCTTACCTCATTCCATGCTTCTGTGTCATTGCTGCAACACAGCGATTAACCAGAATTCGTCGATCTGAGGGGGTGCAAAACTTCTTTTGTTGAATGTTTTTGATGACTTGATGCCCTTCATTATCTTGAGAAAGTATGTCAATCACATCCTAAATGATACATGAACTCAAACCAAAAAAAAAAACCCTCAATATATAGAACACAAGAATATGCTGCTCAGAAGAACACTGCATACTGAGAAGAGTAAAATGTTATAAGGTGTCAATCAACAGGAAAATGCTGCCACTTTACAATCAAAGAATGAGAATGAGGCTGAATTTTAGGACTGTGAAGAAGCATTGCAACATATTACTGTACCTGACTCCACCAAACAGAAAATGAAATGGTTCCACAAATGCTACTTTGGTATATATTTAAAAATGCAGTACAACTTAACTACAGGCAAACAGATTTTGTTTTTATCTTGCACTGTATAAAATACAGAGATTTTAAGGGACACTCTGGCATGTAGCAATATCAGCGGCCGCCTATTCAACGGACCAATATTTTGAATGTGGTACACTCATATCATATTACAGTGTCTTACTACAGGGGTTTCAGCTCAGCGAACAGGTTTATTCTTGCAAAACTTGTTACGAATTGTCCAGTAAAAAGACCGTTAAAAATGCATGAGTGACGCATTTATTATATTTAAAGTCAGAAAAGGTTGTCCAGTCTATTATATCCTTTTTTTCATCAACAAGAAGACTTGATTTCCGAAACAGGTTTGAGTTGAACGTACCTACTTTATAGTGCACCTGTCCTCGATGACCTCCCAACGTGCCAGCTCGACAGTAGTCCTAGTAACCCTGCCTGAGGAGAACGTGTTTAAATTTGTTCCTCACACTTATCCCTACGTGAAAAGGCTAAATGAAAGCACGTTCCCTTGCAGAAGGGTTACCTGACTGGCTCGAGGTTACAGAGACATTTACGTACAAGTAGGCTAGAACAGTATCTTACCGCAGCAGGGGGCAGTAAGGAATGCAAACATAAATTATCATAAGTACAAAAGACTACCAAAGTCAAAGTCATCTTGCGCGAAGTGGAACGCAAAGTTTCTAATCCATGAAGAAAAAGACACTGCAAGTTGTAGAAACATGAATGATCCATTTTGAATATATCTCGCATCGGGTGATATTATTTATTTGGGAGCCATTCTAGTGGCATCTCCCTGATTCTGTTTACTGACGAGCCGAACGGTGATCGAAGTACCGAAAGAATTTCAAATAAGTGGTTGAAATTATAAACACAGGCTGGCTGAATCCACTTTTGAATCTGTGAATCATTCAAAGGATACTGCATTAGTGTATTATACCTCGTAGGTATGATTGAGGGAATTAGATGTATATTGCAAAGTTGCCACATGCTTGCGGTAATGATGTTGATCCTTATTTTGTGGTCATACTTATGTTTTATCTTAGCCGTGTTGCAAGTTTGGCTAGATGCAAGCAGAGCTAGGCTGTTCTTTTTTGAAACAATGGAAATTGGGGCTCATAACCAAACAGAATTCTGTACAACGGTATGGGGCTCAATAGCAATATGATAACTTTAAGCGGTAATTCTACTTTTCCCGAAATTTGTGAACTTTCAATGTCTTCTTCAAGAGGATAAATTTCGGAAAAATCGGGAAATCAGAAGGGCACCCTGGCCGTATCTTTTCAATTTCCCTCCTGCGTCTATGGTGGTACTCAGATTTTGTTCCTTAATCATATTTTTTCTCAGGTGCACGTAAACAGAGTGTAGGAATTGCTCTAGAAACTTTTACAAGAACACTGCCAAATTTCAGGAAGTTTGGATTATGATTCAGGAAATTTTGTTTTCAGTTATGGAAACACAGTGTAGGCCGCGGCATTCACTAGAAAGAAACAGGGTCCTTCAGTCAACAACTTAACAAGGCAGCTGACGTTTTCGTAAGAAACGGTTATTTATTTCTTTAGATAATTTACGTGGAAAAATAACATTTCTACATGGAATATTCTTCTTGGAGCAGTCTTAGCTGAAAAAAGGGTGAAATATCGAAGTTACTTTATACATCGTGGAGGCACAACGTTTGTGTTGACTTTCGTTTGGAAGTGGCACATACTGTACTGTTTGTGCGAAATTAACGTGAAGAACACACAGTAGCCCCAACAGTGATTGAGCACGCTTATAAAGCCTGCATGTAAAAGATTTAAATATATAATCCTGTTGCCTGAAGGTTCTTCCAACAATTACCCATTGTTCCATCAGAATGAGAGTCTCACGGTATCAATCTTGCAAAGGTCAATAAAGAGAAGCCATGCCAGATCGATAGTGCTACTAAGTATAGTAGGCCCAGCTAAAATTTCTGTGCAGTACATGCCTTATGGCACATGGCCAGCTTACTGTACCAGTCAAAACGTCAATAGCTTGACCAAAACATCTCTGTACCAAAAAGTCCCCGGTATTGGTCAAAACGTCCCCATACCAAAAAGGCCCCATACTGTACCAAACATCCCTGGGTTGAATCTTTGGTAGTTTTATGATAGTTTTGTAACTATTTGGTCAGCTTCTTGTAATGTTTAAATTATTAACTTTATTAGGCTAGATTTTCAGTTTCTTCAAAGTCAAAGGAAACCGAAATGCAAATTACAGTTCCCTGCTGCAATCATAATTTTTAATTTAGTTTCACATGTTGTATATGTAGCCTATGGAGGTATTGCAGTGAGAATTAAAGCACAGTGGGCACAGGTTAGCTATGGTTAGCACCGTGCTAAGTACTTTTCTTCGTGTCGTGACATAACAGTCCTGAAAACCAAAAAAAACTTTAACTGATTTCCCTAATGCCTACAACAAATCCATTAGAATTAAACTTCTCTTTATTAAAACTTAAAAAGTGGTTTTTATGCAAACGTATTATTGTATACGTATATTCTCAGGCGGGGACGGTTTTGTACTACATATGTAATACCACGGGTACATTTTGGTAAAAAATGGGGACCTTTTGGTTGCTAAAAAAAGATGTTTTGACTGGATATCCATGGTAATTAGGGGGTTATATGACTTAATTAAGAATTCAAATTTTAAGAAACTTTCATGAACGCCTATTGTAAAAACTTCCTGAAAACTAACGAAAGTAGACAAGTCATAATTAGCAATTTATATGCATTTGTAGTGCACCCAATCAATTAATTATCAAACCTTAGCAAAGTACAGAACATTAATTATTCTGTGCTAATTACCATTCAAGACTGCACCTGCCAAATGTTGGTCAAGTGATTAGTACATACAGGTATTTCCAGGTTTTATGAAATTGACTTCCACATCAACATGTCAATGCTGTTCACAATGCAAGCTTGCACAACCTTGGCAAGCTGTAACTCTATATAATGTAAGCCAACTAGTTATCATTACAAGCTTGCAGCTATGTGCAAGCTTGCTACAGTAAATGACAAGCTTGTCAGAAATGAGTGCAAGCTTGCCACAAACTAGTAAGCTTGTACCATGCTTGCACAATTAGCTTGCATGACATGTGCAGTCTAAATAAGCTTTCGGCAAGCTTGCAACAACCTTATTTAGATTGCTGCAATCCTATTACAAGCTTGTAGCAATCGAATTTTTCTGTAAGGGCAGCTAGCCCTAATCCTGATGTCGTGTTCTATTAAACATCAGCCTCAGAGTCGGAAGACTAATATTTTGGTGGAAGACCAGAAGGGGCAGAAATTGTATTGTCAAACTCATATTTTAGGTCCAAGAAGTCTCAAAAATAGGCTAAAACAGCTTGTATTTTACCCTCAAAAACCTCTAAAATGCAGAATTCTAAACTTGCCCCCTTAACCCCTACAAGGGCCTCCTTGAATTCCTGCCAAGGAAGGTGATTGCTTTGCGGTCGTGATGATGCCTTCGGCATCATATTGGGCCAATATGTTAGCACACCCACTATTCTCAATTGGACACCCACAACTGAAATTTCTGCCTCAGAGCCTGCTCTCAAGTCTTAGCTAATGACACATTCTGGACCCACAAACAACCCGTTACACAAAATTTAACCGCTATTTTCACACGTGTAAATGTGGTGTGTGCGTTCTACGCGTGAAAAATGAAACAAAACGTACGTAAAAATGCCAGCTAAAACGCACTTCAAACTGATGGCATACGCACTTCAGATTAAAAAAACGCACATTGAAATGCGCCTATTGCAGTGAATGCGCACATTAATTCACACAAAAACGCCCACATAGGGGCTCTATTTACGCACGTGAAAATACAGCCAGAACGCGTTAACTGTACACATTTGCTCCATTTTCACACGTGAAGCTGAAATATGTGCGTTCTACGCGTGAAAAATGAAACAATTCATACGTGAAAATACAGCCAAAACGCGTACACAAAACATACATGGAGGCTCCATTTTCATGCGTGAAAATGCACTATGTGCGTTCTACGCGTGAAAAATAAAACAATTCATACGTGAAAATATTGCCAATATGCGTATCCTACTGGCTACTGCACACATCGGATGAATACGCATTAAGGTTAAAATGCATATCTATAGGCCCCATTTACACACATGGCACTATGCCTTATTTTATACGTTAACATGAACAGGCACAGTATGTAGGCCCACAGTACATCCTTCTGAATATGGGTACCCATAAAGCCTAATGTACATATCACCTATATGCTGAATCTTTCAATGGCTGAGGGGGGTGGGGGGTACATCAGTAATTACTGTCTTATTTTCTTCATCCACTGGGAGGCAAGCCCCTGTTGCCCCCCCCCCCCTACCCTGCCAAAGTCTCAGTGCCAGTTAGCTGTAAGCAAAACAACCATGAAATAAAACTTTTTTTAAGAGCTACAATAATCCTTCTGTATATTCAACCTTCTCTTTTCATGTAACATATATACACTATATCGGTATGTATAGTAACATATCCACGCATCTCAAAATTAAGCCTTACAGAAAATGGAGTATGCATCCCTCAAGTGGACCACGGGGTTACAGTGGCAGTTTTTCCATAAGTTACTGTATGTTACCTCAACTGTATATGGCAGCATTTCATGTACTGTGTGCACCTTGTCCTACTAAAAAATGAATATCTGAAGTGCAAAATAATTAATTATAGCACAAAGTTCGATGCTCCATCTGGTTTTTCATTTGGCATAAACATGAGTTTCAGCCAAGGAGAGCTGCCAGTTAACACCAGCAGAGGGTCTCTTTTACCATACAGTTCAGAAGGGCCAATTGACTCTCGTAGCAAGGTGGCAACATTGCGAAACATATCTGGGTGTAACTTTCTTTGCTTCAGTACTGAAGTCACAGTGTAAAGTCCAGAGCAGACGTTAGAAGCTGGTTTGCAGACATGGTTTCTTCTTTAATCTCCTTTTAAAGGAGCAGATCTACCGTACAGTACCTGCCACTTGAGGAGAGCACGGTGTACTAATTTGGCCTTTCCATGACATTGTTGCAACAGTAAAAGTTCAAAACAAATTTTTTCTTATTCTCCAAAATATCTTCTCTCATGATGGTATAGCATATAGTTCTCAAGCTGCCTAAGGTACAGCAAACATACATACTGTCAGTTTTTTATGTTGCTTCAACGGCAAATCAAAGGGCATGGAAGAGCCAAAGATAGATGTCCAACAGTTTATCCAAGTGAAGCCGCCTTCTCACCTGATGACTACCAGTTCAAATTTATCCATTCCAATTTATTCTTGCAAGGGTACAGTACAGGCATAGCACTAAGTTTTAATCGTTGTTTACAAGATTGAATCACTGCTTGAACTACTTCAAAACACAGTACAGTATCCATCCAGACACAGTCAACTGAGTGTTTAAAAGAATGTTACTTTTCCAAAATGTACAATTGCCATTGTACTGTATTAAAAATGTTACTAGCGAGCACTGAGCAGGATAACCACAACTGTTACTGCAGAAATGTGTACATCTCAAACAAGGTTACTTTGAATAGCTGGTGTGTAGAAACCAATACTAGTGGTGCAGCTTGCGAGTATAATCTCAACTACTGTACATATAGTACAGCGAAGTGTATCATGTTCACAATTTACAATGAAACTTGGTCCTGGTACATGTGACTTGGTAGATTGCCATCTGCAGATCCATTTCAGGCATCAGCCAACAGTTGGTTTCATACAGTATAATGCTACAAGGATGTTATATGAACTTGCACTCAAGTTCACCCTGCAAGACAAAACAAACCTTGTAATAAATATGTCTGTATATAGCACAGTATACTGCTGCAGTATATGAACGTTAGTGAATAGCATACATTC
This sequence comes from Holothuria leucospilota, assembly GCA_029531755.1. Taxonomy (NCBI): domain Eukaryota; kingdom Metazoa; phylum Echinodermata; class Holothuroidea; order Aspidochirotida; family Holothuriidae; genus Holothuria; species Holothuria leucospilota. The sequence continues at coordinate 42,808,733 of CM055964.1, forward strand.
TGCGCAGATGTACATGTAATGCACTCCTGCACTTATCTTTGAAGTTCAAGTTTTATAATATGGCTCAAAGTCAATCCATTTGAACGTAAAGTGGTGCCGTGACTTACCGCCTCTAAAAACAGTTCAAACCGCCCGTCATATTGGGGAAACTTTGAATCATTTTTAACGTTACAGTAGTTCAGCTCATCCTATTTTTCAACCCTTGCATAAATAAAATTTTCTGAGGTTTTATTGCGCAAAAGGATCAAGATAATAAACTGGTGATTTAATCTGTTGATGCTTTTGCAGTCGGTAGGGCCAAAATGCATGTACAGTAGGTACACAGTCTTTGTGACTTTACCATGTATCCAGACAATGACGCACCTTTTGACGCACCAGAGGAAATGCAAATATGGTCCCAGAGAGGTTATCAGCAGCGTACTTAAAATTTGTTGTTTTTAAAACTGATGAAAACTATTCCCGAAAACTTCGAGCCACGACATTGTCTTTTCAAGTTCAACATGCAGTACTGTACGTATGCAAGTACCAGAGATGTTTAAGATAAGCATTTCCCTGCTTAGTAGTACGTACACATTTGTGTGTATGTGTGCAACTTGTTCACACTGTAGGTGCATGAAGTGTGAACTCGAAATCTTGAAACAATTTTGATATAAAATTAACGAGACATGCTGCAATAAGCCCTGACTGCATGAATTTAATTAGAAGCTTGTAAAACTGGTTTCTTTGCAAGCAGCGATCCAGGAGATTTGTAAGCAATTCTTCAGTTTACACAACACCACTCGAACGGATTTTTAAATAAATGCAAACTGAAGCTTTTCAATGCAGAATTCCACGTTAGTCAGTGGTATAGCTAGTAGCTATTTTTTGGGGAGGGGGGGGGGGGCAAAAGCAAAAATTTCTGACAGGTTATTATCCTGAAGTAATGATGTACTATCTAAGCGTAGCGCCACCATCATCTGGCACGTAGCGCGTGGAAAAAGTTAGATTAAAATATCTTCGAGATTGCCTTGAATGACACTTCCTGGCCTTTTCAGTAACCATTTAGAGGTGTACTGTAATTCTGCTTAAAAACATAAAAAGTATTGTAAGTTCTTCAAACGAATTTTTTTTTATTTATTTAGACAGACTAGGCCTTTGGAGGCCTTTGTTTTTTTTTTGGGGGGGGGCGAATGCCCCGTCCCCCCTCTAGCTATGCCACTGACATTATTTTTATAGCAGCTAACTAACTCTGCAAACTTTAATAGTAGCCAAATTTTTTAAAAACTATGAATGCTAGTCTACCAGTAGTATAGGCTGTAGCTGCAGTTAGTTAGTATCTATAGGCATATAACTGCACTACTGTATGGTATAATCTATAAGCCTACATAACATACAGCACTGAAACTAGTACAACAGTCCAAAGCACTAAAAAGGCCATGAAATTCTGTAAGTTCTGTTAATAAGTTTTTTTTTAAATGTTCTCAATACTTCAAGAATTAAGCCATGCTACAGTGTACTATTAGGCTGAAAGGGTACTTTCAAATAAATACTCACCTTTACCAATCACAACAGCCAGTAACTTCTCTCATGTATATCCTGCAACAAGCAGTGATAAGCTTCCCAATAGAAAAATGTCCGCTCAACTTCAAACAGAAATTCCTATTTAGTGCACAAGCCAATAGAAGATCCTCATTTGACCACGTCAGATTAATAAAGGCATTTGAGTGGCTATCAAAAAAAACACATGTGAACTGACCTCAGCTAACAGATCCTATACTGATCCAACACAGTATGCACAGCTACTGGAGGCTTAATTGCACTGGGTCAAAAGGTCAGTGTAAAACCATTTGGAAGTGAAGGGTAACCATTGTAACTTGAGAATGGAATGTTAACTGACTGTGATGTTTGGACAGTTAGGCCAATATATTTAGAAAGGAATGGGGTATTTCCCTTTAAATGCCTCTGAACAGGCTGAGGCTCAGTCGGTACTTGCTCTGTTGATAAGCTTATTTTAGCCAACATATATGTTTGTTCAAGTTGGACTAATTGGTGCCAAATGGTAACCAACCCTTTCATTCTTTTTCACTTCTCTTTGGAAAGGTATTTTGAGGGTTATTTTGAAGGTAATTGAAAAATATTTTAGCCTAGACAGGAGAGAGTGGGTGGATCTGTGTATTACAGAGAACCACTCTTGTCTACAGAGGAATTAGCTAGGAAAGAACAGCAGCTAGCTGAGTGCTTTTTGTCAGTCCATGGGGTAGGTGGGTTGCCCTAGGGACCCCACTCTGGGAATTTTTTGGGCAGACGGTATTTTCAGGGGAGGTTGGGAGGGGGGTGAGGGGAGCTAGGGGGAATATACTAGAATGTATTCAAGGTTCAAAAAATTCTTTAGGGGAACACTCCCATCCTGTCACCCTCCCTTTCCTGGCCTTGGCTGTAGGGCCTAGTAAAGGGACTGCTCCCAGTTCCAAATTGTGTCGTCTCTATATTCTGAAAGTCTGCATGCATGAAGGTGAGTGTTACCTAAGGGACCTCACATAATTAGATTATAGGGCAATTAGTGAGAATGTTAGGGTTATACTGGTTCAGAACATAGGGGCATTAGAATTACATAGAGGCCGTAGGATCGAGCGGCCCGTTAATGATGTGCCAGAAACTGGTGCATGGGTAATTCAGGCGAGACCTGGGGCAGGGGTGCATGGAGGTCAAATGGCAAGGATTGATTTGGTGCACTTAACTAATTCATCCATGGCATAACCATGACACCCCAAGCTGGGAGGGATGGAGTTGAGCTATATTTTTGGAAGAACAGAAGGTGCATGTTAATGGGATTCTAGGGCATGCATGCCCTTGCAGCTATATGGCCCAAAAACCCTGAAAATAAACTCAGAAACAAATCAGTACTTTTAGAGGTATAATTTCAAGGGGTACATTACTAGAGGATGTTTACATAATATAAACTAGTACGTTGGTTATGAGTATATGCTAGTAAAATATCATCATCCAGGGCCTATATACTTACACATTTCTTGCAATTTATATACAGTACTACTTCATGCATAAATGACCAAGTCCTCATCAGTACACACATTGTCTAAGTCCAAAATGCGCTCTTCCTGGCTTATCAAAAATTGTCTAAGTCCAAAATACGCACTTCGTAGCAAAAGAAGATGGCCAACTGGGAAAAACGCACTACCAGAAGGTCAGTACGCGTATTAGTATGTGAAAAACGGGAAACGTACATATTATTCACGCACAAAATATTAGGAAGGGTGAAAGTTGTGTGAATTGTAGGCGCCAGAAGTGCTTACGCACGCGTATCTTAAGCGTATACTGTTTTACGTACAGTATACACTCACAAATCACATAGTGTGTGCATAAAATTTTGTGTAAGGGAGTTGCAGAAGAAACTTACCACTGGCAGATTATCTTGATGAAACTTTCTCTGAAAAGTATCAACAAGTGAAATAAGTGATTTATCGACTCAATGGTTATTAAAACAACTCACCTTGTAATCACAGGTGTGATGTCTGGGAGATCAGCAACCCACTGAGCCCCTGGCGACCCCCTGTACCCCCAAATTTATAATTCCAGGGCAAAATATGGTGATTATCCAGGCAAAGTTCATGTAATGATGGTTTGACAATTAAATAAAATTTCATGAGTAAGCACCCTCTGCCCCTTGTGAAATGTCTGTGCTTGCAATGTAGATAAGTTTTACAGGTGTAGCTTAAAGGGTTAATGGGTCACACTTGTAAAAGTACATTCCTTTGATAGAATGGAGTTCCCAACAAATTAGCATGACTGAATGCATACACTTGATGAAGCAGCATTATGACTTTATGTAGGACACTTACTCAGAGGTATGTGGCTGCTTCTTCCACTGTTTACATTTTAATGGTAAATAATCTCATCAACGACATTTAATTCTCTTTAACTACCTTTTTTTTTCTTTGCCCTTGAAATTGAAGTGAACATCTCTCCACTGCGCCTCCTAGCTATAGCTACAGAGCCTACAATGGCCTCGAGTCATACTCTACAGGCCAGTGTAATGTGAGAAATTTTAATGCAGTGTAATTTGGCCCCTCAATGCAGTGAGTTACCTACATCAAATTTGTCTGGTCTGCTCAAATACTGACCAATAAAAGGGAACCTATTGCTAATTTAATGCTAATCAAAGTGTATTCACAAACTTCGAAAGAGATACCCCGAGTTCCTACCTGAGGCTATGTAAAAGTCCCTTTAATAGTAACTTTACTTGACTATATGTTGTTGTTATCTAAGCAGCTTTGATGTTTAATAATTCCACTGTCAAATCGTTATTTACCACTTGGGCAAAGGGGTACCTTAGCTCTGATGGAACAACCACATGAACAATTTAAACACGATTTCCTCTGCCACAATGGCAATTACCCAATGGTGGTAACTCCAGAGAGAGTGTATGATATTGCTACTGCTTGCTGTGTTCTTTTTAACATCAGCATAAATAATGACATCGAACTAGAACTATACAATTATGTTACCCCCTGCTACCACGATGTTGTACCTCGTTTTGCCACCAGGAATGAAATTTCTACAATTTCTTCACAACACATTTTTTTCAGTTGAAAATCTAGGGGAGCTCAGTAAAGTTTGTGGTTGCTGAATTCAAATGCTAATTAGAAAACTCTCCTGTTGTGACCAGGAAAGTCAAAATACCTCCAATATCTATTCCTTTGTTTTGAAAGATAATACCACTGTGTGAAGGAAAGGTTTGCTTTACATGGGTTCTGCTTCATTAATGCAATTTCTCTTACCAGATTTTCAAATTTCATGCATTGGAAAATTGATAACTTCTTCAAACAGCAAAATATTACCTGAAAGACAACAGATATAGAGTTTAAAGGTTGAATGATCTCCCTAACCTTCAACTTAAATGAAATCTTTCAGAGCTTCTTAAGAGTTTTGAAGTGATGATGTCACTTAGACGTCCTTCCATAGAGTAATGACTAAAGATGGTTGCAAAAACTTTGATTCCACATACTAATATCAAAACATGGGCCATTATTAAGTAAAGGTGAACATGTGCCATAGTGGAACTATTGTTATTCCTGCCAAGTGATCATGCAAATGTATTTACATCATGAAAAATGTTCTCCTGTTGAAAAATGTTCTGTTGAAGACCCCATGATACTTTTTGGATATCTGAGCTGTCAGTACTTGCAAACTGTCAGAATATTTACAACAGTTTCTTAAACTTACAATACATTGTGGAACTACTATTCCTTTTGCATAAATCACTTTTGAAGCATATGAATAAATGACTTTGAGTCCTATGATAAAGCAATTTGGAAATTGGTTTGTTAAGAGCTGATGGCTTAAATGATGTCACACTTTAGTACTCGAAGTATCACAGAGTATCAAAAGAATTGACCAGACCAAAATTTAATTTTCATTTATGTTTACTTCAGGTTTCCTCTGGTAGAAAATATAATAACTTCAGCTCTCACATTTTTGAGAATTAAAAACGTATAGGAACTGATGCAAACTTTATCAGAATGCTAAGGTTTAGATACTTCCCAACATACCAAAAATAACCAGAATGCAAAAATGCATTGTGGTTTCGATGAATAGCTCTTACAAGTGTCATCCCAAATAATGCCAACATGTTGTTTCTTTCAGTCATTTTATGACTGGGATCTTAATGTGCTGGAAAGTTACAGTTTTGTATTCATATTTGGCCTTGGAAATTCTTAGGAATCTTTGCCTTTTGGCCTATGGTGATTTCAGCTAACATCTAACAAAACTTACAGGGGTTTTCTGATGGATTACATTCAACACCATGTGAAGTATCCAACCTTCCTTAAACTTGAGAAATCTTGTAGACAAGGTTTTCAGAGTTTTATTCCCGGTGACCCCTGATGACCTTTAACCTCCACAAAAAACAGAGTTCTTTCTCTTAATACAGGGCATTTACCTACCAAGTTTGAGAACTGTCAAATTTTCCCTTTTTGAGATGTTGTGTAAACAAGAAAAGTGTCACAAACACACACACACACACACACACATGGCCATCATGAATGCATATGTTTCTCTTTCATCGAAACCAAAAATGGCTTGAGACTTATCTTTTTAAACTTATGTCTCTGAGCTGAACACAGCTTTTGCCCCATGTAACTCCATAGCAGCCAAAATCTTCTTCTGGACATCCAAGGTCTGACGCTGGAGGTCTATTTTGCTCTTTTCAATTTTGAGAAGCTCTTCTTGAAATTTCAGCTGGCGTATTTCAGTAGCCCTCTAAAGACTTGATGGCTGGTTGGAAAGAGCTTCCACTTGAGCCTGTAAATTTTGCACCTGCTGCTGTAGGGCAAGAAGTGATGAAGTTGTGGGTGTTTCTGCTGTTTGGAAAGTTGTTGGTATCAGTGACGATGCTGAAGGTGGTAGTGGTGGAGAAACTGCTGCCAAGTCATCAATGCTGCTCTCTTGTGATGAATCCTAAGTCAAATTTCATTATAAAAACTTAGTAATAAGTACAAAATGTTTGCTCATCTTGGAAAATATAGTATAAATAGGACCATGAAAAATCATTTTAATATCTTGGTTAGAAATAAAACATAGATGGCTTTAAAACTTCATGGAATTGCAATGACAACAACTGAAGTCCCAAGAACTTCACCTGTCACATAAGGGTCTTTCCATATGAAATCAACAAATGGCTTAACTACATTTCAAGGAGGACTCTATAACTCTGATTTAAACTTTGTTACACCAGGGGAGACATCAGACTATAACAATGAAGAAAACTAAAACTATTTGACAATCCAAGCAAGTGTTCTCCTGCATCGTGTTTAGTTTAGTTTAAATCACAGTGAGTGTAGTAGTTTATACAGGTTATCTGCTACAAAATACTGTTTTGGTTTTCCAGGAGTTGTTTCTTCAAATGAAGGAAGGCTCTAACTTGTGACATTTCTGGGGTAGCAGTACCAGAGGGGTCCACTTCTGTGTTCCTTCCCCGTATCCCCTCCAGCGATTCCCTGGCCATGACCTCCATGCATAAGTGCCTTGCTACTGAAACATATGGCTTTGGTCCACCTCCTGAAAAATGAAATAAAATAGTCCCATTGTTTTTAGCCAATACATTCATTCAAGGGGACACATAGAGTAGTGAGGGGAAAATGAAAAAGCAATGAAACCTCCATGCAAAATTTCATGGGAAGGTCTGGCCATGGTCAGTATATCTACCTTATACTGCAAAATGAAATGAATATAGTGAGAAGATTTCATGATAACTAACCTTTCCACATTTATGATTAGCCCAAGGAATTGTGGGACATATGAATGATAAAAAAACCGCCCTCAGCACACATAGCATTAAAAATACACGTAATTTGGAACAGATTATATACAACAATTTTTAAGACTAGTTTTAGGAAGACAATGTTGTGCTATACAACCCAGCCCTCTACAATGGGAACTGCCTACTAGACCAGAGGTTCACTAGATGGAGGGTTAGCTAAACCAAAACCGAAGATTCTCTTGGACAAAAATCTACTTTGGGTTAGAAGTAGGGTTAATACTCGGGTTAGATACAGAAAACACTTTACAAGTAGACTAAGGATTATCCTAGGGTAAGGTTGAGGATTATGGTTAGGGTTAGGATTAAGATGAGAATTAGGATCTTCAGCCTAGTGAACCTTGGACATAGCTAATCTTCAATCTGGCAAACCTCTTCCCTTACACCAGTGGTTCCTAACCTTTTTTCAGCTCATTGTAGTTTACCTAAGTAGTAAACTGCTGAGTTCCTTTTATCTTGATGAGCTCAGTAAAAACACTTTTTAATCCCTGACTTAAATTTAGTATCTTTTTTTCTTTGATTTATCTTCTGTTAAAAATTACTACTTTACATAAAGGACTGGAACAACACCTCTGGATAATAAGAAGACTATAAGAGATGTAAATATAGTACTGTACATCAAAGAGGGCTGCTGCTTTACCAAAAAGTGGGCTCTAAATAAATAGTCTAAATACAAATTCCCTTCCTTTAAACCACAATGTTACCTGTCTTTTCCATTTCTCCCTTCAACTTCTTTGCTTTATCCTTAAGTGCAAACCACTGTTTCCTCACTTTCTTCCAGTCTCTGCTTTTGCCCCCTATACCATTTACAACATCTGCACATTTCTGCCAGTACCTGGCCTTTCTCTCTTCAACCTAAATTTAAGAACAAAGTTATGAATCAATTTCTAGTCCAAAACTTACTTCAGAGTGTAATTACAGTACTATATCAGACAAAAGCTTGTACATATGTGACATTGTTTAACATTATTCTCAGTTTCACTCTTCCCTCTTCCGTCACAAAGGTTACTGTGTTAGTGTTTATTAAACATTTCATTTTAAGATCATTTTAAGAAATTTTAATAACTTGCAATTGTAGATATAAAACTGGACATGAACTGTGACTAGGTGAATCTTGTGAGATGCAATAGGGTGGTCCAGTTATTATAGGGCTGTGCTTTAAGGCAAGTGGGTTATGGTGGTGTTACTCAAGGTCAGACCGAAATGAGGGCGAGCACATTTCATTTGTCCTTTCACTTCCACTCAGCATCAGGGATCAGAGAGTGAAAAAATGGTTGCATGTACCCCCACCCCTGCAAAAAAAAAATTGGTCCACCAATCAGCAAACAAGGACGTACCTACTGTAATTATTCACATCATTTTGAGAAAATGAAATGAAATATGGATAGAAACAATTTGAACTTTTACATAAAAAACTGACGTTTTTTTGTAGGGAAATCTTTCTGAGGATGGATTGTCACCCTCTTTTTGTTGTCACGTTTATAGTTTACATCACCAATTATTTTCAGCAAAGTATGGTAAAAATATCCTAGCTGTGTGCACTGCACATTATGCTTCATTCTTCACTCATAAAAAACATATGTATCAGATGTACATGTCACTTTGAATTTATCCATTCACAGTTAGCAGTACAGCACTTGACTAATTTATATTTGCAATTCATAAATTCTTCTATTGTAAACAAGTTTCAACACATGCAATCTGCTGCCTCATAGTTTGTCAGGGGAATAATAGCACTTGGGTTAGGGTTACTCGGACTGATGTGCTGTTTTATGGCACCATTGGGTGTGATTCCGACCTGAAATAACCATACCACAATATGCTGCAAAGGTGCCATCCGTGACATGCAAGGTTTCAATTAAACAATGTGTCCTGGCACCAAATTAAATAAAATGTAGAAATTACTGCATAGACATGTACAAACTTTGTCATCGTTATGCCCAGGACGGCCAGCTTTTCCCAGAAGTTGGCTCTTGTGGTGTTGCACAAATTGCAACAAAGCCACCTTCTCATCTTCCGAAAAGTTGTAACTTCTTTTAGCCATTCCTCGTTCATCAGCCTGTGGAAGAAAAAATATGCAGCATATAACATCTACATCAGGAATAGTCCTTCCTGCAATTAACCAGTAAAATGGGAAACCACTTCTAATATACAGTGTACCAGTTGCAGTTTCTACAATAAAATTAATTTTATGCAGTTTGAGGATATTCTAATGTTTAGTTTGGATTTAAAATACCTAAAAGAAGTGCCCATGGCATTTTTATCCCTGCCTGTTTCTGGAAATCTAGGTAAGGTCTTCTCACCTACCCCCATTCAAATAAAAGTATTACCCTTCCAAAGAAATACATCACCAAGGGCAAACCATGAGAAAGCTAGGATACTTCACATTGCTGAGAAAGTTTCAATGGAAATTAGAGGAAAATTGCTCTATCTTTTGAATGTGTGTAAAAGCTGTTTGTCTTCAGCTTTGTCAACTGTCCCTCTAAAATTGACATGTGTGGTATATGTACTAATTCATTCTTCCTTCTGCAGAGTCCTGACATTTTATGAAAAACAAAACCAAGGGACTAGCACGATCAGCAATATTACCTGTTCATGGAAGCTGCTTCAATAACCAAAAGATGTGCAAATCTTTACAGCACATAATTTTTAAAGTGTTTTGAACTGTGCACATGAACCTTTCAATGATCCCCCAGCCCAAAGTAAAATGGGACGGTTTTGGATATTATAGACAGAGTTTTTGTCTTTCAATTCTATCCTATGCCTTTTGGATGATTTTAGTAGTAAAAATCGCTGCTTTTGAAAATTTTCTAAAGGTTATGGAAAGGAATGTTTCCATTTTAACGGACTGTTCCACCTTAAAATGGGGATTTTCTACCTCAATTATTGCCACTTACTGCTAAGAGACAAATTTAATTTCTTTCATAACACAAGAAACCTCCCAGGTTCACGACTCATCAAGTCAGTCCTGCTCATTAATTTGCGGATTGTCGGGATACTAGGGGATGCTATATTAGATAGTATGGATTCTATTCTACAATAGAATAGTCCAGGAAGCAATACTGAATTTATGTATAACTGCCCTTCACAACATTTAATGGCAGGACGTTTATGGATGAAATCATCCAAAGGCAGTAAGTTTTTGTTCCATTTTTCACTGAGCCCAATTTTTGGCTTTGCAAGAGCTTGTAGAAATTTGCTGATCTTTCTAGTTTCGGCAGGTGTTACTGGTTAAGGTGCAGTGGCTCATGCCCATGCCTACTGTGATTTTATTTCACAGTAACTAAAGACTTGGTTCATCAGCCTGGGTTTGGGCTGGCCCTATGCACTAACTCAAAAAACATTGACACATGATGATGATGGTTTAGTAGTGACAGTTACATGAAATGAATGTTGGCGAATAGGATGAGATGCAACATGAATTACTTTATGACATATGAAGTGTTATGAAAACACAATGCATGAGGTAAATCAAGACAAAGTCATTTCAGCCATTACAATATGCCAAAGTTTAATGTTCAAATGGCACTGAAGACTGAAGACTACACCTTGCCCTCACACAAACCAAGGCAAGACAGAGCCTAAATTAAGGGTGTGTTAATGTCAAGTGTGATTGTACCCACCATTTCTTCATGTAAAGCTGTCAAAAATTCAAATGAGAGATCTATAACATTAGCATTTTAAAGAAATTTCTTTGCAGTAATTTAAGAAAGAGGCTAAGTCTGAATCTTTTTTCAATCTGCTATCTATCTTGGGGTTCAAAACTGCTACATAAAATGCCTTAAATGTTTTAAAACTTATTTCGTGGGGTTGGGTAATAGGCCTCAGGTATTGTACCGGTACCATATATGGTGCAAGTGCTCAATGAGGTTTAGAAGATCAACTGTATAAGGTTAGAGTTACTGTACTTACTGTAGGCCTATAATTCCTTGCTTGGGTCCTGTACACTGAAAAGCACTGTAGTCGTAAGAAAGGGTGCAACAAACTGCTGCAAGGTTTGTTATTTACACAACTATTGTAAAATTTAAGGAACAGTCACCAAGCTCCTCCATGACCTTACCTGGACGACCTTGCAAAACAAAAGATCAGGGGCGGGATTCACTAACATCTGCTTAAGTTCTTGCATAAGTCAAAATACTTATGCACTGCGTAAGAACTTTCTTAAGTGGTATTCATGAAAATAACTTATGCAGTTCGTAAAGATACGCAGTGTAACTGCAATAAATGCACTTGAGCCAATTGTGTGTGCGGTTGCATCTTATTTTGTCACATTTTAAGCCAATCACATTGACTGTTATTGTTAAAAAGAGGCACACTGAGCTCTTTGAGGTTACACGCGCGATCTCACGCTGTGCACAACTGTTTGGTACAGTGTTGCCTCTATGTGTGTTGCTATGACATTTTGTACTTGCGACAACTCGGAAGCTTGCATAAAGTAACGCAAAATATTTACGTACTTTTCCCATGGTGAATACCGACTAAGCAAGATACGCACCGTAAGTCTGACTTACGCAAGTTTTTGTGAGTAAGTATTCTTGGTGAATCCGGTCCCTGCATCTAGATTACCCCTTCTTTACAAAATCAATCAAACTCTTATTCACATACCTAAGGAACATTTCCTAAAGTACAGTAAAGCCAGTGATGCGACAAGGTCTTTGGAAAATGAGCACACAAATATCAACTTCCTTGCTGTACTAATGCTTACAAGTACTCCTGTTTTCCAAGAACTATAAAGGAGTGGAACATTTTATCTGAAGTAACTGTCAATGCCACTACAGTAGTATTAACACATTTAAGCAAACTTGGGTTTTGATTAGTACAACCCCCCCCCCCCCAACACACACACACACCTCTGGCACATATGTTCTTTTTTAGAGCCCTGCCAGTATTCGAAAGTAAAGATGATAATGTATAAGTTACTCTAGACTAACCCTCAAATTCAAGGCCTCCCAGCATTGAGCACAGAACATGGAAAAGGTGCTACTGTAGGCCTAACACATTAACATTACACGTTAGACTATGCATGCTAGTTTGCTATTCTATAATGGTTACTGTAAAAAGGAGCAATGTAAGCTGTGTGTCCTAAGGCCGAGAGAATGAAAGTCATAGAATACCGTCCACCGACTGCATGCCCCGAAACATGTTGCCAAGAATTTTCATTATTTGAAAAAAAAATCATAAAAAAGCTGCCAAAATGTTTCGCCATGAAATGCATTAGAATTTGCTTAAAACCAGTGTTACAAGTCTAAGAAACTGCCCAGATTGGGTCAATATACCCAATATGAGAAAATTTGACTCACTAGAAATTTCAATGCCATGCATTTACACTGCATAAACTTTAGGAACAAATAAAACCCCTCTTTCTTTATTTTTTTAACCTGAACATCAAAATCCCGTCATAGCGACTTAGCTGAAACACTGCTTAAAATGCTTTCTAGGCCTAATGAATACTGAAAAAAGCCTGATATGTTTTCTAAAATCACCCTGACAGTATTCTATGACTTTCATTCCCTCGGCCTAATGTTTCAGAGGCTAAATGAATATGACATGGACTGAATTGTTGTTAGAGTTTATGGTAATTTTTTTCAACTATTTCTAATATTTTTATAAATGTTAGGCTAGAGGGCTATTTTCTGTTTCTTCTAGGAAAATGAAATACCAATAGCAATTACCTTTAAAACTTACCGCCAGAATGCTTTAAATAGCCTACTGTACTTTACGTGTTGTAGAAAGCCTACATGCAGGATTGCAGAATGTTACTGACAGCGGTTAGCTACAGTTAGCATAGTGCTAACTAAGTAGTGTTTGTGTCGTGATATTACTGTTCCGAACCAAAAATCTCTTAATGATTTCCCAAGTACCTGCAATAAATTAATTACAATTACAACTTCTCTTTAGTTAAGTTAAAGAAGTTTTATCAAAGGTATCATTCATAGGCAAGGCATTTTGGTATTAGGCCTACCTACAACACAGGGTTTCCCCTGGCATTCATTTTGTGACGTCAACCTCACAGCTTTGGCCAGCTACCTCACAGAAATTTGCTATAGGCCCCTAGCTACTTGCTACCTTTAGTGTACTAGCTATGGAGGTATTGATAGTTCTCACTCACTGTTGGTGCCAAAGCTGGCATTATACTGTAAATAACCCCATGACCTAATACCACCTTACTCTCTCAAAAACCCAGGGAAAACCCTGTAAAAGCCCTAGGCCTATAAGATGCCCTAAAATCCAGACCCAAAAGTAACAAAGCCAATACCAAAGCAAATATCCGACAAAGCCGAGCACAATCAGATTCTGCACAGTCACAATAAAACTTGTCAATGCCCATCTTGAAACAATTGACTGAAGTGGAATTAACAACCCACTCAGGCAGGCTGTTCCACTCATTTACAACTATGCCTAGCCTGTAGGCCTAGGATACATGATAGAAGCTGAAGTTTCTAATGTCACGGTGCAGCTGAACTTTCTAATATGTTATAACATGGGGCCATTTTGGTTAAAAGCGGTTACATTTTGGTAATGGGACGTTTTGACTGTATACCATACTGTATATAGGCCTAGGCCTAGCCTACATTAGGCAGGGCTCGAATTTACCGGCAGCACCGATAGCAGAGCCATGGCTGTCGGGCCCTTAGGCCTACTGCTGATGGCTGTGGTGTCCCTCAGTTAATGTCCCATGAAATAGCATAGACCGACAGCAAATTTGCTCATTTTGGCTGTGGCCTTTTTCAAGCTTATTTCGAGAATGAACAGTGGACTAAGGTAATCGACACCAGTGTATTTAAATTTCTGGTGCGCGCTGCCCTCTTTCTGCATGCATTTTGTGCCATTCTTGTTGGTTTTAATGGCCCACCTTTTTCTCTTCTAAAAATCAGTAACTTCCGGAGGACACCTTTCACTCATGTCAGACCATGGGGAATGCAATGGCTTAGTCTCAACATTCAGTCAACTCTACAGACCTCATCTAATCTACCTTCGGGGAACAGGTAATCAGAGAAGTCATCCACAAAGGATCTTTCCCATTCCCAGCCTTCACAACATTGGCGATGCCATTTATTTCTCGTGATGAACCAAAGAGCAAACTTTGAAAAAGATGTTTTTGTCTTTAGGAACACCCATCTCCATTCCTGATCATGTAACTCTGATAATACGCTTCCTACACGCACACGAAACACAATCTTTCAAGGAAATTTATGATATGAAAAGTGGCATTCTGACCCCTCGCAGAACCCCAGTGTACAAGATTTTTTAGAATACCAAATTTCCAAGTGGTATCGTTATACCTTCTACAGGTCGAAAAATGCCGATACAACATGGTGTCCGGCGGATACATTCGTGACGAAAGTGGATTCCAGGCGCACGAGTTGGTCAGTGGGGAATGTAAGCCTTTCGATAAGCTACTTCAGAGGTGAGATTTCAGTTGGGGAATAATTAACATTAGAGACATTGGCTACCGTTTGGTACGATCTATCTCAGAATTAGCGGTTAGGCTTTAGTCCCAGAGTCCCAGTCCGTTCCATATTGGCTCGAAGGAAACTTTTACCCCTGAAAGGGCACAAAATCTTTTTCAATGTGTTTCAAAAGATTATTTATATTGCATCAGAAAATCCAGCGTGATGCAAAGGACAGCTTGGCTGCAGAATTGAACCGCCCCTTCTAAGATTCACCCTACGCAAGGCACTCAGTTGATGCGTCGTTTTTCGACCTTATCCTAGACCCCTTCTCTGGCGACACTAGACCTAGATTTGGTAAGGCCCTTAACACTGGCAATTTCAATAAGGGGGAGCTCGCTTCAGTTTCACTCTATTGAGGGCGACCCATTTCGCTCTGTCAGGGGGTCTAGAGGGAAAACCAGAATTCGGACTATTTTTAAAACAAACGGGAATAGTAAGGGAGCCAGACTCCCAGTAGGAGGAGGAGGGCTAAAATATGTTCATGAATCAATGCCACTCAATAACGAACAACCGTTGGTCGGTATTAAAAATTGTGGGACAAAGGTACAAAATCGATTTCACAGGAGCCACACCTTATCCCAGGGCTTGAGAAACCTACACATCAAACAAGCACCAAGGCTCAGGCTAATTGTGAGAGGAGGTGCAAATCCACTGGTAAGGCAAGGTTCGAAAGTAGAAGTGGTAAAGGACAAGATCGCAGCAGAGAGGTCCTGTGCAACCTTTTCCTTGTCCCAAGGAAATCAGGTTTCGCCCAGTCCTGAATCTCAAACCATTAATCAGCTTTTTAAAGAAAATTCACTTAAAAATGGCAACACTGAAATCAATTATAAGGATTCTGAGACCAGGAGATTAGGTAGCATCCATAGATCTACACGTTGCTTACCTACATGTACCGATCCACCTTAAAGCGGTTTGGCATATGGTCTGTTAATTAATTTCCGTTGACCTCTACCAAGAATTGCAGGGGGGGGGGGGGGGCTTTTTAAGTGCATCGAAACGGCACATACAAACAAAAAACAAAACTCAAACCGGATCGGACAGGAACATAAAGGCAAAACTATCCACACACCACCAAATCAAACAGAAAATTGCAGGGATCACATACTGCGTATGTGTCATCTTCATACCAAGTACGGCAATGATCAGTTTCACGTCTTGAGAGGTGTTTACAAGGATTCTTTCGGTTTAACCTAGAACAGACCTGAAATGATTTTTTTTTAGCCTCCAAGAAGAACAATAGGGGTCACATTCTCAATGTTAGCATCATTCTAAGTACGACAATAATCAGGCCGAAGGTACTCGCTGCAAAAACAGTATACAAAATAACCTGATTACTGTAGTGATTTATTATCGAAAACAGAAAAAGCAACACGACGTGTTGTGAGGGACGAAAAATGGAATCCGAACACGTTTGATATCGAGGTAATAATGATGCGAAATAAGTGTTGTAGTAACCGATGTTTATGCTGTACCTGGAATTGTTCGCCACTGTGTGTGTATATATGAGACTGGGCGATACCACTGTTTGTACAGACGAGGATGTGAGAAACGCACAGCAATATGGTTGTCGCGCAGTCGTTTACCACACTAAAACATACTCCTTAACTATATACTTTCAAGCAGGGCTTCCATGTGCTTGGTATTCTGCAATTACACCATACGCCCAATGTATACATGCCCAACAGGCCAAACTTGAAACAGTGAGGACACTTTTTCCTCAGTCAACTGATCTTTGTAAGCTTACGTTGGACAGGGTGGCTAAAATGAGGACTGCCATTGTTTTAATTTCCAGCTCTCTGCAAGAGGCTGTTACGTTAAAACTCACAGACTAATAGGTATATGGTCAGTGGATCTGGTGCAATGAACTCGTCATTTACAGCATTCATTTGTGAAGTAATTGGGGAGGGTGTTTGCTGTATCTCTTACCTTATTGATAATTCTTTAATTTGCAGCTACCCATGCAGTGTTCACTTATGGAATCGAAGGTGCGATTAAATGTACCTTGCAGTACTTGAACAGTTTATAGGTACATCGTACCAACTTTTTTGGCAGTCTTGTTGCTAATAAAAGCATATACTACCTTTGCAGGCTTGCTTAATATGAGAAAATATGCAGTGATATTTGCAGCTATCTGTAATAAAACTATGCCAGTTGCAGGTTTACATTCCTTCACACATTTGTGAATTTACAGATGGGTTTTGGTTTCTATTAATTATTCCGCTCCTCTCTTCCCTCCCATTTGCCTTTGTAAGGTAAGGAGGTTTGTTGGAAGCAGATGAATAAGTGATAAAATTTAGTTTTGTGAGTTTCTATTTTCAACAGACAAGAGAAATTGTGTGAGCTACACTACAACATTGCTGTTCTAGGTTTTTTTTTTTTCTTTTTTTTCTGAGGATGAAGACAGGATAATTACAGTTAAACTGTGTGGTACATGGCAGAAGCTTTCTAGCCCTACAGTGACCTAGTGATTTGCTTACATATTCTAATGTTGAAGGTTGTTACCACAGTTAATTATATGAATATTGGTTTCCTGATCTATGAATGATAGAGAAATCCCAATGCTGTTGGATTCCTGTTATATTTCTGCTGTTGGATTTCTGTCATTTTTATAGCGGTGCTTTTTAAGTGCATAGAAACGGACACTTTTTCAAACAGAAAGACCCAAAACCGGACCGGCAAAAACGCAGCGATGAACTATTTACAAACTATATTACATGAAGCAGGCAAACGAAAATTTCTTTGGCTAATACGTACAAACACACCCAGCCCACCCACCACACAGGACTATTTACAAAGGAAAAACTTGGAAGCAAACAATATTTACAGGTTAACCGTCACCCGGCCCGCCCTCACCGAAACGAGTGGACCCCACCGCCTGCAGAACGTCGTCCCTGGTAAACGAAGTCAGCCTCCACCCTCAGCTTAATCTCCGTCCTCACCGACGCCAGGACGACGTCCGCGGGCCTCCCCTCTCCCCTAAATACAATATTACACCGGTCTCTCCATAAGGCCAGCTTTATAGAAGCCGAAACAAAGGTAAGTATCCCGCGAGCACTTGTATTGCATGGCGGGGGTGATAGACCATACAAAGCGTCATTTTTATAGCTCTCTCTTTTTAACACTATTGATATGATGGGCATTTGAAATTGATTTATGTTGTATTTTGACAGATAAGTGTTTTCCAGTTATGTATTCTTTATATTCGTGAATGGGGAGAAACCATCTCCGGGTGCACTGCAGTCTCTTGACAGACAATCTCACATTCTCTTCCTTTTTTCTGATCGGCACAGATCTTTCCAATGTTAATATGCCTGATGTGTGTTCTTCAACAAAAGCTCAAGGAAACAACAGTAGCGCTGATTTCATAGGCAATAATTCAGATCTGGTGCAGGGAAAGTATTGTGCGCAAGGATTGCTACACTTAGTGGTTAACAGAGCCTCGACTAACCCCAAAATGATATACATTAGTACCTCATAATGACATACAGAATGTGTGCAGCTGCTTGTTATATCTTTGTTTTGCAATCTTCATCACGTAGTGATCCGTCTCTTCTTGCAGTTGAAATTAGATGGGATTTTACGATACACCAACACGATTGTGTTACATAGTGTCACCAAGAAAAGAAAAAGGTGCAATGTTGGGGTACAATTAACTAAAAAGGGTGAGGTCAAATTCCACTAAAAGGTCCAGGCAAATGCGGGAGTCATGTGAAAAATTTCTATACAGTTTACTTTCCTTGAGAAGGCCTAAAATAAGGGGGGGGGGGGGGGGAAACTGTCTGCTCAAATAGTTTTCAGGTCTGGCACAGCGTACTACTTCTGGCGCCTAACAGTCAACGAGAATGTGACTGACGGTGACAGCACAATCACAGGGTAAACAATATGGTCTCTCATCCCCGTGATGTAAATAGCCATGAGTAAGGTAAGTGTAACCGATGTGAGCCCTAGTCTTTTCTTGCAGTTGGAAAGAGGCAAATATATAAAGGACATCTTCAGTATGATTACTTTCATGAATTAGTTAGATGGGATTTAACGACACATCTACACAAATGTGTTATATATTGTCAGCTAGCTAGATTACTTTTATGAACTACCTGAACAAAATGAATGGACGATAATGAAACCCCTTTGAGATATACATTCAATATTACATTGTGAAAGTTCTGAGTTAACTTGTAGAAGTGCTGCAAAGTGAAATGAGAAATGAGAGTATAATCTCTTAGGTTAAGACAGGATAATTACAGTTAAACTATGTGGTAAACTGCAGAAGCTAACTAGCCCTACAATGAAGTAGTGATTTGCCTACAGATTCTTATGTTTATGGTTGTTAACACAGTTAACTGAAAAACGAGGTCAAAATGTAGCAACTAGTGACGGAGTCGGAGCCTAAGAAACAGGCCATAGCGATTGCATTAACTTTATCGGGAAAAGCGAGGGAAACGGCCGTAGAGATTAAGGCTGAAATCTTGAACACTGACATGGGAGTTGACTGTCTTTTGAAAGAATTGGACTCAGTTTTCAAGGCAGAAGTAATTGACAGTGCCTATGAGGCTTATCGCACCTTCGAATCATTTAAACAGAGTGAGTACGAACCTATTATAAATTACATAAAGCAATTCGAGTTGCTGTATAAAAAAAATGGCGAAGCACGATATGAAACTACCTGATGCCATTAAAGCGTTCCAGCTACTAGACAATACCAGTCTCACCGCGAAAGATAGGCAAATGGCCCTTACTGCCTGTACCGCCATAACTTACGAAAACACGAAATCTGCTCTCAAGAGAATTTTTGGTGATAGACACAATCAACACGGCCAATTTGGAGAACAGGCTAGGCAGTTTGAACGTTAGTACTAGGCCCCCTAGTAATATGAATGACATGGGTCAATATAACATTAGGCTCAATAGCAGCAGCAGTGACACTCACCCGGCTTCTGATCTCAGCAAATGTGAGGCCTTATGTTAAGCAAGAGCCGGTGGAAGGCGTATTTGCTGTTGATACTAACAGACAAGGGAGTTATAGGCCTAACAGTAACAGGTCAAGGAACAAACCAGGTGGTCGAGAGATTACCAGCACAGGCCTACCAGAATCTGATCCAAAAGGGACCAATCCCCTAAATAGGTTCGGTAAGCGCACCAAATGTACCGTATGTGAGTCAGTGTACCACTGGGCAAAAGATTGCCCAGACAGAAATCGGCAGCAGACAATTAATTTAACCCAGTCTTATAATGATATGGAACTTAATCAATCAACACAAGAATCAGTTAATATCACACTGTTCAGCAAGGTGGGAGAGACCAAAACCATCAGCAAAAATGAGATATTTATGACGGAAGCTTTTGGTGCTGCTGCTTTTGACACGGTCTATGCAAAGACAGTGTGTGGGCAAGCATGGCTGGATAATTATAAAAGTAAACTCCATTCGGTCGGTAGTGATGTTAAGAGTAGCTCAACACGTAAACATGAGTTTCGTTTTGGAGATGGGGTTACCGTCGCCTGAAAAGGGAAAGTTGTCCTACCAGCCATGATAGGAAATATTTACTGTGATATTGCCACGGAAGTAGTAAGTTGTGATATTCCCTTTCTACTCAGTAAAGACTCATTGAAACGGGCAAATGCTGTTTTAGATCTAGCTAATGACACTGCCACCGTTCTTGGACAGAGCATTCCCTTAGAGTGCACATCAAGTGGACACTACGGTGTTAATTTACAAGGTACCGAACCAAAAGAAAATTTAGAAGAGCAATTTAAGGAGGTCCTTGTAGCCAGTGTTGAGAAAGAATCAGGAAAAGGGAAACAAGGAGATGACAAATCCCATCAAAGTTGGGATGTGAGAAAACTCACAAAACTCCACAAACAATTTGGGCATGCAAATAGTGAAAGAATGACTCCAATATTGAAAGGAGTGGGGGTCTCCACTGATGTAAATCAACTTAAAGAAGTTCACAATTGTGAAACATGCACTAAATGTAAACACACCCCTCCAAAGCCAGCGGTAAGTTTGCCACTCTCCCAGTCCTTTAACGACATGATAGCAATGGACCTGCATGAGTTAGTTAGTTAGACCTGCATTAGATCCGTCCAAATTTTTGGTACTTACGCATCATAGACCTATTCTCTAGATACAGTGCAGCCGTACTGCTTACCGACAAGCGATCCTCCACTATTTGTGATCAGTTGTTAAAAATCTGGATTAGTGTTCATGGCCCTCCCAAATCCAACTTGAGTGACAATGGTAGAAAGTTTAACAATCAAGAATTTCAGAACCTAGCAGAAAGCTTTAATATCACAGTCAAAATAACTCCAGCCTTCAGTCATGGAGTAATGGTTTACTTGAAAGGCATAATAGAACCCTTACTGAAATTTTCAAGCAAGTTAGTTGTGATTCTCACATGAACAGTAGTATAGCCCTTGCTTGGGCAGTCAACGCCAAGAACTTATTAGCCAATGTTAATGGATTCAGCCCTTACCAATTAGTCTATGGCATCACACCATGTTTACCTAACACCCTAACCGACGAACTTCCTGCTTTGGAAGGGACCACAATAAGTGAGTGTGTGAGCAAACACCTGAATGCACTGCCCAGTGCTCGTAGAGAATTCATTGCTGCAGTCATCAGAGAGGATAAGAAGGGCTTTGAGAAAACAAGTACAAAATGTAGGACACTTTGTTACTGGTGATAGGGTGTACTAAAAAAGACCAGATAGTGAGTGGAAGGGGCCAGGTACTGTGATAGGTCAAGATGGAGTGGTTGTTTTTGTGAGGCATGGAGGGAGCTACATTAGGGTTTATATGAGCCGTCTCACTAAGGCAGAACAGAATGTCAAGTCTGCTAAGGGGCATTTGGATGATTTTTCTGAGGACAAAACAACTACTGTGCTAAATGACCCTCAAAGAGCACTAGAAGACGATCAAGAAGAAATTGAACACATTCAGCCACAACAAGTGAACACTGACAGTTGTCAGGAGGGTGAGGAACAAGGAGATAGCACATCTGAGCAAACTTCTATCCCTACACAGAAAGATACCATTGTGGAGGACCCTCCCTTCATCAGACCCAAGATAGGTCAAAAGGTTCAATACAGAGGGGAGGATGGGGAAAGTCACAGGGAAACTTAAAAATTGGTTTAATATCGAGTATGTCACACCTTACTCGGTTGCGGGATTGAAAAGATCAATTGACCTTAAAAGTGTTGATCAATTAGAAGTTCCATCTCCTGAGGTGGAGACGGAACACAGTACTGAAACCGTATTCATTTTAGATTTTTCGAAGTGGCAAAGCAAGAGGAGTTAAAGAAATGGAAGGATTTTACGGTTTATAGGGAAGTTCCCGATACTGGCCAGACCTGTACTTTCACTAGATGGTTTTGCACCATGGAAGAAACCCCGAAAGGAAGTATTCACAGGGCTAGATTGGTTGCGAGAGGCTTTGAAGATAAAGAATAAAACAACATTCAAACTGATTCTCCTACCTGTGCAAAAGAGTCATTGAGAATTGTGATAGCCATTCCTGCCCAAAATAAATGGCAACGTCAGTCGATGTACATCAAAATGGCTTTTCTACAAAGTGATCAAATAATTCGAAACATTTTTATTAAGCTTTAGAAGCTTAAGTTTCAGAAGTTGTTTGGCAACTTCAAAAATCTGTCTACGGATTAAGTGATGCCTCTCTGTGCTGGTGTAATAAAGTTAGGGAAGTAATGACTGAGTGTGGTGCTAATATTTCCAAAGTTGACCCCACGGTATTCTACTGGTTCAACAATGGCAGTTTGGATGGAGTACTTGCAAATCATGTAGATGATTTTCTGTAGGCAGGGGAGGACAGATTCAAACAAGTTGTTATTGATAAAGTGAGGAAAGCTTTATATATAGGGCATGAGGAATCCCAGTCTTTTAAGTACATTGGACTACATTTAGAATCCTTCAATGGTGTGATAAAGTTAGACCAAGATAACTATTCAAAAACCCTCCTTCCCATACCCATCACCAACGAAAGGGAGCGCCAGAACGATGATCCCTTAACCACTGAGGAACTGGAGAAAATGCATTCAAAAGTAGGTCAAATCATGCGGATTGCCAATCAAACCAGACCTGATATTTTATTTGATGCCTGTTCATTGAGTGCAGTTTTCAAGAAAGCTAAAGTTTCAGACCTCCTGGACACCAACAAAGTTGTTCGTAGAATCCAGTCAGAAAAGGTCACACTTACATTTCAGCAGCTTGGACACAGGAATGCACTTAAATTCTTTACAGCGATGCCTGATTAGGCAATCTTCCTGATGGAGGCAGTCAGGGGGATATATTATTTTCCTGGCTGGAGAAATGGCAAAGCTGTTCCAATTGCCTGGCAGTCCAAAAGGATCAGATGAGCCGTGCGCAGCTCACTTTCGGCAGAAACCTTAGCCATGGCTGATGCCATTGATAATGCCATCTTCCTGGCTGCTCTTTTCACTGAACTCCTCCTATACGGGACTTTGGATCCCCCTCTGTTGCCATTTGTCTGCATTACCGATAACCATTCACTTTTTGATGTCTATTCCAACAACCTGGTTCATGAAAAAAGATTGAGGATTGAAATTAGCGGAATCAAGGAATTGATAGACAAACAAATTTCCGCGGTCAAGTGGCAGAAGGCCAGATTGCAAGTGGCTGACTGTTTGACAAAAAAAGGAGCTTCTCCCTTGGCCGTTCTAGAGCTATTGAAAGAAGGGTTCCTACAGCAGCTGGATTAGACTTAACAAGGTGTTCTCTGTATATAGTGTAAATAGTTTGTTTCTTGGATTGACCTTCTCTTGGTAGGACTGAACATTTCTTTGGATGTTTCTTTTTTCTTCTTTAAAGAAGGGGGATATGTTAACTGTAACTTTTGGCGTTCCTTGGTTCCTCCTTCGTCTCTTTTTCTTTCTATCCGCCATCTTGGATAACGGGTTTCCATACGAGAGTGTATACACGTGTGTCGCGAAAAGCAATTGAGCTTCGCAAGGAACAGTTCCCAACTATTGGGTAAGTTTACCCCTATTTTTACAATAGGAAGCATTTGTAGTAAACTTGCAGCACAACCAAATTTAATACCAGCAACCTAATCTGTTTCTTTAGGCTTCTTAATCAAACCTTTTCTTCGTGTGTGTGTGTTTGTGTGCCCTCACCAACGTGGCCTTAGCGGGTACCAGGGCGGCCGGCGAGGGCTCCGCTCTCGCACGTCTTTCGTAGTTAACGCGCGGCTCGAAACTGGCGTAGCTGCCCGAAAATCCGGTCACTGCGAAGAGATGTCACACGTGGCTGCAGGTGTCTACCTTGGGGCGCAGCCCGCCCTCAACATGTCCGTCTACTCGGTTCCTTCGCAGACAGCTTCGCTGCTGGAAAATTCCCTTGCATTCCTTATGGGGTCCTTTCCCAGTACCCCGTAAGGCATCGAGTGTGCGTATGTGTGTGTGTGTGGGAGTAGAACACTGTCATGTTTTAAACAGTTTAATGGTAAGTGGTTGTAGCTACTGATGCATAGTGGCTGGGATAAAAAGGTCTCTAAACCTACAGCTAGAAACGGGAGTATGTGAAAGTTTTAGAGCTACTCTCAACTACTCAGGGTTGCAAAATGAACTAGCCCAAGTTAGAGATAAACACTATACTGTACAATGAACTTTAATACATACAAGATTGTTAGAACAGCTTTACTAACTCCCTGGGGAAGATATAAATTAACAAGACAAGTGGACATTAGATGCAAACTGTTTATGCACCAAACACTTTGAACATTGCATAGTGGGCCTTATGTTCTTGTGAATTGTGCTTCGTGTAAATTTATTGGGTAGGTAACTCAGTATATATCAAAGCAATGGGATGATTCTAAATGGTTTTTTGGCAGAATATCTTGTGATAAACTTCTTTCATGCACATCAGACTCCATCATTTTAACATTGTTTGGTATTTCTTTTAGCCCACGGAGTGATGTTAAAATTGCTATGGCCAAAGCTAGCATGGCACAATTTCCTCTCCTTGACAATGAAGAGAAAGACGGATATGTAACTCAATGTGCCTTAAGTTTACATTTTAGTCATTATTACTGTAGTTTGTATTCATCACATTTTTATGTTAAGGGAATTTTTTTGTATGAGAGCAGATATCAATCCAGTTCAAGTTCATGTACCTCATTCTTTGCACTAGGCATAAGTTACTTTAAACTACAGCACACTATATGAGCAAATACTGGCCTCATTAAACAGGGTAACATAGATCTTTATTTGCCTTCAGTTACATATTTCATGATTTTCTTCAACCGTATGCAGTGCATTCCCATCTCCCTGGCCCCACCTTGAAGGAGATAGTATAACCATGTATAGTAAATGCATCAGTTTAATCCTATGAAGCAGTTTTTCAGCCAATTGCTTCAGAAAGGAATGGAAATATTCCTAAAGTATAATATTAGTGATACTACAGTTTCATACATTGTTAAAGTGAATTAATAACTACTGTATGTATTTATTTCAGGAAGTCTTGTATTGCCCTGCCACAGGACACCATGAGGCAACAGGCTACGTAGAAAATCGCCTACGTAACATAAGGAAGAGGGAAAAGGTTAAAACCAAGAAGCCTGAAGAGGAAACCTTCAAACAATCAAAGCTGGTTGACACAACAGTTTTAGACCTGACAGCTGGTAAGCTAAACATAATTTGCTTCATTTTTGTTTGCAGTAGTTCAATTAAAAGGTTAACATTTTGTGTGTTGAGAGTATCAAAAATGATACATTTTATTTTAGATACAATTTTGTGATCTGCAGTGGAAATAGGAAGTCCAATTAAAATGTTGCTTCAACCAATAATAAAGCAGAGAGTTTATTAAGACATTTCACTCCGTAACACGTCTCCACACTCCAATCTCACCAACAATAATTACAGAAATTTAGCTTGTTAGATGCAAGATATGTACATGAGAATACAATATAAAAGCGTCTGCTTTGTTACATGAGTTTCTTCTGCAATTGATTGCGAAATGCCCGTGTTGAAGACAGCTTCTGCCAGCTGAATCTTCTTATAACGTTTGGAGGTTTGGAATATGACTTTCAATGGTGCACGTCATGCAGCATTGATTCAAACTTTAAAATAGTGAGTTCTGAAGGACGAGTACGATTTGTTTTACAAATACGTCAGTGTAACAACACAATTATCAGATTTACCACATTACTTTTCGAGTTTAAATTCATGCAAAACGACGTGTTTTCCAAAGCACCGGGGGGGGGGGGGGGTAAATCGTACCCAAACACTTCGAGCGTGTAACGTGCGTTCCACATTGAGCTGAGATATAGTTACTTTAAGATTGTCTGCATGAAAGTGAATATTAACCAGAATGCCAAGATGCACCGCGGATTCGATGATTTATACATACATGTGTAATCCCAAATAATGCCAAGATGTCACATATCTTTAAGACAGTGGTTGAAAACGATCTTAAAGTTTTTAAAATATATAGTTTTGTGTTCATCTTTGACCTTGTGAAGTCTTGGGAAATTTCGCCTTTTACCTCAGGCTTTTAAATTACCAACAAAACTAATAGCATTTTCCACTGGATCGTTTGCGTAACCGTGTAAAGTTTAAAAATATAACTTTCTTACTTGGGGTATTGTGTTAATAGGGTTTTCAGAGTTTGACCCCCCTCCGTGACCCCAGATCTACACCAACAGTGAAAGAGTTCTGCTGAATATAATGCATCCAAATACTTAGAATAAAGTGTACCCGTGCTTTCTTGCCCTATTGTCATCACGGTTTCAGAATTTGATCCCAGTGACCCCAATGGCCTTTGACCTCTACCAAAAACAAGTTCTTTTACTTAATATGAACCACCTACATTTATGTTGATAAAGTTTTCAGAGCTGGGGTCTTTGTGACCCAAGATGACCTTTGACCCCTACCAAAACTGATTGAGCCTCTACACATGAGAAATCCGCCTATCAAAAACATACTTCCTACCTTGAGATATCGTGATACTGTTTTCAAAATTTGATCCCTAGTGTCACGAGATGACCTTTGACCTCTCCCAAACCAATGGGATATTCTTCTGAACATGAGATATCCACATACAAAGTATGAAATCTATTCAAGCTACCTACTTTGAGATATCGCATTAACAAAGGTTTCAGAGTATGACCATTGACCTTCACCAAAAACAGGCATTCCCTTACACCAGGAGTGGGTGACCAACCTTTTGACAGCCGAGGGCCACATTGCCATTAGAATTTTTTATTGCGGGCCGCAAGGCAGGCATATTTTTTTCCCCAGCATGGTTGAGGGTAAGTTCAATTTTCAAAAATTTTCAGTGTTTCAAAATCATGGTTAGGGTTACGTGAATTGAGGCTATTTGGCCTGTTCTTTCATAATCCGGTGTCAGAATTACAATAAAAGGGTCGAAAAGCTTTCACTTTTGAACTAGGGGTGTGGCCTATTTTCATGAAGCTGAATTGTCGATTGACGTGATTAACCTTCAACCATCCTGGGTAAAATTACGCGCCCGGCAGGACCATCTATGCGGAGCGCCACCATGAGTTGGAGCGGAACGTACAGAGAATTGTTTGCATTTCCATCCCCCCAGATGTCTGGAAATGGGACTTCTCAAGTGTTATGAGCTGAATGTGTTCAGCCTTTAAATGAGGATTTTATGTCAACAATTTCTTATTTATTGAAACAAAAGGTTATCTGTGAAAATTTTAGGGAAAATGGCATTGTCTAGGGCGGAAAAAACGCAAATTGCACAGCAAGTGGAAAATGCCGCAGCTGAAATTATTATTTATTATGTTAACTTTATGAAACGAAGTTAGTAGATTAGTACATTTGTAAATGTTGCATTTCATGACAAGGGCATGTGCCTTCCTTCGTTGTTAACGAGACCTAAATAACAGATGAATATTTTGTTACACACTTTAGTAGGTCTACACTCCCTCAGTTTATCGTTCTTACAGTATGTATGCCAAAACACATAACTAGACCAGCTACCAAGACATTTCACTCACCGTGTCTATTCATAGTTCTATTCATAGTTCGGTGATTCTACGTTATTCATGCCCAGCCCTCTTCTCGACACTTCACAGGTGCATGCTCCTTTGTGCTACTTCCAGGGCAATGCGCTAAAAATAGCTTTGTTCTCAATTAGGCCTTATTTTTCTATTATTTGATCCAATATTTCCAAAAATTTTTTGAGATCTAGAGAAGTTCTCGCGGGCCGCACTGGACTTACTCGCGGGCTGCAGGTTGGTCACCCCTGCAGGCTTACACCATGCATCCACATGCTAAGTATTACATGTACCCGAGCTTCCTCACTTGAAACTTCGTGTTAATGAAGGTTTGCAATTGTAGACCCCCGACTACCTTTGACCTCGACCAAAAACAACAGGTCCTACGTCTCACCATGGGCCACCCACACTTAATGTGAAATGTGTCTGTGCTTAGCAACATGAGCTACATGAGCTATCATATGTACAAGGTTTTCAGTTTGAATACAGGTGACCTCAGGTGACGTTTGACATCCACCTTAAAAAATAGGGTCTACCTGGATGAACAAGACAGTTAAGCTCAGCTGCAAGCATTAGACAAAAAAGCAGGTAGAGTTAAAACATTAAATGCTACAGCTTGTATGGCATAGGATACATCATTTGAGTAACCCTAAGGTGAAAGAAAATCACTGAAACTATAAGCGTCTTGCATAGAATTTATCAAATTTAACACTCTTCCATCGTACCTACAGGAGGACGTTTGTGAAGCACGGATAAAATTCTGAAACCGCTGGCAAAGGGGACAGTCCGTATCAAGGTCACTGGGGGAGCCTAAAAGCACACCTTGAGGAAGATCAACCATCAAAAGGCAGAGACTTTCTTTAGTGTAATCGACATCCCTCCCTTGGATATTCCATTGGACCAGGAAACAAAATTCATTGGCTGTTTTTCCAAACCTGAACTAAATTTCTCCTTGAACATTTTGTAATATTGAAAAACGTTTTTGACAGACTTGCTTACCACGATTGCACTTAAACTTGGGGTTGTACGTTAAACAGTTTGTTTAATTTGAAAATCAATGCCATCTTCTCGATACGAAAATGAGCAAAAGGAAGCATGGATGAGACCTTGAGGGAACAACCACACATGCCTTTATGGGGGCTGTTATAGCTTTTGTAAATGCAAGAAGTTGGACGATGATTCTAGTAGATTAGATGACGGGGCGGATGTTTTGACTGAACGTCTTGCTACAAGATGCAGACGTCTTCCACAACACCATAAAGCAACATCTAGAAGAAAGGGACAATTTGGTCAGCCAAATTCCTTACCTTTTTGAGTAGTAAGTGCAGAACCCCAAGTCACTGATGAAGGAACTTAGGAAATGCTTGATTGGCCCATATTTGCTTTCCTTCAGCGTCAAGAAGCTGCAAGTATCCGCTGTGCAAGCCAAATGTTTAATATAGCTGGATGGATCCTTGCAGATATTTAGAGTATCTGGGCATGACTATCATGGAGAATACTTTGTAGGAAATAATGTTCAACAATGCTGTCTGGTATGCGTGCATCCTTCAAATGAAAGTGAACAGTTACTGCATCTGACCTGTCTGTTAGAGGTCAATTTGGTTGGTGCCCAGGAGGCAGTAAGATTTATTAAACACCAGCACGAATTTTCCAAAGCAGGCCCTGTGGACCGGTTCATCATAGCGTGGGCAATAAACTGTACAATGAGAAAGTCAGATCTAGTTTCTTGCCTGCTCAGTACCGTTCCTTTGCAACCTTGCTGACCCTGACGACCAGTACAAACCAAAATCCCTCTGCCAAACTCTGATGCCACATTATTTAGTCAATTCATTTACAGATAGAGAATACGCAACACCTGATGTCTGAGACGATTCAGAAGACAAGATCTCTGCCCAAAACTGGTTCTTTATGCAAAACCAGTTGCATCTAGTACAAGACCCCGTTTCGTATGTCTGTTGTATGTCACAAGCAGTGCAACACTGCAAATTTCTTCACTGATGTCGATAAGTATTCTTTAAGTGGGGATCATGTTTATTTTTGATACTCTTATCTCCAGTTTCGAAAACTAGAAGAATATAACCTAGTTCAATACCAAGAAACAGAAAATCGGTCTTTTAAGATTACCAAAGAAGCACTGCTTCACTTTTTCAGATGCCCACTCTGTTTGAAATTATTTCTTTCCACAGATATGACAATGAGGCATAGTTGGCATTTTCAGGAAATTCTCCCCGACTGAATGAGTGTCACCAAAACTGCACGTATTAGATCATGTCATACCTTTCCTCCAAAAATGCCACGTCGGTCTTGATTTCGTTGGCGAACAAGGGGTGGAACCTGTACATGCCAGACTAAGTTTTGCTCCCTGACGTCAAGGGATTAAGTGAAAAAGCCCGTCAAATAAACACGTTCTCTCGAGGCAGGGTGATCGCCTCCATTTTTCCTGTGCAAAAAATCCGCATGTCGGCTGGCTAGCAACACCGGGTGCTCACTTCGATAGACTCACCACCAGTCGCAAGCAATCGTGCAACTTAATTTGATGCGTTGGCGAAGATTACGGCTCCTCTCAGTTCTTACTGTAGTCCCGGTAGCACATGCTACCGATTTATCAGCACACTTCAGTTCTTACTGTGGTACAAATCAATCAAATTTACAGTAATTACTGTGATATGTATGTGTATCGGGTGCTGCTGGTAACGAAAAAGCATAATATCTGAAATCTGAAACTAACGACAATCGGGTTTTGAATAATTCTGAATATTTTAAATGAGGAGAAAGTATGTGGCTTCTTAAATAAATATTAATTTTACATTAAGTAAGAAGTAAAGGGTAAATTTTTTTCCCTCTTTTCTCATTTTGCAAAATAAGCACAGAGAGTTTAACCTGTTTCATTTTGGATAGATCATTACGAGAGAAACTCTTAAAAGTGGAGCGAGGACTTAATACTCACGCTTCATTTCAGTTGGTTCCTGCTCTTCCACAGAAAGTTGAGCAGTAGATAGAGACATACCATGCTCATTCCTAGCTGCACATTGATAGATACCTGAGTCTTGAACCTGTAAACCGAGTGTAAATGAAAAGGAAGCTAGTCCCAAACTTTTAGGAATGAACCAGAAATGTTACTAATCAAACAATTAAAACGAGTGTTTCATAACTCATTAGAAAAGGGCGAACGTAACATACGCTTTTTTATGTCAACTATTTTCCAAATATATAAATTTGGTCCATAGCATATTTGATAGTTTGTAAATCAGGGGTGGCGCCAGGTGGGGCATTACCCTCGTCGGGATAGGCTGTCGCAGACCCCCCCCCCCCCGCCATCGGAGAAACTTTCCAATTTCGTCGGGGAGCCGCTTGATTGGTATGATTAGGGAATTGAGCTTGGTATGATAAAGGATGCAATTCCGTGCGGAGAACAGTCGTCCAACGGTTTACATGATTTTGCTCTCAAGGAAGGCAGATTCTTCTTCTATGAACCCCAAATTTTCAAATCTTTATTAATAAAACCCCCAAAATTTCAATGTTTGCTCAACAGAAAGCCTTTTTTTAAATTTTCTTTAATTGGAACGGCCGGTCTTTAATAGAGCTTGCTAGTCTTTAAACAGAGCAGGGCGTTAACAACTCCCTGATTAGAGCGTGGTGGCCTGTTGGTTCAATAGTGCCGGACTTGTGGTCTAAGATTCTTGGTTCGACTCCTGCCTGGGTCCTTTGGCAAGATGTTTTTCTTTTTTCTCAATTGCCTCTCTCCACCCAAGGCTTAAATAGGTACCTGCGAGGCGCGCCGTTAGAGCAGCTATCGCACTGGAGGGATTATCTACTGGACGGTTTATCGTTGAACGGGGTAATATTGTGCTGCGCCTTTGATTAGAATTGCCCAGATATTGGTGCGTTAAAATTCAAATATTATTATTTATTGCATTTATTATTGATTAACTGGCGCGCAAAATATTTTCACTTTCGACATCCTTTCGGCAATCTGTCACCTTTATCGGGACCCCGGAGGAGAGCTTGGCCCCGTCGGGCAAATCCTGGTCCTTGATTTAAATGGCAATCGCTGTCTATGTTTTAAACTTCTCCCATTCTGAACCTGTCAAAGTTGAAGCACGCTCTTTTTAATTACTTAATACGGGGTAAATGTTAAGCAAACCTTTCTCCATATTACGTATTTTTCAAATCTTTATGTAGAGTCATTCACAGTATCTTTGCCACATTGACATATTGAAACTCTAACAGCGGTTATCGTCACAAATATTGTGACAATACTGTTACAGTGTTCCCTCTTTGAAGTTATCTATGAACTATGCACATTGCTTTTCAGTTAAAATAAATGCAAATTGTTCATTGATAAAATGTGATATGTGTCAATTGTTGGGAACGTAACTTGTACCACAGAAAATACTTCTAACATGTTTCAAGTACCAGTCGTGTACTCCCTTATACCTTCCGAAATGTGGAAAAACGTAACCCAGCAGGTTTACTTTCTTTCATATGCAAATCAGCTGTGTTATATAATAATTAGCCTATACTGACATTTACCATAACATTATCAATTGTGAGTGTGTTATCTTCTGATATTCTGGGTCGTTTCATACTGCTGTTGATTAAACGAGTGTTATGATACCACGAGAATTCAACACCATCATCGTCAGCCGTACATTGCATGGTGACCGTGCTCCCAGAATCCACTTTTTCATCCTTGAGGCCTGATACCAAATTCGGTGGGGCTATAAGACAAAGTAGTGTGGAAGCTGTATTCAAAAATATCTTTCCAGCAAAATATAATGTTAAATAGAATCATATAGAGGTTTTGTCCACCATCCTAGGTACTTAAATTTCATGAAATCAAAGGAAGTTTGTATGAAAATTCAGGTCGTGGGCAAAACACTCATCCTACATATTTTACAGTATTTTTCATGTCACAAACATCAGCGTATGATCAATATATTTAAAATGAAAGATCGCTTAGTTTCCGTTGGGAGTGGTTTTATGATTATTACATTTTCTTCTTGCAAAATATTTTGCAGACTGTATATGGACGTGTTATCACGGTCTCTGTTGTGCTGGTATACAATGTTTGCCAGAAACATATAACAGCTGATAGAATGACAGCATTGCTGATATTACGTACCAAGCACCGTCAGATAGCGAGACACAGTCTCTGAATATCCACGAGAGGCTCCTATGCATTGATATTCTCCATTGTCCTGCGGCTGAGCATTAGGGATTCTCAGTTCCTGATTATATTTTAATTGAGTTGAATTTATGGGTAAATCAGCGTCCCGTCTGGTCTATTCAAGAGTTGGTGTAGGTCTAAGTAAACAAAATAAGTAAACATGCAAAGGAAAGTCGCCCACCATACTGGAATCGCTTATCTACAAACTTCAAAATTTGGCTTTGTAAACAAAAAAAAATCTATAAATGACTAAAAACAGTATGACTTCTACGTTATTATGTCATGTATTAAAATTTATCAAACCATAATGTAAAAGACTAATTTTATGTCTTCTTGGGGGTCTACTCTCATACTATATACTTAGAGCAAAAATTAATCTGACCACTCCTATCTGTTCAAAACACAACATTCTTCGTCAGTATCAGTCCTTTTTATAAAGTCCAGAAGTGAAGAGTATTGGTGAATTTGCGTTATATGCAGGCAGTCTCTATGAAAATTGAATCGCCCTCAACTCCTTCCCCACTTCGTGCCTTTTTCTTTTTTAAATTCTTTTAAGAAGATTTGCCAGGGCGTACATTCAAAGATTTCTAAACTTTAAACAAGTTTTTGTTCCAACAGGCGAAACAAGGCTCCATCTAAAGTATCTTGCACCATTTGGAAGGTATTAATTTGCAGAAAATGTGATATTTTGACAGACACAGTCTGACAGTGCATGATGAAAATCTGTGGTGTCATCGCCGCATATTGATTACACATGGTATTATTTTTCTTCATGACGTTGACCCCGCTGTATGGAATATTTAATATCTTTGCTTTCTAAACCCTACATATGGCATAGTTTTGTGTTAGATCTATAAAAAAAGACATTCAAATATTGCAGCAGTATCAAATTTCAAGGACAAATGGGAACTTCTTAACCAAAGTAACGAATCTCTAAACTGAGATATCTTGGGGTGGGAATGGAGTAGTGCTACAGGGTTTGGTAAACATGGAATGTTTTATTTTTACATAAGGTCCTTGTGAAATGCCACTGCAAAAAGCCTCAAACTTTCAAGTGGCCAAACAAGCTGTAACAGTCACACATGCAATATACTGATGTTCGTGAACCTATCCCAGTTTGATACTTAAGTAGGAATTTCGACACTTGTGCAAATCAAGATTTGACCAGAAGCTTACTTCCCCAAGAAGAAGCACTCTAATACAGCTTCCTGGCCTTGCTTGACCGTCACATGTTCTTGTATGCCTGGTGCAGGCTCCAAAACTTGAGATGCTCTTCCTGTTATAAAGCAAAATCAATAAGTCTGTAAAAATCACTTTTTATTAGGGATTGTAGGCCTATGCACTTGATCAACATATTTTTACAGAAATAATCAGTGTTCTTTTTACAACCAACGTGAGGACCATTAGTCACAGTATTTTACTAATGCTGTTCAAACTCCCTGTTGAAGCACATGCAGTCGTACGTATAAGTATACGTTGGGCTTAAGTTTATTGCACGGAAGTTGATATTACACTTTCTTAACACCGGCTCACTTGAGAGTGTGGTAATTTATAAACTAACATTTTTAAAACCACTTAACTTCAGACGAGATCATTTATGTTATTAACATTTATAACTTTTAACCATGGGCGTCAATCCTGGGGGGACAGGGGGACATGCCCACCCACATTTCGATGGGTGGGGGACACAATATCAAATGCCCCCTACACACTTCGTAAAAAGTAGTGTCGTGGCTCTATTTGACTGGCTTTTTGTGTGGCATGTAGGTTTGTTGAAAGTGTCTCGATGCAGATTCTGACTGCAGGGAAATTTCATTTAATGAAAAATTTCGGTGCGCTTAGCGCGCATGCGTCACAGTTTGCACTCCATCTCATGACCATTAAAAAGGTGATTATACAAGGAAGGAACTATTCTGATCACAACACTTTCCGAAAACAGAGATACATCTCCAAGCATCTGTATAGGGGCCCCGCATCAATACGGGATCTTTCAATCTAATTTAAATGCAT
Organism: Holothuria leucospilota; assembly: GCA_029531755.1. Classification (NCBI taxonomy): domain Eukaryota; kingdom Metazoa; phylum Echinodermata; class Holothuroidea; order Aspidochirotida; family Holothuriidae; genus Holothuria; species Holothuria leucospilota. The sequence goes on from CM055964.1 coordinate 42,843,677, forward strand.
GATGTGGAAGGTCGAAACTTTAAAGCACGTTGTTGCCGTTATACATTTTTTAAAAACTTTCACCGAGCGCTTCGCGCGAAGCCATTATCGGTATGGATGGTGATTGCTAATACACTTACGAAGAACAAGCTGAAACGCGCTTGTTAGTCCTTCACACCTTTTGCTACACCTATCAGGGAGGTCTAACATCACCTTACTGAGCCTATTCTCTCCCTCCTGCCGATTCTTCTTTGCTGGTAGCTGTTCGTCTGGATTTTCGTTCAAAATTAGTAAAAATACGATAGATGTAAAGTTCTTAGCGTCATAATCTATATTACTATTTTACATGTCAGGTAATAACATTACGCCATTGCCCTATTTATAGAATTGATCCAGAGCTTCCAGGAGGTCCTATACAGGCATTTGCCAGCCTTAGATGTCCTTTTAAAATGCGCAATGAAGGAAAGGAAAATTTTCATAATAGTCCAAGAAAGTTTCTGTTGACTCAGCGCAGGTATTTTTACGGAAAAACTGCCAAAAAAGTAGCCAAAAGGGGGGGCTTCAGGAAGGTTGTTGAAAACGTTTTCGATCAGCTCCAAAAATAAACCAAAGATAGTACCATTTTGCATCTAAGTAACCTTAAATTTACGAAAATTTCTCAAAGGGGAAGGAGACACCCCTCCCCTTAGACCCCTCCCCCAGGGCGACACCTTCATTTAGTGACAAAAGAAGGATTCCCACTGCTGTATACAAAACGCAGAGCGCATAACAAAGTGCAATTAAAACGCCGCCACTCTGTTGGAAAAACATCCAACCAGTCCGAATTGGGGGCCTTCACACCCAAAAACATGTGACCCAAGCTACTGGCGTGGTTGGGGTCCATGATCTCTGACAATGATCAACGCTGCGGAGCGTGGTTTCAGCTATTTTGGACATGATTAAAGTAACATCTTGAAGTAATTCCCTGGACTCCCGTGTATTTCAACTAGCAGATCATCTATGATGGTCATGTTAATTTTGGAATCATTGGTGTAGCCAGAGGGGAAGCAGGGGTTCATGCCCCCATCGAAAAATTGTTTATGGAACACAAAAATTGGCTTCAAGTGATGCTAAATGTTGCACCAGATTACATCTGAGGGTACTTAAATATTCAAAAATTTCTCAAAATTGGAGGGCGGTAACCCCTCCCCTTAGACCCCTCCTCCAGGCCGGCGATCAGGTCCGGCAGTTGGCTCCCTCAAAACAAGAATTCTGGCTACGCCAGTGTTTGGAATCCTAACTCTTATTAGAATAGGACAAAGAGGGGACACAGGGAAGGGCCTATAAAAAGACACGCCCTTTTCAAAAAAAGGGCTTGATAGTTTGTGCTAAGTCATGTGCAGGCACGTAGCCAAGGGGGCGAAGGGAGCAGCCGCCCCCCCCCCCCTCTTTGAGCAAAATTTTGGTAATTTTTTATGTCTTTTTTTTTCAACATTACTAGTGTTTCCCCTATTTATATACAGTAAATAGGCGTGGGAAGTGCCATTTCCAGCGATCTGGGAGGCATTGTGGACCAAAATTTCCTCGCGCTCCGCGCCAACCCATGGGTTGTACTGGCAACATACTTGCCAACTCTATCGATACCGTAAGGGGACAAATTTTAGGCCTACCATATCAGGAACACATGGTATCTAGTGGTAGGCCTATGTACAAAAGCAACACCTTACACTTGTTTGAAGCTGTTATGTGATTCTGCATACTTGTAGAATGATCAATTATTTGCCAGCAATATTTGTGTATTTCTATATGGTTATTCCTACAAAATATTTCGTAAAAAACATGTCGTCTCCTTATGCATACAAAATACCATATAAACTATGCTTCAAATCACATATTTTCACATTAAAAACACAAAAGCTTCTCACCGTGGGAGGCCCCTCCCACCCCTGCCCCCCCCCCTCGCGCGCTTCGCTCCCTCGCAAAATCCACCGCTTCGCCCCCCCCCCCTTGACAAATTTCTGGCTACGCGCCTGGTCATGTGTGTCCCCCCACACTTCAACACGGATTGACGCCCCTGCTTTAAACGATCGTTCACCACATTCCTACAATAAACTAAACCCTAAAAAAAGAGTGGATATGTTTTACTGTATCACTAGCTTTGACAAACGTTTTAATCCTCTCAACTCTGAAATGTTTCTACCAATGTCCTCGCTTAGAGAATCCAGTGAAGCCCTAACTTAATACTCGACTTCCAATTCAGTAATGTAATTTTTCTGGAAAGATATCGTAACTTACTTTCATACAAAGTGGTTCCCCTCACCTTTTGAGGAAAGTAATCCTTTGACGACCTACAATGCCTTTTATCCTCTTTTCACTAAACATTTGTTTTCATCCTATCTGCTTTTTGTATTTTGTCACGTGATAACTTTTTTATATCCTTGACTGGGGATCGTAACATCACATTGTAACTCTTCAGATGTAAATAAGAGATAACCCATGCCGACTTACCTACGTTGTTTACGTGAAACGATAACGGTGGACTTCTTTTTGTAGCTTCACCTTTGTCATATTTGTTCGACACAAGGCAATAGTATGTTCCCGTGTCTACTGTTGTAGTATACGCAAAGCAGAGTCTACCGTCTATCATCTCTCTTATTCTGTCATTAGAATTGATATCAGATACCCCTTTCTTCCAATCTGCGTGGATACCTGATGCATGCGAAAGAATGATAAGCCAGAAAACGCTTTCATTTAAGACACCCAAAATGTAGCAGCATTCTAAAAATTAACTCTGCCCTCGTAGTGGAAAGACTACGATTTTGTGAGGAGCTTTTTGCTATTATAAATTTGGGAGGTTATTTGGTTAGTACTATTCATCTCTAAAAAAGAGACGAAATTTCTCTCGCCGGTTGGAGGGGGGGGGGGCGATGAACCTGGTGGGTTCCAAGAGGGGCTGGGGGTTAGTAAAGCTTTGGATAGTAAAGTAAGGTTAAAGTGGATTAATTCTTACAAAAATGGTATTATATGTTTACGACAGGGCCGCAGGTGGGTACGTTGGAGGGTTGCTGATGATAATGCTTAATGGGATGTACGACTGACTCTGTGGATTGTAAAAACGTCTGAGGAGCATTAGCTCCATGTTAGATGTATAAAACTTCAGCAGCCTTGCACTGTTATGTTTGAATACTAGATGCTAAGAGATTATGACCAATTAAATTCCACCCAAAGGACTATTATACCAAAGAACTCTTCTAATGATGTCTTTATATATATATATATATATATATATATATATATATATATATATATATATATATATATATATATAGAAACTGAAGAATGGTGGGATGCGGACAAAGTCGAATAATTTATGCGACTTTGTCCGCATCCCACCATTCTTCAGTTTCTATATTTAGAAGTCGCAACGTCACATCTACACTTCCGTATATATATATATATATATATATATATATATATACATATACGGTTAACCTCACCAGAAAACACTTCCATTACAGTCTGGACTCTGTTGTCATTTGTGATTTTATCATTTCTTCGTTTCTTTGTTTTCAGAGTTTGATATATTTGCAATAACTGAGGCATGGCTCAGAGGCGATGCCCGAGACGATCTGGTCTTACCTGATATACGGTATGCCATACGCTTCCAAATTACACTATAGAATGTCTACCTGGAAAAGGTAAACGCTGTGACGGTATTTGCGTCATTTACAGACAAACTTTTAAAGTTCAGAAGAAATCGTTTGAGTTCAAGTCCTTTGAATGTCTGGAGATTAACTTTAGCGCTCCGCAGCAAGACTCGCTGAAGTTGATAATTGTTTATCACCCCCCCCCCCCCCGCTCTAAAAATAAACTTGTACAATCGCATTTCTTTACAGAAGTTTTCCGTTTCCTTGAATTTATTAGCGTTTCCCCTTCCCCTCTCATTACTTGCGGGGACCTCAATTTTCACTTCGAGAAACCCCTTTCAAATGACACAAAATCCTTCAACGACATCCTCAAGTCTGCTGTGTTAGTTCAACATATCGCAGAATCATCTCATGTCAGTGGTCATACTCTCAACCTTCTTATCACTAATGATGAGGGCATAGCCTTCCATCTGATCATGCTGCCATTTATTTCAACGCCATGTTGTATCGTCCTATCATAAATAAAAGGTCTTGAAAGTTCTGCAAAGTAAGTGATATTGACCAAAATCAATTTCGGACAGACGTATTGAACTCTGACCTCTTTATCAAACCCAAGAGGATGTAGATGATCTTTCAAGTTAGTACAATATGGTTCTGAAATGACCTCCTTAATAAACATGCTCCTTGGTATGATGATTCTCTGCGTCTCAAGAAACGGGAGAAACGTTCCATTGGAAGAAAGTTTAAAAAGTCAGGGTTAACAGTTTACAAGGAAGCATTACGAAAACAATCAAATGGGTACCAAAAGGCCCTTCAAATGCTTAGAAGAACTACCATCAACAAGAAAACGGAACTAGACCACCAATGTTGAAAACTTCGACTAGTTCAGCGGTGGATCCAGGATTTCACGAGGGGGGGGGGGGGACTAGGAAAGGATTTTAGGAAAAAAATTGAAATTTGTAAACTTAAATGGTACTTCCTGGCGTCTGGAAATCAAAACAAGCATATATATTGTACAGGAGCTTTGAGACCGTCTGCACTAGCGCATCGATGATGCCGTAACTCAGCTGCCACGCCCCATCACATTTTGCCCTTCTAGAAAGTTTTGAAAACATACAAATAGTATTGTTCAATACAGCTAACCCGCCCCATTCCAGCTCCAGACAATGGAGCCATTCTCTTTCCACAAAACAATGAGAGCTTGCTATCAGTATTATACACTCACACACAAACTGTCTATAGTAATCTGACAACAAAATCAAAACAACCCTCTGCCTGCATGCACAGTACATACGTGGTGACGATGACACTCTTAGGAATTATCAGCACTGGCTATGCTGTACAGTTTGTGAAGAATAAAGTATCGCAACCTCAAATAGCCTTAAAATTTGTAATCAATCATTGATTATAAACTTAGTTTCCCGAACCCACTGACAAATTTTAAGCCAAATCGAATGAAAAACGACGAAATGAAAACCATTAAAACATAGCCTCAAAAAGTGACAGAATTCAGGCTGTCCCGCACGATCCCTATAGCTCAACTGAGGGCTTTCAGCTGAGATAAAAATGGTGTCAAACAGCTGGGAAAGCCCCCTCTGGACCAGCGTCTCAAGTGTAGGACATTTGCAGTGAATTGTATGTTGACGTATTGGAAGGTGATCGGACATCTGGACAAGTCTTACTTGGTGACATTCGAAGGACGGATAATCAATCAAACGGGACAATTCTCAGCACGAATTCGGAAATTTCGCGAAGACAATCCACCCCCAGTAACAGGCATATATGCGAAAACACTTCTTGTTAAAGTTCTTTTGACATGCCACCAAGGAGCTGTTTTCACTTGTCAGTTAAAGAATAAAATGCCCCCAATTAAAGATCCATTGGAATTATTTCAATATCGTTTACCATTCTCAAGATATATGTATTCAAAGTTTGATGGTTTCTGAAGTAACTCATTGCCTATGCAAAAATCATGATGTGGAGTGTTGCACGGTGTTCAGATTTCTTATGTTAACCCTATGTAAATTTTCTCTTAATTACTGATCAGGTAGGTTACAGTGTGGTGAGTGATATAAATATTTCCCGAGGACACAATTTTAACTATCATAATAAACCCCTCAGAGGAAAGCAATGCTACCAGTGTCCTTGCAATGAAGGTTGCAAAAACAAAGGCTAACTTTAGCCATATATGGTATGTCCCTCTCTCGATGCCACACATTTGCATATTTAGCTCATATTTATTCATGATACAAGTGTGAAACAGAAATTACCCTGTAAAATGGTCAATATTTAATGAATTGAATGGAAATTGCTGCGATTATCTGGATTTTTAATACTTTTTACATCGAATATCCAACTATGTTATTTTCATGTCACCAGACCTTTAACAACTATTTACTGCCCAATGGTTATGGCTTCGCTTTGTGTAAACATTTGGCGAATAAGTGCAAACGATGGATTTTCTACAACAAGCCCTTTGTCTTAGCGTGGGTGCACTGGCCACGAAGTTGATCGTTTGGCCAATTTGAAGGGCTAAATACACAACAAAATTGAATGCCAAATGATTTCAGGTGGCGTTGTACTGAAATTGTGTTGACAATGTTTGCGCTGTTCAGAAGCGATTGCTTCGGATGAAAAAGGGTAACTTTATTTCGGATTTCCTCCCACATACTTTGATGAAATTAAACAAAATCTTCAGAGAAGGTTACTGACAAGATTT